>CANIUD010000329.1:0-192500 GCA_947470075.1 Closterium sp. Yama58-4 | reverse complement strand
GCCATGTCGTTTCGCTCCGTCGCCCTGTCGTGTCGCTCCGTCGCCTATCGTGTCGCTCCGTCACCCTGTCATGTCGCTCCGTTGCCCTCATGTCGTTCGCCCACGAGTCGTTCTGCGGACGAGGTATCACGCGCCGGCGCGAGTGCATCAACGATAGCACCACACGTGGTCCTGTCCACATTTCCCTCCACAATTCCCTCCCCCGTTGACTCTTCCAAGCCGCACTTCTTAACCGGGGCCCGCGGGCTACCTGTTTCCCCCTTCGTTACACCGTTTCCCCCTTCACTATATGATTTCCCCCTTCGCTACACATTTTTCCCCTTCACTGCACTTTTCCCCTTCGCTACACTGTTTCCCCCTTCGCTGCACTGTTTCCCCCATGCTTCGCTGCACTGATTCCTGCACACCCCTCGCGTTGGCAGCACTGCTCTCGCTCTCCCTCTACTGCACAGCGGGCGGCGTCGTGCGGCGAGAGCTGCTGGATGCCAGCAACGGCCTCCTGACCCAAACGGTCAGCACCACCACGGGCAGCAGCGGCAGCAGCACGAGCGGTGGCAGCACGGACCCTAACCAGACTCTCGTGATTAAAGACGTAATCACCACCACGGGGAGCAGTGGCAGCAGCACGAGCAGTGGCAGCACGGACCCTAACCAGACTCTCGTTATTAAAGACGTAAGCACCACCACGGGCAGCAGCACAGGCAGCACCACGGGCAGCAGCACAGGCAGCACCACGGGCAGCAGCACGGGCAGCATCACAAGCAGCGGCAGCACGGGCCCTAACGAGACGCTCATTATTGCAGATGTAAGCACCATCCCCGCCAGCAGCAGCAGCAGCACTGGGAGCACCTCGACCTCCACCAGCACGGGCAGCACCGTGAGCGCGGGAGGCAGCAACTCGACCTCCACCAGCACGGGCAGCACCTCGGGGAGCAGCACCTCGGGGGGCTGCACCAGTGGGGACAGCACCAGTGGGAACAGCACCCACTGGGGGCAGCACCTCTGGGAGCGGTACTGACAGCAGTAGTGGGGGCAGCACTAGGAGCACCTGAGAGTCAAACAGCGGCAGCGGAAAGATCGTCACTGTAAACCTTAATGCTCCCATCAGATGTGAGTCATCCACATGCACATGCACATCCACACGCACATGCACATGCATCAATCCCAGCCACCTGGTGTCTCCTACTGCAGACCATTCACTGTCTGCTTCCAATGTTCCTTTAAAACCGGAGGGCCAAGAAGGCCCAAATTGGTTCAACCTTCCTAACCTCGGTTGAGTGTGGCCCTCGCACCCAAAATCTTGCCCAATCGTATTGCTCGCCCCAACCAAGCTTCCTAACGTTGAACTTCTTGGCCCGCGGGTTTTAAAGCTCAAGGCGCAAATTGCAAAGCGCGCGGGGCAAGATTACTAAAGTTGATGAGAGTGTTGTTTTGAGTGTTGTTTGGTTGCGAATTGTGGTTACGAGAGGTGCGATGCAATTTGATTGGCCAGCAATTTTTTGTCGAATAGGAGAGAAGGAAACACCAAGAATATTGAGAGTGCAATTTGGGACTCGAGAAACCAAACCGAGTTGCTCCCTGGGGTTTGCTGAGTCAGCGAAAACCCTGAGGGAGAAGCGCGAAGCTGGGCGAAACTGAACAGCCCAACTTAAAAAAAGTCAACCTTCCTCTCCCACCACCCAAAGGACAACCTTAGTAAGGTTGATCAATTTGGGCCTTGAGCTTTAAAATTCGCTCAACTGTGTCCTCTTCGGCATGCTGCGTGTGTCCTCTTCTGCCCGCTGCAGATCGAGCTGCCTCAGTGCTGAGCTCACAAACCAGCATGAGCGCCAACTTCAACGTGGATGTTAACATGTGAGTGCACATCATCGTTCCCCTTCTAATCACATGCTCGTCTCAACCTCTGCGTAGATGTTGCTCATTCCAGTTCCCACACGTTCCTCACCTCGCATGAACTCGGTTCTCCATTGTGCCTCCTACACAAACATGTGCACACAAATCCGTTCCGGTGCTCTGTCTCACTTCTGCATCTCTCCGCTCCACCATACCCCCTGCGTCACACCGCTCCGTCTCACCCCTCCGTATCACCCCTGCCGTCTCACCCCTGCATCTCTCTCCACCCATTCACAACACATCGGCGCAGCAAAGGGCGCTCTTCACCTTCACATTGACAGCCGTCCCAATCAGCCCGCCACCATTCTTCTCCAACTCCTCCTACCACACAAACACGGGCCAGCTCGTGGCAACATTTGCGTGCGTGCCCAAGCCCACCGCCACGCTGGGCAGCTACCATTGCACCGCCATTTCTCTCGCCAACATCACGGTGCCGTTCAGGCCGGTGAACAGGCCCAAGGCGCTGGTCGATGCGGGGTAATCAGAGCTCGTTTACACGCGACAGTCTTCAACCGCTAAAACCAAACCTTAGAAAAACGCAGGGGCGACAACGAAAAACGCCGATTCGGGTACGTAAACACTAGTTCCGTGATTTTTTTTTTTTTTTTTTCAGACGTTGGGCATGGAGGGGCAATGCGACAATTTTGTTCAAGAAATCACCGCACTCCGCGCCGAGCAAGAGTAGACACGCGCGATGCTTCTACCGCTGGAGGCGTTGATCGCGAACCAAGTCTTTCTGCCCCCTTCATGTTGGAGCTCCTAAGTCAGAGAGACTGTTCTTACGTGGACTGCTGACAATGCTGAAGTCGCCAGACTGGAATGATACAATGGCATAAATGGTTGCTTGCCATGTTATTAGCTCGCTATTGGATTGTGGTGCTGATCAGTGGGCAAATTCTAGGCACCCCAATTAATCAGCGTTTTTCTTTTCAAAACCCTGAAAAATAATAGTGTTTCTGACTAGACGACACTAAAAATCATTGTTTTACATCCTAGGGACACAGAGTGCTCAAGGTGCCCAAAAACCAATCGAAGGCCCTGCTTATTCGTCATCAACGACTTCTGTTTGCCGACATCTGACATCATGAAAGGATTATTGCCAAACTTCACGTGCCGTGCATCCCTACCGTCATATTCAAAACCCGCGACAGTTATGGTTTTCATTTAGTCGCAAATTGAGTTCGGCATTTCGACGACAATGGATAGTTCGACAAAGGAATCATCAACGGTTGAAATTCTGACACTTAGAATTCTCGCTTGGTCAAGCACTGAGTCACGCGTCAGCTCGACATTGTCACGTAAGAGAAATTGTCATCAACAACAAAACAGTTGAAGCTTAGTCACCTTGTTGAGGTGGCTAAGTCTAGGGTTGGTTTGGCAATTGAGTGCGACATCTCTCGTTTGTGCCTCTGAAACAATTGCAAAACATTTTGATGGGTACATGAGGGTGACGGGATGCTCACACAAATTGCTGGTGTTCTAGCTTTGGCACCGAACCACTTCCCATGCCTAGATGGTGTATTTTTGTGTACCTGTTTATAAGCTAAATGAACCACTTTCCGTGCCTAGATGGTTCGGACACAAACTGCGATTTTTGTTTCCTTCGCTCCCCTCCCCTCAACTGCAAAACAACAGATCTACATGAGACCCTTGTTTAAACGACATTTAGAGCTGTTGGATCGGTCTTTCGCTGAAGATCTGCAATTCACTCGACATTGCAAAACTCGTCAGTGTGGTCCGACCTACACTTTTGCCTCGAACCAGCTCCGAGTCGTCCCCGCACCAATCACCACAATTCCAAACATCCTCGCCTGGCCATGACCCACCTATATTGGCTCGCTTCCGTTATTGTATGCATGTTCTGTTAGTTAGAACCAGGCCCTCAGATTCGTTTGAGGTTACATTGAGGCCTCAGGGCGGTTTGGTAGGAAGTCAAATTTTATCCTGATTTGTCAAGGCTGGACTGGGAGAGGTATGCTGTACCGTCAGTGCCGAATTTGACAGTATCTTGGCAGATCAGTGCTACATTACATATAATCCTGCTGCGTGAAGTTTTGTTGATGTGGACGAGGATCGGGTGTGGGTTGGATAAAGGTCTGGTTTCATGGCCAGGATGGAAGCGCGTGCCAACAGCATCCTGCAAAGTTGGCCGTGCTAACCCGGCGGCGACGCACTGTTTTTTGCAGTGATTACATCAATGGTTTTCTAGGCTGGGGGCGATGTGGTTTTGCACCAGCCATGGACGACAATAATAGAGCGTAACTTCCCATACGATGTACCCGGTTGGTGGTGATGTGATGTGTGTCATATGGGGTACAGCAGTTAGGGTTAGGTTTATGTACCCCAACCAACCTTAGTGAAACCACCTTTTAGTTTCTGACATGGTATCACCTAGGTTAGGATCCTGTGGGATCCCGTTCCTCCTGCTCATGCCCGTAGCGCCCGAGCCTGTCCCGTAACCTAGTGTTAGCCACGTCTGTAATGTGCCCTAGCACCCGCTGCGCCTGCCGATCGCGTCGCGCCCGTTTTCCCCGTCGTGTCGCGTCGTGCCCCTGCTGTCCCGTCCGTCGCGTCTCGTCCCTGCCTGTCCCGTCCGTCGCGTCGCCCCCGTCCCGTCCGTCCCGCCGCGTCGTCTGGCGCCGTCCCGTCCCGTAGCATCGCGGGCATCGCGCCCGCCCGTCTGGCATAGCCACACTGTCCCGTCCCGTCCGGCCGCCCGCGTCGCGCCGCGCCTATCCCGTCCCTGCCAGCCGCACAACGCCACGCCGCGCACATCCCACCCTACCTGCCGCGCAGCGCCACGCCGCGCGCGTCCCGCTCTGCCTGCCGCGTAGCCCTGCACCATGCGCGTCCCGCCCTGCCTGCCGCACCGCGCCGCGCCATGCGCGTCCCGTCCCATTCTGCCGTGCCGCGCCGCGCCCGTCCTGTCCCGTCGCATCGCGCAGCCCGCTCTGCCTATCACGCCCTCCTTTAGGGTTTCACCAGTAGTTGTTTCCACCGCTCTACTTCCGCTATGGCGACCCCTAGGGTCCTACGCTTTGATGCAGAGGGTAGGCCACTTGAGTTCTCGGTCTGGCTCCTGCGTGCGCGCCGCCTCCTAGAGAGTCAGGTTCAGGCATTCGAGTCTCTGTGGGTGCACGCTTCTGGTGACTTTCCTGCGCCCCCTGACCCTACACCAGTAGGCGCAGACGCTAGCACTGCAGACAGAGACCGTTATGCACGCCAACGTGCTGACCAGACAGCGTGGAAGTCGCGTGATGCTGCAGCCTGCATCGCCCTCAGCAGCCTCCTCCCTGAGTCTGAGGAGACCCACTTCATTCAGGTTCGCATGGCTAGTGAGTTCCTAACTGCGATCAAGGCCCGCTACGCTACTCCCACCACTGTCTCTCTTGGTCGCCAGTTTCTCCCTTTCCTGTTTCCTGACCTCGCCTCGTTTGAGCGCTCTGCTGACTTGATTGCTCACCTGCGCTCTCTGGATTCTAGCTACCGCGCTGCCTGCACTGACGCACAGCTTGCACTGCTCCCTCCCCCCATGGCGATTACTATTTATTTCATCGCCACTAGCCTCCCTGACCGCCTTGCCTCGGTTCGTGACGCGCTTCTTCAAAAGCACCCTAGCGAGCTCACTATCGAGGTCCTTGAGTCTGCCCTCAAGGACGTCGAGAGCAACCTCCCCTCGATAGCCTCCGCCTCTGGTGCTGTGCCCCCTCCACTGTTTCACGGGTGCACTGTCAATCAGCTGCCCACCTTTACTGCCTCCCTCGCCACTGCCGCTACTGACGTGACCTCAGCTGCTGTTACGACTTCTGCACGGTCTAGGGTTAGGAGTGGCAGGAGGGGCGGCCAGGGTGCAGGCGACGGCTGAGGCGGCGGAGGTGGCGTGGCGAGCGGCGGTGGCGGGAGTGTGGGAGTTGGAGGCGCGCCTAGTGCAGCGTCGAGTGACTCCCCTGCTGCAGCTGGTGGAGATGACGCTCGGGTTGGTCGGGCGCCTGCAGGTTTGCCAGCTACAGGTGCTGGAGTGGCGGCTTGGTAACAGACTCAGCGGCAACAGCGGCAGCAGCCACTCCTCTCGCAGCAGCCACAGTAGCAGCAGCGACAGCAGCAGGCTCCGAGGCAGGGGTCAGGACCGCGTCAGCTGTCGCGCGGTGCCCTCCACCCTCCCTGCACCTACCTTGTCCAGACAGGTACTCGCCGAGGCCTCCCCTGTGGCCGGGTCAGTGCTTTGCTCAGCTCACTGACACTCTTCGCGCGTCCTTCGATGTCGACGGCCCTGCCCCTGACTGGCTTGCTCTTGTTCACTTGCACGGTGCTGCCCTGTGGGGCATGTCTGCTTCTCAGTTGCTTGATCTCTTAGGAACTCCGCATGCTATGTATGTTGTTGACTTAAGTGCTTCTGACTCTGTTTGCTCAAGTGTTGTTAGCTTAGGTGCTAGTGTTGCTGAGGTGCCTGTTGCTAGTGTAGGTACTTGTGTAGACACTAGCCCAGGAGCTTCTCTGAAGACGCTTCGCTGTCTTTCACTCTGGACTCCGGAGCTTCGCACTGTTTCTTCCGCGACTGCACGACTCTTACTCCGCTCCCTGCGCCTGTCTCTGTAGCACTTGCAGATCCCTTTTTGGAACTAGCCATTGCTCTCTACACTACTACGCTTCCGTGCCCAGCTGTTCCCTCGGGTTTCCTGACGGGCTTCCACGTCCCCTCGTTCTCCAGGAACTTGGTGGGTGTGAGGCCGCTCGTGAGTAGTCACGTGGGTGTTTGGATTGAGCCTTCTGGGGAGACTGCGATCTGTGTAGATGGTGACACGTACGAGCCTCTGGCCACCTTTAATGCTAAACTGGGCTCTGGTCTCTACAAACTTCACACTGGCCCCCGAGGGCAGCAGCAGCAGTAGCCGCAGTGGCTGCCTCAGCCCCAGCAGCAGCCGCAGCCGCAGCCGTAGCCGCAGCAGCAGCCGCTGCTGCCCTCGACCTCTGTCACTGCCCCCCGTCAGGTTCCTGCGTCTTACCAGGTTTCCGCGTCTCCCCAGGTAGCTGTGTTTGGTTAGGTTCCCGTGTCTGGTCCAGTTGCTGCTTCTTGCTCCTGCCGGTCGATTGCCCACCCCACCATTCTGTTGCACCATCTGCTGGGGCACCCGTCCATTCCTCGTCTGCGTGCTATGTCTAGTCAGCGTCTTGTCTTAGGCCTCCCGCGTGTCTTGCCGTCGCTGCCGCCTTCGCTTGCACCACCTTGCGGTCCCTGCGTCGAGGGTCGGCTGCGCGCCACCCCTCACTCCTCCTCCCTTCGTCCGGCCACCGAGCCCTTTGAGACTCTCCACTTGGACGTCTGGGGCCCCGCCTCTCACCCTGGCCCTGAGCACGAGAGTTTCTTTCTGGTGGTCTTTGACGACTACTCCCGCTACACCACAGTGTTCCCCCTGGCGAAGAAGTCTGAGGTGACTTCTACGCTGATCCGGTGGTTACTTACCACTGCAGACACTCGTGGTCGTCGTGTCAGCTGTCTTCACTCCGACCGCGGGGGTGAGTTTCGCTCCGGCGTTCTCGCTGGATTCTGTCGCGAGCAGGGCATCCGTTAGTCCTGGACGCTTCCAGAGTCCCCACAGCGGAATGGGGTTGCCGAGTGCCACATAGGCTTGGTCATGGAGATCGCCCGCACCTCCATGACTCACGCCCGTGCCCCCCATTTTCTGTGGCCCTACATGGTTCGGTTCGCCAGGTGTCTCTTGGCCAGAGGTTTCACCGACTAGTCTTTGGACCGGGTCCCCTGGTGCTGCGTCGCGTTTTCGTGTCTGGGGTTGCTTGGCACTTGTTCGCGACACCTCCGCGGACAAGATCTCGCCTCGCGCCGTTCCCTGTGTCTTCCTTGGTTTCCCAAAGGACTCCGCCGACTTCACCTTTTACCACCCTCCCCTTCACCGGTTCTTTGACTCTCGTGACGTCCGTTTCGACGAGTACGTCCCGTATTACGTCAGGTATCCCTGTCGAGGTCTCCAAGTTCCTCCTCCCCCTCTCTTCCTGGCTTTCGCCCCCCTTCCTGCTCCCCCGGTACAGCCTCCCCCCCCTGGTCCAGCCCCGTCAGGTGTGTCCCACGCTACCCCTCCCCCCTCGGTAGCCCCTCAGGTGCAGCCTCCTTCCCCGCAGTCCTCCTCACAGCCTACTGGAGACTCTGCAGGAGCCGGTGTTCGTGGCGAGGACCCTGGAGGTGCTAGCTCTAGAGGAGTTGGAGTTGGAGCTGAGAGCGTCCCTGTGCGATGTCCTGGTCCGAGGGGTGCAGGAGTTGGAGTTGAGCCTGTGCCTCCAGGAGACTAGTCCTCGTTGAGCTGTCCCTGGGGGTGCTACGACTGGGGGTGCGCCTTTTGCTGGACCTGGAGAGCGTGGGACTGACCCTGTTCCTTCTGTTGGTGCTGGCTCGGGGGGTGGTACGGCTGATGCCTTGGCGGGTAGTCCTGGGGCTGCTCTGCCCCGGACACTACTCCGCGCCCGCACCCCTACCCGACCCGGCACCAGGCCCGTCTTCGCCGTGCACGTGAGGAGCAGCTGGAGTTGGAGAGAGAGAGCCTAGAGTTGGAGCGGCAGCAGCTGGAGCTACGGCAACTGGAGGAGCAACACCCAAAGCAGCAGCAGCAGCCGCAGCAACCATAGGAGCAGCAGCAGCAGCACCAGCCGCAGCCGTAGGAGCAGCCACCACAGCTGCAGCAGGAGCAGCAGCAGCCGCCACCTCCTCCTCCTGTCTCTGGTCTTCGGACCCTCGGTCTCCCCTCTCCCTCTCCTCCCTCCTCCCCCTCTCCTCTCGTCTCCGGTCCCCCGCTTCCTCCTCCTGACCCCTCCCCCGCTGTTTTCCCTCATTCTCAGCCTCAGTTGTCCCCTTCTCTTTCTCACACTTGGTCATCTCGTCGCTCTCCTCGTGCTCGTCCCTCGTCCCCTGTTCCCGTCACTGACCTTCGTACTGCACAGTTCCGTTCTAGTCCGCCTCGTTCGTCTCCTTCTGTACTTCCTTCTCCTCCTGAGTCGGCCCTCACTGCTTCCCTCTCTACTCCTGTCACTGACTACTACCGCACGTACCGTCTTGTTCAGTCTCGTGTTCTCGCCTCTCTTGTTACGGACCCTCGTGCCTCTCGGTCCTCTGTCTCTGCCCTTATTGCCGCTGTCACTGAGTTCGCCACTACTCGCCGCCTTGACTACGCCACCGCTCTTGTGGCTGCTCCTCCTACCAGTCCTCTGGCTGTTGGGGGTGAGCCTGCCCTTGGCTATGACGCCCTAGAGGACAGGCAGTTTGAGCTAGAGTTCCTGGCCGCCGCTTCCCCTCATCTCTGTGCCATGCTGCTCGCCCCTGAGGGAGACCCCGACGCCCTTGACATACCGACTCCTCGCACTTACGCTGAGGCAGTGTCAGGGCCTTGAGCCTCTCAGTGGAGAGCTGCCATGGATGCAGAGATGGCCTCCTACAGATCCACAGGCACCTACGTTGATGAGGTTCCCCCCCTTGGGGCGAACGTAGTCGATGGCATGTGGATCTTCAAGGTGAAGCGGGCCCCGGGATCTCCTCCGGTCTTCAAGGCGCGCTATGTGGCTAGAGGTTTCAGTCAGCGCGAGGGAGTTGACTTCTTTCAGACCTTCGCACCTACCCCGAAGATGACCACTCTTCAGGTGTTACTGCACGTAGCAGCACAGAGAGACTAGGAGTTACACTCTCTCGACTTACTGCCTTTCTTCAGGGTAGCCTACACGAGGAGGTCTGGTTGCGTCGTCCCTCTGCCTTCACTGGCACCTTCCCTCCTGGGACCCAGTGGAGGTTGAGGCGATCTACGATCTCCGTCAGGCTCCTCGTGAGTGGCACGACACCCTTCGCACTACCCTACCTGACCTTGGTTTCCAGCCGTCTTCTGCCGACCCATCGCTGCTCGTTCGTCGTGGCTCTACACTGTTCTTTGTACCGGTCTACATTGACAACCTGGTTTCCGCCACTGCTGACAGGGTTGTTTTAGCTGACGTGAAGTCCGAACTGCAGAAGAGACACACCTGCACTGACCTTGGTGAGCTACACGACTGCCTTGGCCTGCAGATCACCAGGGACAGAGCCGCTCGCACCATTACACTCTCATAGTCACACATGGTGCAGCAGGTCCTTCAGCGGTTCGAGCTTCAGCACTCCATAGTACAGCGCACACCTCTTGCTGTTGACCACAGACTCACTGGACCCTTTCTTGACGAGCCGTTTGAGCCTAGTGGTCCTTACGCAGAGCTTGTGGGCTGCCTCATGTACCTGATGACTTGTACACGCCTCGCCTTCCCTCTCAGCATCCTTGCTCGCTTTTTTGCGCTAGGGAGACACCGTCACTGGACAGCTGCTGTGAGGGTGGCGAAGTACCCAGTGACGACATCAAACAGGCGTGGGGCTGGTTCTTGGAGGGAGACAGTCTGTTGTACTTACTGGTCACTGTGACTCTTCTTACGCTGACGACGCCGAGACTCACAGGTCTACTCAGGTGTACTGCTTTAGCCTGGGCTCTGGAGCTTTTTTGTGAAGGTCCACGCATTCCTCCTCGGTCTCGACCTCTACCGCTGAGGCTGAGATCTACGCTGGTGCCATGGCGGCACAAGAGCTGCGTTGGTTGACCTTCTTGCTCACTGACCTTGGTGAGCGGCCGAGCTTTGCACCGACCTTGTTCACTGACAACAAGGCGTCGATTCTCCTCTGTCGAGAGCCACGACTGGAGAGCAGAGTGAAGCACATCAACGTCAGGTACTTTCTTCTGCGAGAGTTACAGAGGCGTGGACAGGCTCGCTTCGACTTTGTGGAGTCCGAGGCCAACACTGTAGACATCTTCACCAAGGCGCTTCCGCCTTGTGACCACCAGAGGTGTTGTGTGCAGTTAGGTCTCGTTGACACAGGTTCTCGTCTTGCGCTTGCTTTGTTTGTACGCTTTGCATATACCTCTGTGAACTCTTGGACTGGCCTTGTGGCTCTTTTGCTTGTGCTCAGAATGTGTGGTGACGTTGTGATCCAGCCTGAGCTTTGTCTCTTAAGGACTGGACTTGTGACCGTACGGTTTTGGTTTTGCTTGACACCCCTCACTTAGGCTATGGGGGTGTGTCAAATGTTGTAGCCGTTAGTTATGTGTGTCATATGGGGTACAGCAGTTAGGGTTAGGTTTATGTACCCCAACCAACCCTAGTGAAACCACCTTTCAGTTTCTGACAGTTGGGTACACTAGGCCCGAAAAAAAATTGAGCAGTACTTGCTTCAGGAAGAGTCTCGACACTATCCTGACTCATCAGGGCTTACAGCGTTATACTGAGTTCTCAGTACGCAAAGTAACCACTATACTGATTTTACAGGACAAGTATTTCCGTAAGCTGTTTCTTTTCAGGAGAAGCACACAACATTTATCCTCAATGCATGTAATTCAGGATAAATTATCCTGATAACATAGGGCCTGGTTAGAACCTCGTCATTAGATTCTTTTTGCGCACTCTGATATTGCAACACATAATACTCCAGGTTTTGCGCGGCGCTGGTTACCCTTCATGTCAGCATGTGAAATGACTTCGCACGGTCACAGCGCGACTCACGGGCACCTGCATCAAAGGTGCCAGGTGAGGGCAAAGATCAAATGGGGGCCGAAAAATAGCATAGGGGTATACAAATTAGGGTCGGGCAACCGAACCTGGTCATTTGGAGTTAATAACTGGTTGTCCCAAGATCGCGTAACTTATTTCACTCGTAGCGCGTCGAAACTGATTGAGAGGAAACTTTACGTCGCTAGCGCCACCAAGCACTAGACGACGCCACCGGGAACTGTTAGGGCAGGAAAACACATCTAAATCACTTCGCTAACCTGGACGCATTTTTGGGAGGGATCAACCCTAAACGCGGGAACCCACCTGGAGTTTAGGGTTGATCCCTCACCGAGTCGCATTCGTTTCCGAGTGGGTTTTATTTTTTAGGTCAGCTAGAGTGATACGTCGCGAAAATAATATACACGATGAAACATGCCCACAGAGGAAGACTACGCGAGCTTCGTGTGAAAAAAACATTGAATCAACAACGTCGATATTTTAGTAATTTCCTCAAAAATTAGGTTCTGGTTATCGGCCCAGCCACATGGGCAGCTAAACCCGACCCTAAATTGGACATCCCCGTGCTATTTTCCGGCCCCAATTTGATCTTTGCCCGCCATGTGACTAGCAGGTTTCGATGCGGCTCGCAGGAAGGCACAGCGCAGCAGTTCGCCGTCGCCAACGGAGCACACGGGTTGAGCGCAGCTGAATCTATTGAATGGTGTCCCGTCGTGTGCCTTCCTCACAATGGCAAGAAACAAGATGCGTTGGATAGAAATGTCCAATTAGAACTGTTCCGCAATAAGTGCAGCGCAAACGACCAGGAGCTCCTGAAAACGCGAGTGCCGCAGCGAAAGCAGCGAGGGTAGGAACTCGCGCAGCGCCGTACGGCCTTCCTGCGCCCATCATTTCGTATAATAGGCTGATGAGTCTATTCGCTATGATATTCATTCTATTCGCGGCTCAGACTCAGCCTTGCTTTAAACACTCGTTCATCATCCACTCCACGTTTCCAGGGATCGCCTCAAGTTCGACTTGCAACCCCAATTTTCACGCCGCGGTTCCATCCACCCGTGGCCCAGATGACGTCACTCTCTTACTCGTCATCTCTCGTCGCCGCCGTCGCTGCTGAGCCCACCGTGTCGCTTCGTTGCCGTGCCGTATCGCCCTTCATCGTGAAAAAGGACTTGCTTCCAGGTTGCGGGAAACTTGCAAGAAGGTTACTTTTAAGAAACCGGCCTCCCGCAACTTTCTAGTGATGGACGAATGTTGCAGAAATCCGAGTCATTGAAAAGTTGCAAAAAAGTTGCATTTCTGCAATACAACCGCAACTTAGCGGACACTCGTTTGATACGTGAAGTATACATTTCAGTCACATGTATGCAACGTCACGACCTGCCACGTGGCACGCGTACAGTTTCGACTTCGAAGTGTACGTACGCTGGTACGTTCGCGAAGATATTTTGCCACGTAAGCAAAGATATTTCTGCCAGGTGTCATTCTCGATATGTGAACGGCATCTTGCCATGTGGGCCAATCAGGCATGACCTTGACGTGTGCAAAAATTGGTTTTTACAGGACGCCGATTTCCCTGAACAGTACAAGCAGAGCATTTGTTTTGAGCGGTCGATTGTTACTGGTTTAGTTTGAGGTTTATAGTCTGTACACAATCTATAATATTTTGCACATTTGCATACATACTTATTAAGTATACACTTGCGCTAACACTATGAAAAAAACGAACACTGCTAAAACCAAGAAACTTGTACGTAGCTTCACGTCGTATATGAAGGGGCACACATGGCGAAAAAATGCTTCGTTTTAACGCCTGCAAACAGTACAATGACATAATGTTAGACCTTGGTTAGTCATATGCTTGTTCCCCGCCTCAATGACTTACCACCCGCGGGGCTTCATCGCCACTTATAACATTGCCTTGAATGTGCTTGATAGCTTCTGGGTATTGATAAAACACTTGGAAAGTTTGAGGATAACATCTCGTGACATTCATTAACCCTGCACATGAAAATCAACCCTGAAACACGATGACTACCAGAACAACAGTCATAAAAACGTTATCGTTAGAGGCTGGATTCCAGACAGCATGGGGTAAGAACGCGCATGGTGAAAAGCTCAAGCAGAGGCACAGAGAGACCTTCGTGCGACTACCACACCCACCGCGTTTCTCGCGCTGAAGACGGCGCGTCCCACACGATTCGCGGGCCAAAGGTCCTACACATACAGTGAGCATGCCGAGGAGCAGTATTGGGAGGCTGGGGAGAAGCGCAACTGAGTAATCTGAACAAGGAATGGGAGGACTCCCAGGGGCGGGAAAAAAATGTACAAGTTACACGCCAAGGCGAAAGATCTGCACACATCTCGGGAAGATAAGAACAGGTCGATTGCTCGCGAAGCATAACCCGTGAGAATAGATGAACGAGTGGAAACAAATATATGAGTTACAACCTAAGGCTGGAGCACGGGAAAATGATAGCTTGGTCTCTAGTTACCGAAAGCATGTGTAGCACACCTTTCGGCGCTTTTCGCGCGGAACCCGGCGATTCCGTTACTAGTCGCTGGTGCCACGTTCTTCGCGTGAAGAAAACGCTGCCGTTTAAACTGTAAAAGGAAAGGGGAAGATTAGCAAGGGCCGAAATAATAACATAGGTCTGAGTTACAAGCAGCGGTGATAAGATACAATAAGAAATAGAAGTGATGTCGTCATCGGGTAGACGCTAGTTGGCGCGTAAGAAGACACTCAGAGGCCAGAGATGTAAGGACAACATCATCTACATGCAAATTATGCCAGTGGGATTTGCGAATGTATGCAACTGACGGTTGTCAGGAAAGGCGCTGCAAAACCGTTGATTGCCCGCGGTCAGAAAAAAATAAACCCCATCCGGATGACATATGATTGGGGAGCCTCGACCCTAAACACGGGTAACCCCGTGGTTTTTCCGCCGGGCCGACATGTTTCCTCCGATTCCGTCAATTGCATACAATCGCAAACCCGCACTGGCATAATCTGAATGCCAGTGGAATTGACCGCGAGATGTAGGCGAGAATTGGAGAACCTAAGCCAGTTGTGTGAAAATGAGGTAGGTGTCGGGTACTTGTACGGGAGAGAGTCAGCGCAGTGTGAGGGTAAGAAAGATAGATGCTTTTGGAGCTCGGAGGTGTGCTTTTGTGTCGTAAAAAAATGCCGTTGATTTCTGATGTAGGCAAGAGCACACCAGTGATTGGTCAGTAAAAAATCATTAGGTTCGACCACTTCGTTGCGGGTTAGCTAAACCTTGGTCCGAGGAAGCCACGTTAGTACCTGGAATTTGAACTCTTGCATTGATTGGGTGTGACTGAACTCGTGTTGGTTGCACCTTGGCGAGATCCGTCCTCTTATGTATCCACGTTACTGTGCTCGCAACTCTCGAGAAAGCTAACTTTATTCGTGCGAAGCGTTTATCGATCGGATACCAGCAGTATCACACCATGGGGGACTCCCAAGGGTTGGTCGCGACCAGGTGTACGGTCTGGATGTTTCGAAGGTGACGCTATAAATGCGCGGTCCGAGTAACCCACGAATCCAAAATTCGCGCCTCGAGTAACCCACGTATCCAGAATGCGCGGCTCGATTACCCCCTTGTATCCGAAATTTGTGTGAGTTGCAATTTTCAGTCTATGCTTTTTGGATATGTTCCGGATACAAATCAGCAACTTTCCTGCAGCCTTCAGACTTAAACTCGAATTTGGGCCAAAGCCTTTTCCGCGAGGTTGACTCATGTCACACGACGCTCTGTCATGTCACACGACGCCCTGTCATGTTGCCTCGTCGTTCAGCATGTCGTCTCCTCGCCCCGTTGCATGTCGTCTCCTCGCCCCGTTGCATGTCGTCTCCTCGCCCCGTTGCATGTCGTCTCCTCGCCCCGTTGCATGTCGTCTCCTCGCCCTGTCATGCCGCTCCGTTGCGTGTTGCCTCGTCGCCTGTCAAGTCGCATCGTCGCCCTGTCGTGTCGCTCCGTCTCCTTCTGCATCTCTGTTTCCGCCTGCGGCCCTGAAATGTCGCCTCGCGCACGTCGTTCCGCGAGGGTCGCGCGCCAGAGTGCATCAGCGATATCCCCACGCACGGGCCTTCCCACATCGCCTCCGCGCTTTTCAAGGGGGATTCTCCGTTGCTTCCCCACCTCTCCGCACAAAACCGCACGTCTCTCTCCAAGCCGCATCTCTCCTGTCACAGACCGCGGGTGCCTGTTTCCCCTATGCTTCGTCACACTTCCCATGCTTCTCGCTACACTGTTTCCCCCATGCTTTGCTACACTGTTTCCCCCATGCTTCGCTGCACTGTTTCCCCCATGCTTCGCTACACTGTTTCCCCCATGCTTCGCTGCACTGTTTCCCCCTTTCGCTGCACTGTTTTCCCCATGCTTTGCTGCACTGATTCCTGCACGCCCCTCGCGTTGGCAGCACTGCTCTCGCTCTCCCGCTGCTACACAGCGGGCGGCGCCGTGCGGCGAGAGCTGTTGGATGCCAGCAACGGCCTCCTAACCCAAACGGTCAGCACCACCACGGGCAGCAGCAGCAGCAGCACGAGCGGCGGTAGCACGGACCCTAACGAGAATCTCAGACCGCTATCGAGCTGGGCTTTGCGGAGTTTAGAGTAGACGAAGTGGGCTGGGGGGAGATTCGAGTGAAACACGCGGGCTGGGGGGAGATTTGAGTGAAACACGTGGGCTGGGGGGGAAATTCGAGTGAAACACGGGGGCTGGAGGGTTATGCGAGTGGAACACGGGGGCTGGGGAGGAAATTCGAGTGGAACACGGGGGCTGGGGGGAATTTCGAATGGAACACGGGAACTGAAAGGGAAATTCGAGTGGAACACGGGGGGCTGGGGGAAGTTTCGTGTGGAAGTGGTGGGGTGGCGGAGGTTTCACTGTTTGCCGGTTTCAGTGTGCACCCCCTACAAGGCTAGGTGCTCAGCCTACACTCATACAAACAGGTTGAAAAATCAGCTAAGGTATAAACAAAAAACACTGAAAAATCAGCCAAGGTACATATAAAAAAACTTTGGATTCAGCCTAGTGTATAAAAAAAAGTCTGTTCTAACGCTGGATCAGTGTAAAAAGGCTGATATCTGTTGCGAATATAGTTTTACGAAAGAATTGATTGTGTCAGTAATAACGGACTGGAATGGTGAACTAGAAAGGATTGTGAGTACAAATGTGAAACCCTAATGTTGTGACCCCCCTATAGGCTAACCCACTACAGCCTACACAAACACAACACATATAATGTTTGACACACCCCCATAGGCAAAGTGGGGGAGACCTAGGGGTCACAAGACCAGTCAAGGCAAAGCAAGGCAACAACAAGCTCAGGGTGGATCTCAAGGATACCACACAAATTCCGAGCACAAGCTAGTGGTCACAAGACCAGTTCACATGCAGGTTTATTGCAGAGCATGAGATACAGTGATCACAACCTAGCAAGAGTAAACATGCAGGTAGATATATATATAGTGATCACAGTACAAGTAAGGTCAAGAGGTAAGTAAGTGAGGTCCAGTAGGCACAAGGCCTAGCAGAGTGCAGAAGCGCTGATGGTCACAAGGCGGAAGCGCCTTGGTGAACACATCAGCAAGGTTGGCCTCAGTGGCCACGTAACGCAGACAAAGCTGACCGCGCTGCTGCAGCTCTCGAGCAAGGAAGTACCGCAGGGCGATGTGCTTCGTTCTGTGCTCCAGTTTGTGCTCCTCACACAAGGCAATGGCAGCCTGGTTGTCGACGTACAGCACTGGAGGAGAACGAGGCCGCTCACCCAAGTCGGTCAGCAGGTAGGTCAGCCAGCGTAGCTCCTGGGCCGCCATGGCTGTGGCGTAGATCTTAGCCTCACAACTGGAGCTGAGAACAGAAGAAGAGCGTGTAGAACGCCAAGAAACTGAGCCGGAGCCAAGGCTGAAGGTGTAACCCTGAGACGACCGCTGAGTAGCCTGGTCGTCCGCCCAAGAAGCGTCTGAGTGTCCAGTAAGTACAACTCGGTCTCGCCCTCCAAGCACTAGCCCCATGCCCGACGTACTGCACAAGTAGCGCAACACCCTCTTAGCGGCATCCATGTGCTCCTTCCTGTGACGGCCAGGAGCGACATAGCGTGCAAGGATGCTAAGAGGGTATGCAAGGTCAGGTCGAGTGCAGGTCATCAGGTACATGAGGCAGCCCACAAGCTCTGGATACGGGCCACTCGGCTCTACGGACTCATCCGAAGGCAGAGCTGAGAGCGAGTGACCGGTAGGCAGAGGAGTGGACTGAGGCGAGGAGTACGTGAAGCGGAAGCGCTGAAGGATCTGCTGCACCATGTGTGACTGAGTCAAGGTGATGGTGCGCCGTGCTCTGTCCCGGGTGATCCGCAAGCCAAGATAGCTTGTCAGTTCACCCAGGTCTGTGCACGTGTGTCTCCTCTGCAGCTCCGACTTCACGTGGGCAAGTGCCGCGGTGTCAGCAGTGGCAAAGACCAAGTCGTCGACGTACACGAGGATGTAGAACGGCGGCAGTGAGGTGTCTGTGCGTAGAAACAGTGACGGGTCAGCAGTAGAGGGAGCGAACCCAAGAGCCGCAAGTGTCGTCCTCAGTGTGTCGTGCCACTCACGCGGTGCCTGGCGGAGACCGTAGACCGGCCGCTGAAGCCTCCACTGGGTACCAGGAGGAACCGACCCAGTGAAGCCAGGAGGGCGGCGCAGCCAGATCTCCTCGTGCAGGCTGCCCTGCAAGAAAGCAGTGCTGAAGTCAAGTGAGTGAAGCTCGTAGTCGCGCTGAGCGGCTATGTGCAGCAGCACCCGAAGAGTGGTCATCTTCGGGGTGGGGGAGAAGGTCTGAAAGAAGTCAACTCCCTCTCGCTGACTGAAGCCTCGAGCCACGTAGCGCGCCTTGAAGACAGGAGGAGAACCCGGTGGCCGCTTCACCCTGAAAATCCACATGCCACTGACGATGTTCGCCCCAGGTGGGGGAACCTCGTCGACGTAGGTGCGTGTGGACTTCCAGGAAGCCATCTCTGCGTCCATGGCTGTCTGCCACTGAGAGGAGTAGGGACCCGCCATCGCCTCAGCGTAAGTGCGCGGGGTCGGGATGTCTGGTGCATCCGGGTCTCCCTCAGGGGCAACTAGCATGGACACGAGGTGGGGCAAAGCAGCAGCAAAGCACTGGAACTCCTCCTGTCTGTCCTCAAGGACGTCCGTGCCAAGAGCACACTCACCCCCGACGGACGGAGGACAGACAGACTCAGACTCAGACTCAGCAACAAGGCCAGTGGTGTAGTCTAGACGACAGGCAGCAGCAAAGTCAACTAACTCAGCGACCAGAGAAGACGCAGCGGTGGACTCAAAGGTAGGGTCAGTGACAACAGTAGCGAGGAGACGGGTGACAGTGGGACTGGCAGCACGACGGTAGTCAGACTCCGGGTCAGGAAGAGTAGGCAGAGAGGAAGCAGGAGGAGACGGCAGCAGGACACGCTGAGGAGCAGTGGAGGGACGCAGAGTCATGTAGTGAGTGCCAGGGACAGGAGGAGGACGCTCACGTGGGACACGACGACCAGTGCGAGCAGTACGAACAGGCGACGCAGGACGAGACTCAGGCTCACGACGCTCTGTAAGACCTCCTGTGGGACCAGTGTAAGGAGAGGGAGCAGGGAGAGGCGAGGCAGGCGGGAACTGTGACTGCGACTGGACAGGCGGAGGACACTCTACGGAGGGAGGAGGACAAGGAGGAGGAGCCTGACCAAGAACCTGCTGAAGAAGTGGTACGAAGTACGGTCGGGGCCGCGTAGCGTCTCCAGAACCAGCAGAGACACCAGCGGCAGGGTCCTCAGCACCAGCAGCAGCTCCAACGTCCGGGTCCTCAACACCAGCAGCAGCTCCACCGGCCGGGTCCTCAGCACCAGCAGCAGCACCACCGCTCGGGTCCTCAGCTCCAGCAGTAGCTCCAACGCCCGGGTCCGCAGCACCAGCAGCAGCGCCACCGCTCGGGTCCGCAGCACCAGCAGGAACTCCACCAGCCGGATCCTCAGCACCAGCAGCAGCTCCACCGCCCGGGTCCTCAGCACCAGCAGCAGCTCCAGCGCCCGGGTCCTCAGCACAAGCAGCAGCGCCACCGCTCGGGTCCTCAGCACCCGGAGGACCACTCCGAAGACTGCAGCGGCGTGTGTACCACTCTCGGATCTGCTGAATGGGGGGGAGCTCCTGGGTAGGAGGGGAAGTACCGGGACGAGCTCCAGCAGCACCTCTCCGGAGGCGGCAGTACTCGAGGTACCTCTCCTACAGCTGCTGGGAGGAGAGGGCTCCTCCAGGTGTAGCACGCTCAGTCTCAGCACCCCCAGACTCAGCACCCCCAGACTCCGCACCGCCAGGCTCCGCACCTCCAGGCTCAACACCCCCAGGCTCCGCACCCCCAGACTCAGCACCCCCAGGCTCAGCACCCCCAGACGCAGGACGAGAGTCAACAGCTACCTCGACAGGCTCACCCGGGTCTACCTGGGACACACCTGAGGGAGCGGCACCCTGAGGGGGGAGGGGGTCTGGTACCTCAGCACCTGGAGCGAGGAAGAGAGGCGGGGGGGGAGCGGGGCAGTGCGGTAGGGGAAGAGACGGTAGTAGGGGACGGACTCGTCAAAAGTGACGTCCTGAGAGGCCAGGACACGACGCGAGGTGGGGTGGTAGAACTGCCAACCAGGGGCGTCCGGGACAAAGCCAAGGAAGACGCAGGGGACAGCGCGACGGGAGAGCTTGTCCGCGGACGTGTCGCGGACAAAAGCTCGGGATCCCCAGACCCGAAAACGCGACGCATCGCCAGCCTCTCCCGTCCAACGCAGTGTCGGAGAAGTCTCGGGCAAGGAGACACGGGGCCAGAGGTTGAGCTGATGCGCAGCGTATCGGACCGCAAACGGCCACAGAAAGTGGGGGGGCAGCCGCATGACTCAAGGAGGTACGAGCGACCTCCATGACTAGACCAATGCGGCGCTCAGCAACCCCATTCTGCTGTGGAGAGGCCGGAAGCATGAACTGCTCAATGCCCTCCTGCTGACAGAAGGCCTCCAGGAGGCCAGAGGAAAACTCCCCACCTCTGTCAGAGTGCAGACGCAGGACAGGAAAGTCGGAGCGGAAACGCCTGGTGAGCTGGAGACGAGATCTGCGGATCCAAGGGATCAGGACATCAGGGACGTCACCCTTGGCTCGCAAGGGGAAGACCGTGGTGTAGCGCGAGAAGTCGTCAACAACGAGCAGGAAGTACCGCTCCTGACCCTGTCCACGGACGCGGGCTGGGCCCCACACGTCCAAGTGGAGCGTCTGCAAGGGAGCAGTCGTCGGGGGAAAGGAGGAGGAGTGAGGAGCGGCGCGCTGCCGCCCCTCGACACAGGGAAGACAGGGAGGAGCAGGCGAGTCGGGAAGGGGAGGGAGCACCCTGGGAAGACCAGCAACAAGGTCCCGTTTGTGCATGGCCCGAAGGCGCTGCACAGACGGGTGACCAAGGCGGTGGTGCCAAAGGACAGTCTCATGCGCCAGAGAGCGACACGAGCAGGGGGCGGACAGCTGACCTGACGCAGACGCAGACGTAGACGCAGACGCAGCTACCTGAGGGGACTCAGTGGTCAGTGTGTACAGGTCCGACCCCGGCTCTCGAGTGAAAGTAGCCAGGTGGCGACCCGTCCGAGCACACGTGCAGTGTGTCACGCGCTCGTAGGCAGGGGTGAACTGGTGAACACCCGAGTCCTGGAGCGCACAACCCGCCACCAAGTTCGTAGAGAACGAGGGGAGGTAGAGACCTGAAAGCGTGCCGGACGGGACCGCAGGACAAGGAAGAACAGTGGAGGAGGTCGCAATGACCGGACCCCCAGAGGGGTCAGCAAGGGAGACAGCAACTGGCCGAGCGAGTGGCTCAAGGACAGTGCGGTCACGAAAGAAAGAGCGAGAGGCACCTGAGTCCAGTGTGAAGGTGTGCAGTGCTGCAGTCAACCCAGTACCAGGGGGCACGGACGCACTAGCACCTAGGGCAGCAGCCTCACCAGGACCTGTGGGAGCAGACGCACTAGCACCTAGAGCGGCAGCCGGACTGGCCTGAATGCCCGGGTCGGGCGGAACACGCAAGTACTGAGCACCCTCTCCACTAATAGACATGGCATACATGGCAGTGAGAATAGCATCAAAGTCTAGAGCCCAAATATCGACACCCCTCTTTTCCAGATCAGCCCAGCGCGGCAGCTCAGCGGCATCGGGAAACTGGGTGCGCCACGCGTCGTTAAGGCGCGCGAAGCAGCGGTGCGTGGGGTGCGGCCTCCCACACTGCTGGCCTCTGCGGTCACCTGTGCGAATGACGTACGTGCAGGTAAAGCCACGCTGCGCATACCACTCACGGGCGGCCTGAAGCGTCGGGGCGGGCTGCTGACTCGGGCCTCCGCCAGTGCCTCCACGACCACCACCGCCACCACCACCGCCTCGGCCACCTCCACCCCTGCCGCCGCCACGACCACCTCCACCTCCGCTGCCGCCTCCACCCCTGCCACCGCTCCCGCCGCTGCTGTCTCCTCCCCCACTGCCGCCACTAGCCTCCCCAGTCGCGCCTCCACTCCCACCGCCTCCACCCCCACCTCCTCCGCCACCACCCCCACCCCTGCCTCCCTTGCTCCTGCGGCGCCCGCTCGAAGCAGACGCGGTCCCGACCTTCTCAGCACCAAGGAGGTCGACAGCAGCAGCAGAGGCGACAGAGGGGAGGAGGGGGGAAGGGGAACACCCCTCGAAGAACGGGGTGCGGGGGTCGCCACGAGAGGTGCCTACAGCGACGATGCTCGCCTCAGCTGCAAGCAGTTCCTTCTCGAGGAGGGCAACAGTGAGCTCAGTGGGGGAGCGAGAGAGGAAGTGGTCCCTGACTGCACGCAGAGAGTCAGGGAGGCGGGTGACGATGTGGTAGAGAGTGATCCAGAGCGGGGGGGGGTTGCTAGTGAGAAACTCGGCAGGCATAGCAGCGCGAAAGCGGGCCTCACTAGTCTTAAGGTGGGTGATGAGGTCTGCGACAGTGTGAAAGGAGGCTAGGTCGGGGAACAGGTAGGGGAGAGTGAGGCGGCCTAGCGTAGCAGAAGCGGGTGAGGAGTAGCGGGCAACTACAGCGGTGTAGAGGTCCTTAGCAGTCTTGCACTGGCCGAAGTGCTCGCGCTCGTCTAGCGGCAGGGAGTTGCGAATAGCAAAGCGAGCGTGCGCATCACGAGTCTGCCACTGAGAGCGTAGAGTGCTGTCAGCAGACGTGTCAGGGGCAGTAGCATGGCCTAGGGCGTGGTCGTACAGCGAGATGTCTTCCTTGGCAGTGAGCTGTAGGAACAGGTGCAGGTCATCTAGCCAGGTTTCGAACTTCACCGGACGGCCCTCGGCATCGAAAGCTAGAACGGGAGGACTAGCCATAGTGACAGTAGTAGGAGGAGGAACTAGGCCGCTGGAAAGGTGTGCGTAGGGTCAACGGGACCGGCGGGGCCGCTAGGTAAGGCGCGGGCGGGGTCGACTGTCCGTAGTGGCACACGAGCGGCAGGAGTAGGGAGCGTGGCAGCAGGAGCTGCAACGGCGCACTGGTGGCAGCTGCAGTGGCAGCAGTGTGCGCGGTAGGTAGCGTAGGGGCAGCGGCGGCGCACGGGCAGCGGCGGCGCACGGGCGGCAGCAGTGCACGTGCGGCGACGGCAGGAGGCGGCGGTGCGCAAGCAGCAGCGGAAGCAGCGCACGGGCGGCAGCTGCGTATGCGCACGTGCGGCAGTGGCAGCGGCGCACGGGCGGCTGCGGGCAGCGGGGCGTGCGCGAGCAGGCGACGGGCGGCTGCGGGGCGTGCGCGAGCAGGCGACGGGCGGCTGCGGGGCGTGCGCGAGCAGGCGACGGGCGGCTGCGGACGGGCGGCCTCTGCGACGGCGGGCTGCGGGCAGCGGGGCGTGCGCGAGCAGGCGACGAGCGGCTGCGGGGCGTGCGCGAGCAGGCGACGGGCGGCTGCGGGGCGTGCGCGAGCAGGCGACGGGCGGCTGCGGGGCGTGCGCGAGCAGGCGACGGGCGGCTGCGGACGGGCGGCCTCTGCGACGGCGGGCTGCGGGCAGCGGGGCGTGTGCGAGCAGGCGACGGGCGGCTGCGGGGCGTGCGCGAGCAGGCGACGGGCGGCTGCGGGGCGTGCGCGAGGCTACGAGGCGCACGGGCAGCAGCGCAAAGGCGCGCGGGCAGCGGGGAGGCAGCGTGACGGGCCGCGCGCGAAGAAAATAAAGCGCGCGCGGGCAGCTGGCGGGGCGCACGCGTGAAAACGGCCGCGCGCGAGCGGCTAGTACGGCGCGCGCGGTAAAAAAAAAGGAAAGCCACGCGCGGGCGGCTAGCGAGCTGCGTGCGCGTGGTAGGTAGGTAAGGAGCGCTCTAGGACGCGCAGGCGCACGAGGCGCACAGTAGGTAGGTAGGTAGGTAGGTGGGCCCTAAGAACAGTCCTAGCGACGGACCTGCTCTGAAACCATGTCAGTAATAACGGACTGGAATGGTGAACTAGAAAGGATTGTGAGTACAAATGTGAAACCCTAATGTTGTGACCCCCCTATAGGCTAACCCACTACAGCCTACACAAACACAACACATATAATGTTTGACAGATTGTACTGCACTGTTCGAAGTGCAGAAACGAAGCTCCCAATATCGAGGGTATTGACTCAAGTATCGAACTGCAGGGGCGCAACCGCACACAGTGGTTGCGAACCGCGTGGCAGCTGAAGAGTCGGATTCTGCAGGAGGCAGTGTGAACAGTACGCGAAACTGCTCTACGGGGCGCGGCAGGATACCGCGCCCTTGCCGAAGCTGAACAGTCTCGCCATCACGACTGTAACAGAGCAACCGAAGCGACGTGGCGCAACTGTTATACAGTTGCGCCTTGGTAACTGCCTGCCTGCTATGTTTCCTATATAACCGAATATATTGCATTGCTCATATTACACAATTCCCAAGCTTGTGTCCGGCCTACCCTCGGCCGCCGCTTTGGCACCAAGTTACAAGCCAGGAGAGCTACCTCTGAGTGACCATTGCCCCGCCGTAGGGACGTCGTTATTGCTGCGATCAGGAGTTGATCGTTGCCAGGATCTACTCGGGAAGGTTCGCACAGAGAAATGAAGTTGGTGGGCCCTTGACCTCAAAACCAGAGTAAATGTAAAATGCTTGAGATGATTAAAACATGCAAATACAACGATATAAATATGAGTACAGGGAAGGCGAAACGTCCTAGCTAGCCATGTACTCTAAGGGGTACATTCCCTTATTCAAATTCATTCCCAACCGTGCGGCGCGTACAGTTACGAAAACTGTTCCCGCCAAAGCCATCCTGCCTGCAGCTGTCGATGCCATCTGCCCAGACGGTCCAGATGTATTGTAACTGTCTGACGCTTCGAGTCAATTCTTAACCGTCTGACTCTTCGCGTTCGTTCTCGATACTGCATGCTCCCTTTGCTGCGGTAAGGAGTGCACAGTAACATTCGGGTATTACTATTCGTAACACCCCCCTTCACTCCTGGCCGTAGCTCGATTTGACCTGCTTGACCACGCCGCTGAGTTTGGAGCAGTGCTGATACTGCTGGCGTGGCAGTCGCTTCGTGAGGAAGTCCGCTGCCATGTCACCGGTCGGGCAATAGGTCAAGTTGACCTTGCCCTTGTCTACTTCGTCCTTCACGAAGAAATACCGCAGCGCAATGTGCTTGGTGCGGTTGACGAAACCAGGTTTGTTCGCGATGCGGATCGCGCTCTGGTTGTCACAGTGAAGACGAAAGGTGGACGAAGCCAGAATTTTCGCCTCCAGCAGGAGTTCCTGTAAGTAGAGTCCTTCGCGAACTGCTGCGGTTGCTGCGATGAATTCCGCTTCGGCTGATGACAGGGCAACCAACTCCTGCTTCTGTGAGTTCCAGGAGATTGGTCCCGTTGGTTCGAGTCGGAACAGGAAGCCGGTCCTGGACCGTCGATTGTCGGGATCTGCTGCATGATCGGCATCCACATAGCCGATGAGATTGAAGGATGGGGTTGGTGTAGTTGAGTAGCATAGCCCAATCTTGGGCGTTGAGACGAGGTACTGCAGGGCGCGCTGCAGATCCAGAAGATTCTCAGCCGTTGGTTTGCGTGAGTACTGGGCCAGCTGACTTGCGATGTAGGAGAGGTCTGGCCTGCAGGTGACAGAGGCGAAAAGCAGGCATCCCAGCTGCTGCTGGTAAGTCTGAATTCCAGCAGGGGGTAGGGCTTTGTTGTCAGGTTTGTGGTTCGGTCCAGGGGTTCGGTAGGGAGTTGAGAGAGGTGCAGGTGAAATGTTGAACCGCTTCCCTAGCTCCTCTGCGTACTTCGCCGCTGAAAGGTAAATGGCCTCAGGCACGTAAGAAATGTTGAGGCCTAAGAACTGCTTCACCTCATAGTTGCATGTGATGTCGACGCGCCCCGCCAAGGCTTTCTCGAACTGCTCGAGTAGCTCGTTGTTTGAGCCTGTGTAGAGCAGGTCGTCGACGTAAACCGTGAGAAGAATGTATTCGCCCCGGAAGTCGCGGCGGTACATCCCTGGATCGTGCGGCATCTGCTTGAATCCGATTTCAAGCAGGATGTTGTGTAGATACTGCTGCCACAGCCTCGGCGCCTGCTTGATCCCGTAGAGTGACTTGCGCAGTTGGCACACGCGCGAGTCCCCTTCACCGTATGTATGCGGCTGCTCCACGTAAATCACGGCGTCTACTAGCGCGTATAAGAACGCGTTCTTGACGTCGATCTGGCGGAGAGGTAGGTGCCTTGCAGCTGCGATGGCGAGCAGGATTCGAACAGAAGGTATGACGGCTGGCTGGAGAAAGCGTCTGTTCGAAGTCAATCCCGTGCCTCTGGTCGTAGCCGCGCACTACCCAGCGCGCCTTGAAGCGCTCGATCGTTCCGTCCGCTGCGGTCTTCACGCGGAAGACCCACTTGCCCGAGAGGATTCTTGCGCCTTTGATTGCCGCGCGGTCGACTAATACCCAGGTGTCTCGGGACTCGAGCGCTTTGATCTCCGCGTCCATCGCCTCGCGCCACTCCTTGCTGTGTGGTCCAGAGAGAGCTTCGCGCGGGTTTCGAGGCTCGATGACACGTGGCGCTTTCGAGGTTGCAGTGTGAAGCCCGAGTAGCTGTAGTCCTGAGACAGTGCTGTCGTGGCGACGTTGCGGGATGACTTCCTGCATGTCGTCGTCATCGCTCTCTGGTTCAGGTGGCGCTGGTGGTGCTGTGCTTCTGCCGCTTCCACCTGCTCCTCCCATCCCTCCTTTTGAGGAATCGTCGTCGTCGTGGCTGCTGCGTCGATCCTCCCATGTGAACTCGCCTCTTGTATCCTGCTCCAGTATTGCTGCAGCGGCTTCGTCTTCGGGCGTTGCGTAGCTGTGCCCGTCGTTCGCGTAAACGCGATTCGCGTTCGTTTCCTCGTCGTGACGGAATTGGTCGAGGAAGAGGTGGTCGTAGAAGATTACGTCGCGAGCGTGGGCGGTTTTCTGACTGAGGAGGTCCAGCACGATCCACGCTTTGTACTCGTGGCTGATGCCGAGGTGGATTCCCCAGCGCGCGCGGCTGGCAAATTTGCCGATGGTTGATGTCGGCGGGCGGTACTGCACCATGCACCCCCACACGCGGAGCATGGAGGTATCCCCCTTGGTCCCGGTCCATTTGATATGCGGGGAGAGATTCCCGGTGATTGCAGTGGTTGAAAGCAGGTTGTGCACCCGCACGGCGTGGTGC
Source organism: Closterium sp. Yama58-4 (assembly GCA_947470075.1). Lineage (NCBI taxonomy): Eukaryota > Viridiplantae > Streptophyta > Zygnematophyceae > Desmidiales > Closteriaceae > Closterium > Closterium sp. Yama58-4. The sequence goes on along the minus strand of CANIUD010000329.1, from coordinate 165,304 downwards.
ATCGCGTAGGTCCAGTAAATCGGCGGCAGCTTTGACTGCTTCATCAGCGCCCGCACCTTCGTCATCAGTGTGCGGTTCGTCCGCTCAGCTACGCCCTGCTGCTGATGTGCGTAGGGGAGAGAGATGTGATGCTCGATCCCCTTTTGCGCCAGGTAGCTCTGCATTTGATTGCTCCTAAACTCCGCTGCGCCGTCGGATTGCCAGATTTTTAGCTTCTTCCCGGATTGCCGCTGCGCATGCGCCACTACGCTTCGAGCACATCCACCGCAGGGACTGGAAGCACCCTGACGGAAGACCGTGGGTGCCGCACCATCCCCACCCACGCGAAACGGCGCTGCACGACCCTGACACAGATGGCATCTGCAGGGATTGCCACACGCCGACGACGTCAACCCGCGCCGTTGCTGGCAGCGGACTGGCCGCCATCGCCGAAGCAGAAGTCCACGCGCCGCCAGAAGAAGGCATGTCGCAATTAGAACTTGAAGTCACCACGCATGGCGTGTTCGGCACGCCTGAGCACCCTCTCATCGGTCCCCCCTCTCAACACCTTCGAGGGATGCTACGCGGAACTGGCGTCGGCACCTTCGATGCGCGTGGCGTGCCACGACCCTACACCCGCAAAGACTTTCTACAGATTTACCCCCATTGGCGCGACCCCACGGCAAAACTCACCGTGGAACAGGAGGAAGAATTGGCGCGCCGCGAAGCAGAAGAGCTTCGCCAACAGAGCCTCGCCGAGGCACGCGGAACATTCGCTTGCGCCGCATGGGGCGCCGAAGCAGAAGAAAGCGCCTCCAATGAAGGGGGGTGGGGGAGCGCCAGCGGATGGGGAACGGCCGATACCAGCGGAAGGGGCAACACCGGCGGAACCTGGGCAACCGGAACCGGCGGATGGGGCGCCGCATCTGGCGGCGAAACGAGCGGCTGGGGCGCCTCTGCTGGAGGCTGGGAGACTTCCCGCGACGAACAAAAGGGGGGAGAATCTGCAGTTGTTCCCCTCGGGCGTCCCCCGCGCCATATCCCACTCGCGTCACCTCCCCCTGACATTCCGCCGCACCGCGATCCCTGGGACACTATCCGCTGGGGCAACGAACCATCAACTCCACGCCGCACCGTCTACGGACCTGCTCCCGAACCGCGCGAACCCACTTTCGTCCCCGGAATTATTCCCGGGACCGACATTCCACTCTCTGAGATTCGCGACAGAGAGTTCCTGGCGCTGATGCTAACCACCGCGGCAGAAGAAGAAGATGCAAAGGAAGCAGAACCTGCTCCCGTACCTGATGAAGACCCGGAGGAAGCCCGCGCGCGCTACATGCGCACCTCCGGCTTTCGCGCCGACGATGCACTTTGGCACCAGCGCCTCGGACACCTTTCACGCGCGACACTGAAGAACTGCATCGACGCCGGAGTCTTTGCCCCTGGAGCATTGCTCCGCCCCGACGGCACCGAAGTGAGAGGCGCGACACATCCGCGCAACTGCACTGTCTACCCCGAAGCCGCACTAAGCCACCAGCCGTTCCCACTACTCGAACCAGGGACGAACCGCTACCCCAAGCTGCACAAGGTGTACAGCGATTTCCTGAACGTGGGGCATTGCGGAGTCGACGACGAGCTATACACACTCACCTTCATCGACGCTGGAACGCGCTACGTATGGGTCGCAAATGTGGAGACCCGCGACAGAGCTTACGAGGTGTTCCGCCTCTGGTTGGCGCATGCGCAGCGGCAATCCGGGAAGAAGCTAAAAATCTGGCAATCCGACGGCGCAGCGGAGTTTAGGAGCAATCAAATGCAGAGCTACCTGGCGCAAAAGGGGATCGAGCATCACATCTCTCTCCCCTACGCACATCAGGAGCAGGTCGTAGCTGAGCGGACGAACCGCACACTGATGACGAAGGTGCGGGCGCTGATGAAGCAGTCAAAGCTGCCGCCGATTTACTGGACCTACGCGATGCACCACGCCGTGCGGGTGCACAACCTGCTTTCAACCACTGCAATCACCGGGAACCTCTCCCCGCATGTCAAATGGACCGGGACCAAGGGGGATACCTCCATGCTCCGCGTGTGGGGGTGCATGGTGCAGTACCTCCCGCCGACATCAACCATAGGTAAATTCGCCAGTCGCGCGCGCTGGGGAATCCACCTCGGCATCAGCCACGAGTACAAAGCGTGGATCGTGCTGGACCTCCTCAGTCAGAAAACCGCCCACGCTCGCGACGTAATCTTCTACGAGCGCCTCTTCCTCGACCAATTCCGTCACGACGAGGAAACGAACGCGAATCGCGTTTACGCGAACGACGGGCACAGCTACGCAACGCCCGAAGACGAAGCCGCTGCAGCAATACTGGAGCAGGATATAAGAGGCGAGTTCACATGGGAGGATCGGCGCAGCAGCGACGACGACGACGATTCCTCAGAAGGAGGGATGGGCGGAGCAAGTGGAAGCGGCAGAAGCACAGCACCACCAGCGCCACCTGAACCAGAGAGCGATGACGACGACGTGCAGGAAGTCATCCCGCAACGTCGCCACGACTGCACTGTCTCAGGACTACAGCTACTCGGGCTTCACACTGCAACCTCGAAAGCGCCACGTGTCATCGAGCCTCGAAACCCGCGCGAAGCTCTCTCTGGACCACACAGCAAGGAGTGGCGCGAGGCGATGGACGCAGAGATCAAAGCGCTCGAGTCCCGAGACACCTGGGTATTAGTCGACCGCGCGGCAATCAAAGGCGCAAGAATCCTCTCGGGCAAGTGGGTCTTCCGCGTGAAGACCGCAGCGGACGGAACGATCGAGCGCTTCAAGGCGCGCTGGGTAGTGCGCGGCTACGACCAGAGGCACGGGATTGACTTCGAACAGACGCTTTCTCCAGCCAGCCGTCATACCTTCTGTTCGAATCCTGCTCGCCATCGCAGCTGCAAGGCACCTACCTCTCCGCCAGATCGACGTCAAGAACGCGTTCTTATACGCGCTAGTAGACGCCGTGATTTACGTGGAGCAGCCGCATACATACGGTGAAGGGGACTCGCGCGTGTGCCAACTGCGCAAGTCACTCTACGGGATCAAGCAGGTGCCGAGGCTGTGGCAGCAGTATCTACACAACATCCTGCTTGAAATCGGATTCAAGCAGATGCCGCACGATCCAGGGATGTACCGCCGCGACTTCCGGGGCGAATACATTCTTCTCACGGTTTACGTCGACGACCTGCTCTACACAGGCTCAAACAACGAGCTACTCGAGCAGTTCGAGAAAGCCTTGGCGGGGCGCGTCGACATCACATGCAACCATGAGGTGAAGCAGTTCTTGGGCCTCAACATTTCTTACGTGCCTGAGGCCATTCACCTTTCAGCGGCTAAGTACGCAGAGGAGCTAGGGAAGCGGTTCAACATTTCACCTGCACCTCTCTCAACTCCCTACCGAACCCCTGGACCGAACCACAAACCTGACAACAAAGCCCTACCCCCTGCTGGAATTCAGACTTACCAGCAGCAGCTGGGATGCCTCCTTTTCGCCTCTGTCACCTGCAGGCCAGACCTCTCCTACATCGCAAGTCAGCTGGCCCAGTACTCACGCAAACCAACGGCTGAGAATCTTCTGGATCTGCAGCGCGCCCTGCAGTACCTCGTCTCAACGCCCAAGATTGGGCTATGCTACTCAACTACACCAACCCCATCCTTCAATCTCATCGGCTATGTGGATGCCGATCATGCAGCAGATCCCGACAATCGACGGTCCAGGACCGGCTTCCTGTTCCGACTCGAACCAACGGGACCAATCTCCTGGAACTCACAGAAGCAGGAGTTGGTTGCCCTGTCATCAGCCGAAGCGGAGTTCATCGCAGGAACCGCAGCAGTTCGCGAAGAACTTTACTTACAGGAACTTCTACAGGAGGCGAAAATTCCGGCTTCGCCCACCTTTCGTCTTCACTGTGACAACCAGAGCGCGATCCGCATCGCGAACAAACCTGGTTTCGTCAACCGCACCAAGCACATTGCGATGCGGTATTTCTTCTGTCAGAATCCCAGCCACTAACCACTGGGATAAAAGGGCTTGTTTGTGTAGCGGGTGAGTGCGCCCATAACCCCCCAGGCCAACGTGCCTGTAACCCTTCCCTAGGATCAATCGGGGATCACCAATGGACCTCTGACATCTTCGTGAAGGACGAAGTAGACAAGGGCAAGGTCAACTTGACCTATTGCCTGACCGGTGACATGGCAGCTTACTTCCTCACGAAGCGACTGCCACGCCAGCAGTATCAGCACTGCTCCAAACTCAGCGGCGTGGTCAAGCAGGTCAAGTCGAGCTACGGCCAGGAGTGAAGGGGGGTGTTACGAATAGTAATACCCGAATGTTACTGTGCACACCTTACCGCAGCTAAGGAAGCATGCAGTATCGAGAACGAACGCGAAGAGTCAGACGGTTAAGAATTGAGTCGAAGCGTCAGACAGTTACAACACATCTGGACCGTCAGAGCAGATGGCATCGACAGCTGCAGGCAGGATGGCTTTGGCGGGAACAGTTTTCGTAACTTTACGCCCCGCACGGTTGGGAATGAATTTGAATAAGGGAATGTACCCCTTAGAGTACATGGCTAGCTAGGCCGTTTCGCCTTCCCTGTACTCTTATTTATATCGTTGTATTTGCATGTTTTAATCATCTCAAGCATTTTACATTCACTCTGCTATTGAGGTCAAGGGCCCACCAAATTCATTTCTCTGTGCGAACCTTTCCGAGTAGATTCTGGCAACGATCAACTCCTGATCGCAGCACGTCTGAGTGACCATTGCCCCGCCGTAGGGACGTCGTTATCTTCCTAGAGCTTCCGCTGCGCTCTAGCGACTTATTGTTTCCAACAATATCTAGGGCACTTTTCGTGTGTCTCTTATAAACAGGCTAGCCTCATTATAAGACACCTATTTGTGTGTACGCGTTAAGCTGTCAGAATCCCAGCCACTAACCACTGGGATAAAAGGGCTTGTTTGTGTAGCGGGTGAGTGCGCCCATAACCCCCCAGGCCGACGTGCCTGTAACCCTTCCCTAGGATCAATCGGGGATCTCCAGTGGACCTTTGACACCCCCCCGCACTTGGATGTCCGAGGTGCATACACCGGGATACGAACCCGAGACCTTCGCTCTGATACCATGTCAGAATCTCAGCCACTAACCACTGGGATAAAAGGACTTGTTTGTGTAGCGGGTGAGTGCGCCCACAGGCCTCTGGTTAACAGGGTGATTCACCCTTATGACCCTTACTATAAGGCTGGGTTTGAATATGCACCCTTTTTTATCAGAGTGGTCGTTTTTTTTACCCTTACAAGAAAAAGTGTTCGGTTATACTACACTGATATTTCAGAGCTAGGTGGTGTAGTAACACTGATGATATTGAGTTAGATCTAACGGAGTATAGCATAATCACTCGAGTAAACTTGACTCCCCTTCAAAATTGCTCATGTCAGGTGTCGACCCCAGGTGATTCGCAGAAAATTCCTCGCCACAACCGACTACAACACCAATACCTGGTCCGAATAGGAAACGTATATTATTTGTACGCATATGTAATTATGTTTGCACCCTCACCAGAAAAATTAGTTCTTGTGATATACCCTTACAGAAAAAAGTGAATGCGGGGTGTTGGCCTTACGTGGAAGAGTGGTTCAAAACCTAACCAGAGCCCTGTGCGCCCATAACCCCCCAGGCCGACGTGCCTGTAACCCTTCCCTATGATCAATCGGGGATCTCTAGTGGACCTTTGACATAAGCCAGTGTAGAGGTTAGGGGCAAATGTATAGCGAGGGGGTATCTTCTAAACGGTTCTTTGTCCATTTATAAGATTTATAAGACACCCTAAACCGTCCCAAATACAAGACAACCCAAGCATTTTTGCCCGTGTACGAGAAAAGACATATACGGTATGTCTACTATCTGGGCGATGACGGTACTCAAGGATCAGCGTGAATTGCGTGATGCTGCGCAGTGACATCATCTCCACTTGTTATTGGGGAAGCAATAGTGTATGTCATTAAACCGTCATAGGTGCATTCTGTAAGTTCCAATACTGGTTTGTGTTCATTATTTATATCATGCTAGAAAAATACCATGTAATTTCGCATTGTGAGAGTCTGCCATAACCTTCCATTCCAGGGATCATGCTTTGCATGTCCAGTGCAATGCCGTGTGGAGCAATGCAATGCACCTGGATACAGCCAGATAAGAAAGAACCTCAGGCTCACAACACTTTTTTTCCAAATGGAGCCTCGTTCGAGCTTCGTGTGAAAGGTTGCCAGAATCTACCCAGGCTGATGTAGGCAGCGTTGCAGATGTGCCAAGGGGCGCCGCAGTGGGCTCACAGATGGATGGCAGTGGGCTCACAGATGGATGGCAGTGTGCTCACAGATGGATGGCAGTGTGCTCACAGATGGATGAGCGCATGACATTGGGCGTGATGGGAGAATGGGGATCAATATGGATGGTGGCAGTTGGTGGTGCTGAGAGGCTGCAGAGCGATGCATGCAGGGAGACTTGCAGCCAGGTGCGCTTGGAGGGTCTCTGGAACCTGTGGGGGCGAGGGGCGGAGAGGAAAGCGAAGGGCAGACGCAGAGGAAGGAGAGGGGCAGAGAGGAAGGCGAGGGGCAGAGAGGAAGGAGAGGGGCAAAGGGGGGAGTGGAAGAAGAAGTCACGAGCAGGTAAAGAGGGAGCTCCCACCCAGCATGCAGCAGAGGCCCATGGCAGAAGAACCCAGTACAGAGCGGCACAGGGCTCACCATGACGTGCTGCAGCTGCGGCATGCTGCAGAGGAGACCCCCCACGCTGCCTGATCCGCCCCCCACGACGCTTCCTCTGCCATCCCCCGCTGCTCCCTCCCCATCCTCCACGTCTCCCCCGTGCCCTGCACGCACCACCTTGCCTGCCCCAGTTGATGCGACGGGTGTGCGCCCTGCTGCTGCGGCACCCTGAGGCTTGTGGGCCGCGGCAGCAGCGCTGGGACAGTGGAACGAGCAACTAGGGAGATACATGAGGGCAGTGGGACGAGCAACTAGGGAGATACATGAGGGCAGTGGGACGAGCAACTAGGGAGATACATGACGGCAGTGGGACGAGCAACTAGGGAGATACATGAGGGCAGTGGGACGAGCAACTAGGGAGATACATGAGGGCAGTGGGACGAGCAACTAGGGAGATACATGACGGCAGTGGGACGAGCAACTAGGGAGATACATGAGGGCAGTGGGACGAGCAACTAGGGAGATACATGAGGGCAGTGGGACGAGCAACTAGGGAGATACATGAGGGCAGTGGGACGAGCAACTAGGGAGATACATGAGGGCAGTGGGACGAGCAACTAGGGAGATACATGAGGGCAGTGGGACGAGCAACTAGGGAGATACATGAGGGCAGTGGGACGAGCAACTAGGTAGATACATGAGGGCAGTGGGAGGGGGAAAGGGGGAGGGGGAACGGGAGTGGGACACGAGAGCAGTGGGTTCAGGGAAGCTGTGGAATGTGCTGATCAGATGGAACAAGAATAGGGACTGAGACACACAGCACCTGTGCGAGGGTAGCAGGCAGCACGTGGCAACGCGCATGGCGAGCGGCTGAAAGGGCGAGATGGTGATTGGCACGTCCTCCGGATGAGTCTGCGGGGGAGAAGGGCCACGGAGAGAAGGTTGGGAGGAGGAAGCATATCAAGGACGAAGGGGCATGGAGAGCACGAAGCGAGGCGAAGAAGCAAGGTGTGCAAGGAAGGTGTGCAAGGAAGGTGTGCAAGGAAGGTGTGCAAGGAAGGTGTGCAAGGAAGGTGTGCAAGGAAGGTGTGCAAGGAAGGTGTGCAAGGAAGGTGTGCAAGGAAGGTGTGCAAGGAAGGTGTGCAAGGAAGGTGTGCAAGGAAGGTGTGCAATGAGTGAGCGACAGCAGGCTGTGCTGGTGAGAGTTCGACAGCAGGCTGTGCTGGTGAGAGTTCGACAGCAGGCTGTGCTGGTGAGAGTTCGACAGCAGGCTGTGCTGGTGAGAGTTCGACAGCAGGCTGTGCTGGTGAGAGTTCGACAGCAGGCTGTGCTGGTGAGAGTTCGACAGCAGGCTGTGCTGGTGAGAGTTCGACAGCAGGCTGTGCTGGTGAGAGTTCGACAGCAGGCTGTGCTGGTGAGAGTTCGACAGCAGGCTGTGCTGGTAAGAGTTCGACAGCAGGCTGTGCTGGTGAGAGTTCGACAGCAGGCTGTGCTGGTGAGAGTTCGACAGCAGGCTGTGCTGGTGAGAGTTCGACAGCAGGCTGTGCTGGTGAGAGTTCGGCGCACTCAACACCCAATGCCGCAAATCCACACCCACTGACGCTCCACCCCACAATAGGAGTGTACCTCCAGCAGCAGCAGAAGAGCACGGCTATCGCCGCCCCACAGGTGAATCAGATCCACTGCCGGGCCCACACGCAGTGAGGAGTGGGCGGCAAACACAATGCACGGGCCCTGGAGAAGGTTCCTGGAAGGTCGGAATGGTGATCAGGTGAAAAAAATGAAGGTGACGAAAGAGGGTTGGTGGGGGTGGGTGGTGAGTAGAGCTCGTTGGTGAGTAGAGCTCGTTGGTGAGTAGAGCTCGTTGGTGAGTAGAGCTCGTTGGTGAGTAGAGCTCGTTGGTGCGAGTCTGAGAAGGAGGAGAGGGAGGAGAGGAGGGAGGAGAGGAGGGAGTGCGGAGAGAGGGAGTAGAGGGAAGAGAGGGAGGAAGGGGAGGAGCGGGAGGAGAGGGATGAGGGGGAGGATGAGGGGGAGGATGAGGGGGAGGATGAGGGGGAGGATGAGGGGGAGGATGAGGGGGAGGAGAGAGCTCACCACAAGTCGTGGTTCCACGGACAGCCCTGTGGCCTCCTCGGTGCTTTGGGCCTCCCACGGGCTACCTTGTCCCACCGCTCCTCGCTGTGCAGCATGGTGGGCGGGCAGGCTGGCGGCAGGAACACCACGGCTCCTGGCAGCTCCACCATGCGCACACCCGTGCTGACGCCAGCACGTGCGTGAGCAGGGGAGGAAAGTGGTTTGGTGTTGTGGTTGGTGGAGGGGTGGGAGAGGAGCGCACTGCTGATGGCGTGGATGGGCTCACCTGAGAAGAGCTGCGGGTGGGAGGAGAGAGGGAGCGAGAAAGGAAGAGAGGGAAGGAGAGAGAGACAAAGGGCAGCTGTGGTTGTTACAAGGCACAGATGGCAGCTGTGGTTGTTACAAGGCACAGATGGCAGCTGTGGTTGTTACAAGGCACAGATGGCAGCTGTGGTTGTTACAAGGCACAGATGGCAGCTGTGGTTGTTACAAGGCACAGATGGCAGCTGTGGTTGTTACAAGGCACAGATGGCAGCTGTGGTTGTTACAAGGCACAGATGGCAGCTGTGGTTGTTACAAGGCACAGATGGCAGCTGTGGTTGTTACAAGGCACAGATGGCAGCTGTGGTTGTTACAAGGCACAGATGGCAGCTGTGGTAAAGGGTCGTGTGAGCACAGGGAAGTGAGGGCAGAAGGACGTGTGGCAGAATAAGGCGAGCTCCTATGCACAAGCACTCCCGCACATGCAGACATATATTTGTGCACACACACATATCAACACACATACCACAGACACCAACACACAAACATGCATCTATACACACCCTCACACGCACACATACACCCACTCTATCATGCACACGGGGGTGCATCCACTCCGGCAGGATGCATGCGAGGGAGAGCGCCTGCTTGGCCACTGGGGACAGGTACACCACCGGCACTCCCACTCCCACGCCCACGCCCACGCCCACTGCGGGTGGTGCCGCTGCTGCTGCTGATGGCAGCGGCGGAGGTGGTGATGATTGGGAGGGCTCGAGCAGGGCGAGCAAGAGGTCCAGGGAGGGGCCCAGCGGGGAGCACGGCACCACCACTCGCCCTCCCTGCGCCACCCGCCCTGCAATCACCCGCACAACGCCTTCAATGCCCTCACACACCGCACTGCACCCCGCACCATCCACCTCATTCCCTGCACTCGCCCCTCCTCTCCCCTCCCTCGCACTATCCCGTCTATCGCTGCACGCTGCTTCAGCTCTTCCCGTCCCATGCCTCCCAGCCATATCACTCACATACCCACGCGACTCACACAGCGGCTCACTCCCCATCCTGCCAACTCTGCCCTTCCATCCGCCCTGCATTCCTGCCTCGTCGTCCCTGCTTCCCCCACCCCCCGCCCTCTTGCCCCCATGCCCCTTCCTCTCATCTGCATCGCCCACCCTTGGCTTCCTCCCCTCCCTGCTGTCTGCTGTCCGTGTGTGGCTGTCAGCAGAGCTGATTGACGTGGGCCCACACAGAGCTGCCACGTGGCAAGCTCTTATTGGCTCCAGCTGCGGTGGAGCAGCGACAGTGGCGTAGGGCAGCGGCGGGAAGAGGAGGGCAAGGTGGCAGCAGATGGGAGGGGGAGAGGCTGAAGGGACGGAGCTAGAGGCGAGGGGAGCGGCAGAGGCGCCGGTAGAGGGATGTGAGAGGGATGAGGGGGGTTCTTGAGAGGACGGGTATGAGGCAGGGAGAGAGGTATGCGAGTGGGAGGTTTGGAAGGGGTGGGAGGGGTGGGTGGGGTGGGAGGGCGAGTGGGCGGAGTGAAGGAGCGACCAGTAGGCAGAGCCAAGAGGACCTCCCGATGCAGCTGCAGTGGCTGTGACGCCCGGCCCCACACCCACCCTCTCCCCCCACCTCACCCCCCTCACACACGCTAGTGATGCCAGCTCCTCACTCTCGCTGTTAACATGAATGAGCGGAGGGTGGGATTGGGGGGTAGGAGAAGGGTCGGCAGGAAGAGGGGGGAGAGAAGGAGCAGGACGATGGAGGGGAGAGGAGAGAGGTGGAGAGAAGAGAAGGCGTTTGAGGGGGAGCTGATAGTGAACGCATCAGGATGGTGATGGCAGGGAGGCGAGCAAATCACAACCCCTGCCGTGAGGCACGTGCCTGAGTGGCAGGCGCAGGCAGACGTGTATCCATTAGCACGTGTGCAGTTGGGTAAGCTGGGCTGTGCTTGTGCAACGCTTGATAAAGCGGCTGTGAAAAAAATGAGGGAGGCAGGAGGGAAAGCAAAGCAACGGGCCATGCTGCATGAGGTGAAATGGAGACGGGCGGGCGGTGGTGTATACCATGCCCTGCAGTGCGGCATGCATGGCAGGTGTAGCGAGCATGGGAGGTGTAGCGAGCATGGCAGGTGTAGCGAGCATGGCAGGTGTAGCGAGCATGGGAGGTGTAGCGAGCATGGGAGGTGTAGCGAGCATGGCAGGTGTAGCGAGCATGGGAGGTGTAGCGAGCATGGCAGGTGTAGCGAGCATGGGAGGTGTAGCGAGCATGGGAGGTGTAGCGAGCATGGGAGGTGTAGCGAGCATGGGAGGTGTAGCGAGCATGGCAGGTGTAGCGAGCACGGGAGGTGTAGCGAGCATGGGAGGTGTAGCGAGCATGGCAGGTGTAGCGAGCATGGGAGGTGTAGCGGGCATGGCAGGTGTAGCGAGCATGGGAGGTGTAGCGAGCATGGCAGGTGTAGCGAGCATGGGAGGTGTAGCGAGCATGGCAGGTGTAGCGAGCATGGGAGGTGTAGCGAGCATGGCAGGTGTAGCGAGCATGGGAGGTGTAGCGAGCATGGCAGGTGTAGCGAGCATGGCAGGTGTAGCGAGCATGGCAGGTGTAGCGAGCATGGGAGGTGTAGCGAGCATGGGAGGTGTAGCGAGCATGGCAGGTGTAGCGAGCATGGCAGGTGTAGCGAGCATGGCAGGTGTAGCGAGCATGGCAGGTGTAGCGAGCATGGGAGGTGTAGCGAGCATGGGAGGTGTAGCGAGCATGGCAGGTGTAGCGAGCATGGCAGGTGTAGCGAGCATGGCAGGTGTAGCGAGCATGGGAGGAGTGGCGGCGAGCATGGGAGCACGGGCATGACAGCAGCAGCAGCGAGACAGCAGGGCTCACCTCAGGGATGAAGGGGCTTCGTGTGCACCCTCCTCCAGCACGCCCCTCCCCTGCACCAGTGCTGCCCTCTCCTTAGCCGCCAGCCTGGCAATGCGCAGTGCAGCCTCCGTGCACAGCACCTGCAGGCACACAGGGCCAACGGGCGAAGAGAAGCGAGGGAATGAGGGGCAAGTGGGCAGGGGGTCAACGCGCCAGCCTGGCGATGCGCAGAGCAGCCTCCGTGCACACCACCTGAGCAGTGCACGGGCCAACAGGCGGGCGGCGATACCGTCAAAGGGCAAAAATGGGGAAAGGGGGCAAGGGAGAGGCATTAAAAGCATGGTGGAGTGGACGCTGCCCGGACAAGCACATGGAGGAGCGTGGCGCATCGCATGTTGTGGTGGCACCACGACAGTGGGGTGTACCACCACGCCGCCTTGCTCCACGCCGCTGTGTTCAGTTGCATTCATCCTGGAAATGCATTCCACCGCACTCACCGCCATGTGGTATGACAGGAAGATGCAGCACTTTACATTTTCTGGATTGGTCTTTTTTAGTGCTTGTGCCGAACCCTAGCACACCTTGGGGGGAGGGCGGTGGGTGTGGTGCAGGCGGTGATGGCGCAGCAGCACAGGCAGGCCCAGAAGGCCCTCGGGGCTCGAGATCAGGATGGCGTCCACGTCAGATGCTGCTGACGTGGCAGTGAGCGCGAATGGCAAGGCGAGAGTGCGATGGGGGGTTGGCATGGAGGAGGGTAGGGGGAGGGAGATGCGCACAGCAGGGCATGGCGAGGAGGATGCTCGGGCGTGGGAGTGGGTGTGGGTGTGGGGAGGGGCATAGCTGTGGTTGATGCTGATGGCACGGTCATGCGTAGGAGTGAATGGTGCACCGCATTTTTCCTCGTTCCCATCCCCTCTCTGCCTCTTCCCACCGCTCTCCACACCATCGCCATCACCTCTCCTCTTCCTGCCCTCGCCCATCGCATCCACCCCATTGCCGCCCCCATTGCCGCCCCCACTGCCGCCCCCATTGCCGCCCCCATTGCCGCCCCCACTGCCGCCCCCATTGCCGCCCCCACTGCCGCCCCCATTGCCGCCCCCACTGCCGCCCCCACTGCTGCCCCCACTGCCGCCCCCATTGCCGCCCCCACTGCCGCTCCCATTGCCGCCCCCATTGCCGCCCCCATTGCCGCCCTCATTGCCGCCCCCATTGCCGCCCCCATTGCCGCCCCCATTGCCGCCCCCATTGCCGCCCCCATGGCCATCTACACGGCTGCGTGGCCCTCTCATCGCCCCACCACACACTGAATCTGCTCTGCCTCCCCTCGCCTCCGCCTCTGCGCCGCCAACGCTCCCACCCTCTCTCCGCTTTTCCCCCTCCTCCCCCTCCGCCCCCTCGCCTCGCCCCTCCTCATCCCCCCTTTGTCCGCCTCCGCCCGTCTGCTGGTCAGCCAAGCACATGCACACCCTTCGTCTCCACCGAACCTCGCGCCTGTGCGCCAGACCAGACCTCGAGGCTCGGCAGCCATGCCGACGCAGCAACGCCAGGGCCGGCGGGAGGAAAGAGCCCGAGCCGGCTGCTCCGGGATGGTCGCGAGGTGCGACTGTTGGGTATATGGTTCGGTCCAAACCTGCAGGTTCGGGCTGGTCCAGAGCAAGTGCTGCAGGGGGGTCCGTCGTAGCGTCATGGAAGGCTCCAGCTGCGGCGGCAGCAGCAGCAGCAGGTGCGGCGATCGGAGCGAGGGAATTAGCATGCGGGAGTGGCGAGCAGCGAGCGACGCGAGGCGCATCGAGGCGAGCGGAGTCGGCGGGCACGCGTGGCGAATGCTGCGAGGCGCGCGGAGAGCGGCAGCGAGAGTCGGCGCTTTTGTCGACGGGCCGAGGCTCCGTGGAATTCTCTCGCTCGGCCGAACGGTCGAGCTTTCTAGGTGAATCTCGCGAATGGGATAACCACGCGGGTGGGGTGGGGGGATGCAGCAAGCTGTGCAGTGGGTTTAATGGGCAGTCGAGGAGAACGCGAGAGCCGTGGAACTCCACAAGCGCGCTGAATGGCGTTGCCATGGCGGCCGAGTGTCTATGCGAGAATCGGATTGAACAGGAGCTGCTAAATTCCATCGTGTACCAATTTCCAGGTTGTTTTTTTTCCTGTTGTATACATTGCTTTTGCAAGTGTTTCAATGTTGTGAGAAGGAATTGATTGTTTCACATAATCGGGTCACGGGTATGATTCTCGAACCAGCTGGGAGCCATGCCTCGGTGAAGAACCATTTTCGGTTCGGTGGAAGCGGGGCTTGCGGCTGACCGGCTTCTGCGGTAACCCAAACCCCAACCAGCCGTCGCAAATGCCAAACAAGACGTTGCAGAACGAACTGGATGATGTTGCGATTCATCGCCAAGCCCACGCTTAGCTCGTGCAGACCCCCGATGGCTAGGCACACCAAACCAAAACGGTGCGTAATCACGAACCAAGCAGGGTTATCTGAGCGAGGCGCGGGAGCCAGAGGGTTCCTCATTTCACCTGAGCAATGGCCCACCGCGTCCGGCGGCGAACTTTATTACCTGCGCGACAACAGGCGACATAGTGAACGCAAGGCGGCGCCAACACCTGAGTCGGGGCGCCATTGCATGAATCGCTACCACATGCTCAATTCCTGTCAGTGTGAGGATGCCGCAATACTGCCGCACTCTTCGCCTGCAAACGGAAGCTGGGCACACCTGAACCCGTTCAATCCCGTTCCGCCTAGTGCCCCCTCACAACCCATTCAATCCCGTTCAGGCGGCGCCTGAATTGGACCTGATAGTCGGCGGGATGCGTACGAGGGAAATTGACAATGCAGAAGCAACAAGTAGTAGCGCGGAAACGACTAAGAGCACCTGAAACCGCGGACGGGAGTGAAAGCAAAGCCACTGGCAGTGAAAGGCTCCCTTTGCGTAGTCCGACGCTCTCCCGTTGTCCCTGCCGCTATAAGAGAGGCTGCTATGGGTCTCGCGCTCCCATCGTTAGCATTTGCTACGATTAGCTCAATCCCTAAATGTGCGGCCGCCGGTGCAGATCTAGCAGCTAGCTAACACTTGCCTTCAGCAGTGCGACCGTCATCCATCCTCCACTTATCGATATTCCCAAGAGCTCGACTTGCGTACTCAAGCGTCGCGAGGTTCCTCCAGCCATGGCACAGACGGCGTCGATCTCGCGCTCGCTTGCCCTCGCCGTCGTCATCGCCGTTGGTGAGCTCTCTGCTCCTATGCGCCGCTTCGCGCCTCCTCTGCCATGTCGCCTCCGCGCCCGCCTCATGCTCGATCCGCGGTGAAAGAATCGAGCGTGTCTGCAAGTTTTAGCACACTGAGTGTTTTCGCCATGCGCGCACCCACACGCGGACCTGCCCACATCGCGCTTCCATGCCTCCGCACCCCGCTGCCCCTCCGCGTGAACCCCCCCGCCTTCCGCGCAGCCATTCACCTCACCGCGGTTACCTTTTTCCCCCACGCTTTGCCGTACACCCCCGTCGTTTGCGTGTGCAGCGCTGCTCTCACTTTCCCTCTGCGCCACACCCGCCGGCACGCGCCGCGTGCTGCGGGAGGGGACTGGCAGCATTGTGACTGTAACGACGACGACCACAACGAGCACCACCAAGAGCACCACTGTGAGCAACAGCACCACGTACGGCCCTGATGGCTCCGTTATAAGCACTGGCGGCGCCGTCACCACCACCACCGGCGCCGGTGGGACCACAAGCAACCCCAGCGGGAGGAGCGCGAGTGGCGGTAGCACTGGGAGCAGCGGCGGGACGAGCAGCGGAGGGAGCGCGAGTGGGGGGCAGCACTGGGAGCAGCGGAGGTAGCGCGAGTGGGGGAAGCACTGGGAGCAGCGGCGGGGGAAATAGCACCGGGAGCAGTGGAGGGACGAGCAGCGGAGGGAGCGCGAGTGGGGGCAGCACTGGGAGTAGCGGAGCGAGCGCGAGTGGGGGCAGCACTGGGAGCAGCGGCGGGAGCGCAAGTGGAAATATCACTGGGAGCAGCGACACAACGAGCAGCGGAGGGAGCGCGAGTGGGGGCAGCACTGGGAGCAGCGGCGGGAGCGCAAGTGGAAATATCACTGGGAGCAGCGACACAACGAGCAGCGGAGGGAGCGCGAGTGGGGGCAGCACTGGGAGCAGCGGAGGGACGAGCAGCAGCACTGCCATCAACAGGCCCTCGAGATGTGAGCTCATGCACAAGTATCACTGCTCTCACAATCACCAACGTTCCTCTGCTCCTACTGCGTAGTATCCTTGTCTGATGAAAGCCCACTCTTCACACGCTGCGTCCGTTCATCGCGTCTGCTGCCTCAGAATTGTCGCTCAATCCGCTGAGTCTATCCTCTTGTGTGCACCGCAGACCAAGCTACGTCATATCTCAATCCGTATGCCGACCCGAACGCCAACTTTTACGTTGATATTAACATGTAAGTGCACAGTGACACGTTACATAAACATTGGGTGCTCTCATCCTACATCGATGTTGGGTCTCACTCCAGCTCCAACACAATCAACGGCTCCAGTTGCTCGATTCCCGACTGCAGCTTGTAGACAAATGTGTGTGACATGAATTTGTGATTGCGCCCTGCAAACCTGCCCCAGACCTGTCGCAAACTCTGCATCTGACCCCTGTGCCTTGCCCCTCCCACGCGCAGCACGGCGTCGGAGCAAAGGTCGCGTTTCACGTTCTACATCACGGGCGCGCCAGAAAACCCAGCGCCGGTCTTCTCCAACCCTGGCTATTACACCAGCGCAGGCAAGCTCGCGGTGGAATTCGCGTGCGTGTTCAAGGCCACGAGCATGGCGGGGACTTATTTCTGCCGTGGGGAGCAAGTTGTGAATCTCGCCGTGCTGAACCAGGACGACAAGTTCAAGGCGCTCGTGGATTCAGGGCTGTTCGCCAATCCCAAGGGGTTTTATGCAGCTGTCAAAGTGAATGGCGCAGAATTGCGTGGGCCAATCATCGCCACTGTTGATAGCCTGTGATTGGCGAAACACTAGGAAGCGCCATAAGAATTTTCCAGCCATGCTCAATCCCCTCTACCGTACGCCACCAGTGCTTAGGAGGAAGAAGTTGCAGCTGTGAATGAAGCTGCCATTGACATTTGGGGTGTTGCTCAGGTGGGGAATGGAGGTCCGCTTGCCGCCTCTCGCTCAGATAACCCTCCTGGCTTCGGGGTTGCGCGCCGCTGGGCTGTGCTTTCCCGCCCACGGGGATCTGCGCAACTGAAGGGAACAACTCTGCGCAAAGCACGAACACCTTTCAGCCAAAACATAGCAAAACAGAAGGAAGAAACACTTCGACAATACTTCGCTTAAAGAAAAGCGATAAGTAAACAATCCGTTTGATAAGTTTAATCACTCAAACCGAATTCTTACATGGGTTTCCAAATACCACGTGTTAAACTAATTCTGCAAAGATATGTTTGAAATCTGAAACCAGTTATATAGGTAGGGTTGTTACGTAACCGAAAAAGAGAGTATTCATTGTAGACAGTCTTATAGAGAGAGGATTCTCTTGTTACACATATCGGAGTATAGGCTCATTGACGGCTACGATTCGCTCGCTATGGTAGCCTTACGCCTAAAGGGACCCCTAAAACTGCACTTTCCTCAATACCCAATTCCACCGATTGTAAATGCCAAACGAACGTTGCAGACCGAACTGCAAAAAACAGCACCCCGTGGGATGTTCCTTGCTACTCACCGTCAGCCCGCACAAAGCTAGTGCAGGTCCCCGATGGGCTAGGCTTGGGCGGGAAGGTGAGACCACACCACACCACAATGGCGCACAATCCCGAACCTAGCAACGTTACCTGAGTGAGGTACGGCAGGCAGTTGTTCCCGCACCTGAGGAACGCTTCACCGCGTCCGGCGGCGAACTTTGTTACCTGCGCGACAACAGGCGACGGAGTGCAGCGTCGGGGCGCCAGTGTGCCACTGCATCGCATCGATTGCTCGACATTTCGCCGTTGCGGATCGAAGTCGAGCACACCTGAACCCGTTCAATCACGTTCTGCCGAGTGACTTCCACGACTGCCAGTCACCTCCTGAAATGGGACCTGGCAGTCGGCGGGCCTGCGCACGACGGAATAATCCGACGATGCGGAAGCGATAAGTAGTAGTGCGGAGGATACGAGCACCTGAAAGCGCGGGCAGGGGAGTGAAAGCGAAGCGAGGGAAAAGCTCACCTTGCGCGAGAGATTGCTATGGCTCTCGCGCTCCCACCGAATGAATTTGCTCCGATTAGCTCAATCCCTAGTAATAGTGCGACCACGGTGCTGACCTAGCAGCTAGCTAAACACGTACTAGCTCCATCCCTTGTAGTGCGACCGTCATCCATTCTCCACCCAACGGTACTACTCACGCGAGTCGCGCGGATCTCCAGCCATCATGGCACAGGCGACGCCACTCTCACACTCGCCGGCCCTCGTCGTGTCGCTCCTCGCCGTCGTCATCGCTGTTGGTGAGCCCACCGCTCCTAGTATCGCCGCTTCGCGCCTCCTCTGCCGTGTTGCCTCCTGCGTTCCGGCGAATGTATCGCGCGAGTTACCAAGTTATACACTGAGTGAATTCGCCATGCGCGCTCCCACACACGGATCTGGCCACATCGCGGCGCTTCCATCCCTGTTGTCTCCGCTCCTCTTTGTCCCTCGGCATGAACCCGGGGAGGCTCCCCGCCTTTCCGCGCAGCAATTTGCCTCACCGCAATTA
Organism: Closterium sp. Yama58-4; assembly: GCA_947470075.1. Taxonomy (NCBI): domain Eukaryota; kingdom Viridiplantae; phylum Streptophyta; class Zygnematophyceae; order Desmidiales; family Closteriaceae; genus Closterium; species Closterium sp. Yama58-4. The sequence goes on along the minus strand of CANIUD010000329.1, from coordinate 146,666 downwards.
TCTTTCCTTCCCCCCCCCCCCGGCTTTGCTGGCACACCCCCGTCGTTTGCGGGTGCAGCGCTGCTCTCACTTTCCCTCTGCTCCACAACCGCCGGCAAGCGCCGCTTGCTGCGGGAGGGGACTGGCAGCATTGTGACTGTAACGACGAATCACAACGAGCACCACCAAGAGCACCACTGTGAGCAACAGCACCACGTACGGCCCTGATGGCTCCGTTATAAGCACTGGCGGCGCCGTCACCACCACCGGCGCTGGTGGGACAAGCACCCCCAGCGGGGGGAGCGTGAGTGGCGGCAGCACTGGGAACAGCGGAGGAACGAGCAGCGGAGGGAGCGCGACAGGAAACAGCACCGGTAGCAGCGGCGGGACGAGCAGCGGGGGAAGCGCGAGCGGAGGCAGCACTGGGAGCAGCGGAGGGACGAGCAGCACCACTGTCATCAAGGGGCTCACGAGATGTGAGCTCATGCACATGCTCTGCTCACTGAACGCAGAATCACCAGCGTACCCTTTCCCCTGCTGTGTAGTACCGCTTTCTGAAAGCCCATTCTTCACTCGTTGCCTGCGTTCATCGCTCCTGCTCCCTCAGAATCGTCGCTGAATCCGTTGAGTGTTTCCTCATGTGTGCATCGCAGACCAAGCTTCCTCCGACCTCAATACGCATGGCGACACGAGCGCCAAGTGCATCTTCGATACCAACATGTACGTGCAGTGCACAGTACCACCTTGCGTGGATGCTGGTGGGTCGCACTCCAGCTCCTACACAATTAGCGCCTCCCACTGTTCATTTCCCTGCTGCAGCAGCGCGTAGACTAAGTGTGCACTCTTTTGTCCCAAACTCGCAAGCCCCTGCACCTCACCCCTGCATCTCACCCCTGCATCTCACCCCTGCATCTCACCCCTGCATCTCACCCCTGCATCTCACCCCTGCATCTCACCCCTGTGCTTCAACCCTCCCATGCTTCTGCACTTTAACCCATCCATGCGCAGCACGTTGTCGACGCAAAGGTCGCTCTTCACCTTGTCCATCACGGGCGTGCCAGACGACCCAGCGCCAGTCTTCTCTAATGTCAGCTACTACACCAGCGCAGGCCAGCTCGTGGTGGAATTCGCATGCGCGCCCACGGCCACCAGCACGCCGGGTGCTTATTTCTGCAGTGCGAAGCAAGTCGTGAATCTCTCCGACATGAACACGCCAGGCAACAGGTTCAAGGTGCTTGTGGATGCGGGACTCTTCTCCAATCCCAAGGGCTTCTATGCGGCAATCAATGTGAACGGCACAGAACTGCGTGGGGAAATAATAACCACAATTAGTAGCCTTTTGTAAGGAAATTGTCTGGCTAGATTAGCCCGCTGCCTGCGCCATTCATTGTACTGTCATATTCGCTTTTGGGTCAAAGCGTTGATATAATCAGAAGATCAAACACCCCCTTCGCTCACTCGCCTCACCACATTGAGCACAAACTTGCCCAACCATCTGCCACCCCTGGAGGGATGCAACCTCGTCCTGCCTGCCGCTGCCCATGTGCGGCGCACTCCTGCTCGCTGCTGGTTAGAAAGGTTCTTCGACTGCTGCTGGTCAGTGTGCTACGGTCGGACTGGCAGGGCACAGAAGCAACGATGGCGCAGGGCAGCGTGCATAGGCAATGGTGGATGGAAGTAGTGAGGTGAGGTGTCTCCGATTCAACTAAACTGTCACCTGATTGGCCACTGAGCTGGCTCATGGAGGCAGCCATGCAGTGCCAAATGCCATGGCGGAGGGCTCACAGGTACGGTAGATGGCAGTGAGTGGTGAGCGCATGTGTGATGGGCTTACAGCGAACGGGCTTAGAGAGGGTGCAGAGTGATGGCCGGGAAATTCAATAGTGTACATTCTACAGCCTTCAAGTGCTTACTTCAATCACTAACTCAACAAGGCTCAGTCAATCACAGGTTAGAAACTGTGGCGTTGATATCTCCGCGCAGTTCTGCACCATTCACTTTGATCGCCGCGGAAGCCCTTGGGATTGTCGAACAGCCCCGCATCCACGAGCGTCTTGGTCTTGGCCACTGGCTTGTACGGCTTAGTGATTTTCGCGGTTGCCGCTAAACTGCAGAAATAGGTAGTGGCCGCTTTGGTGGCCGTGGGAATGCAGTCGAAGTCCAGCACGAGCTTGCCCGCGCTGGTGTAGTAGCCCGGCTTGGAGAAGACCGGCGCTGGCTTGTCCGGCACCGCTGTCACGAAGAAGGCGAAGAGCGGCCTTTGCTCCGTCGCCGTGCTGCGCATGGGAGGGGTGACGCACAGGGGTGAGACGCAAAGGAGAGATGCAGGGGAGAGACGCAGGGGTTGGCGACAGGTTTGGACGGAATGGGTGCAAACGAGCAAATTCATGGCAAACACCTTCAGTGAACGAGCTGCAGTGGGCAATAGAGAGCACTGGGAGGCGTTGACTGTGTGGGAGCTGGAGTGAGGCTCAGCGGTTATTCATCATGTGATCAAGGTACACTTACATGTTAACATCAATGCTGAACTTGGCGTTTGGGCTAGCCCCGCCGTTGAGCGAGGTGTGGAGGCGAAGGGCGATGAAAGCGCGACCTGGGCAGGTCCGCGAGTGGGCGCGCGCATGGCGAATACACTCAGTGTATAACTTCAAGCTAGGCGCTCGAATACACGCGCGCCGCGGGTCGAGCATGAGGCGCGCGCCTCGCCTCGGAGGCGACAAGGAGCGGCGCATAGCAGGAGCGGTGGGCGCATAGGAGGTGGGCTCACCGGCGACGATGACGACGGCGAGGAGCGTCACGTTGAGCGCCGGCGAGCGAGAGTGTGATGTCGTCTGGGCCATGGCTGAAAATGCAAGTCCAGCTCTTGGGAATAGCGTCATTGGGAGGAGGATGGAAAGATAGTCGCACTTCTGGGGATCGAGCCTACGGGATTAAATGTGAGTCTAACCGGCGGCCGTACTACTAAGGATTGAGCTAGGAGCAAAGGCTAACGATGGGAGCGTGAGATCCTTGGCAACTTACAGCCTCACGTCTTATATGCATGGACGACGGGCGAGTGCGGGATTACGCAAGGTGAGCCTTTCCCTCGCCTCGCTTTCGCTGCCCCGTCTGCGTTTGGTTCTCCTAGTCCTTTCCGCTCTGTTGCATTTGCTCCCTCATTCCCCCATTTGTTGTCGGATAATTCCCTCGTACGGAGGCGCGCCGACTGCCAGGTGCCATTTCAGGCGGTGACAGGCACTCGCAGAAACCATCCGACGAAACTCAATTGAATGTGTTCAGCTCAGGTGTGCTCGACTTTTGTTTAGAATGGAGAGGGGTGGTTGCGGCCTCAATCACAATGCTGGGATTTGAGCATGTGGTGGTGGTCAATGCATTCGCGCCCCGACGCAGGTGTTGGCCTCGTCTTGGGCGCTTCAGTTTGGTTCAGTGTGTCGCCTTTTGTCGCGCAGGAAACAATTCGCCGCTGGACGCGGCGAGGAACTCAGGTGCGGTGAGGAACTCTCTGTTTGCCGCACCTCGCTCAGGTAACCTTGCTTGGTTCGGGATTGCGCACAGCTCTGGTGTGTCTTCCCGCCCAAGCCCAGGTTCTGCTCCGGGGATAAGCTTTCACCGCGCTTCAACCTGCCTTGCGCGGTCTAGGCGGTAGGGACTCTAAGGTGTGCTGTATTTTGCAGTTCGTTCTGCAACGTTTCGTTTAGCATTTCGAAGGGTGGAGTTGGGTCTTAAGGTGTTGGGTCTGGCTTGGAGCTGGTTTGCAAACTATACCCGTCAGTGAATTGATTTCATCTGTAGCAAGAAGATTCTATTACCTATAACATCGTCCACAGTTTGTTCTCACAACATTTGCAGAAAAACTGTATATATATGTGATGCCCTAGCTTCAGCCCCAACCGCATCCACCCTAGACCCACCCATCATCTGACGAACGTTGGTGGCGGATTTCGATTAGATTTCAACTGCATATAGAAGTACTTGGGACCAGGGCCCAAATTTCAAGGGTATTTTACCCTTTTTGCCCTGCTCATAGGCCACTTTTTGGCAGTTACCCTTTTCAAATCAGGGTATGCAGATTTTTACCCTTGTGCAATCAGAATACGCTTAAAAGTACTCTTGTAGCTTTTCGAGTTACACTGACTGTATCAGGGTAGGGGTTCAACTACCCTTTTACCGGAAATTTTCCGTACCGCGGATTCCGCCACAGTCCGCGCCACGACGAAATGCTCCACGGTCCCACTGGACCATTTGTTGGATACACCCACTGGCGCGCCAACGTACATTCAGGGCGGATGGCACCGCACACCTACGATTGGTCCGTTGAGCAACATTGAAGCCAACGCACCCAGTTTCCGTGCGTCACGCAATATCGCGCACTGCCAACGGAGCCAAATTGCGCGCCAGGTGGGGTACGTGCTGTCGTTTCCACCACCTAGCAGTCACTGTGGCCTTGCAGCCACTGCCATGCAGTTCCCTACCAGCGATGGAACCTTGCTGCCTGAGGCGCCTTGGGCTTTGTGATTCCCGAGGGGTAACTGTTGTAGTAGTACAATCTTATGCTTAGGAAGGAAACATTGTACGACATATATTACCCTGCCAAAATCAGTGTACCAAAACTTTTAGACTGCTACAATCAGTGTACTAGAAATTTTACCCTACCAGTCAGGGTACGGAGGGGATGCCACCCTGATTTGAAAGAGTGAGCTAAAACCAATTTTGGGCCCTGCTTGGGACATGCTGCTGGCAAGCACAAGTGCATAAATATTATTTTGCCAACACCGTTGCAAGATGCACGAACACAACCGCTTTCCTTTGTGTTCCGTTCTTTTCTACCCTAGAATTCGGTTGTGAATTCAGCAATTTCTTGGTGACCATTTTCAGCATTCGACCAAGTTACGGTATGACCGTGACAAGCATATTCGCTCTGGCTGGTTTTGTGGTCTGTTTGGACCAGATGGCGTAAATTGAGACATCCAGAGCTTGGTGCGGGCGTGTTTAAAGCTCAAGGCCCAAATTGCGGGCCGCCCTGAGCAAGATTACTAATCTTGCACAGCTGTTGTTTTGGTGCTGTGGTTTGGCGAATGTTGGGTTACGGTAGGTGCGAATGAATCTGATTGGTCGAGGCCAATCTCCCTGCAGAAACTTCAACTTTCAGTATTACACAATTTGGGACTCTCGGACCCAAACAGAATGTTTGCCTTGGTGTTTGCTGACTCAGCGATTGTTGCGAGAGCTCGTGCGAAATAAGTCAACCCCACCCTCCCAACACTTTCTTGACCAGCCCAAACCCTTGCGCAAGATTACTAACCTTGCGCAATTTGGGCCTTGAGCTTTAATCAGCCCCTACGAGCGGCTCAAGCTGCGACCCAGGTCAAACCAAGTCAAAGAAAGTCTACGAGCTCCCTGCCAGGTTATTTGGCGCCCTCCACGAGCTTGGAGCGCGCGTGCGTGAAAGCCCCCACCAGCGCCCCCAGCTGCGCCTTCTCACTCGTGGCAAAGGTCAAACGGTACCTGGTTGGAGGGAGGGAGGGAGGGAGGGCGCGGAGGAGATGAGCATGGGATGGGAATACACTGGGGGGGTGCTTGCTACCGACCCCAGCTGCACCCTGTCACTCGTGGCATGGAGGGAGGGAGAGAGATTGAGCGCGACACATGGAGCACGGGAGGAGGCTGGGAGGTGTCTAATGTTGCCCCCAGCTGAACCTTGTTACCTGTGGCGAACGTCAGCAGGTGCCTGTTTGGTGCGGGAGAGAAAGGATCCAAAGGTTGGTGTACAGGCATAAAGGGGAGCAATGAAGCATGTGAGGTGGGTGCGGGGATAAACCAGGCACAGTTGATTGACATAGAAGCGATGCAGCAGAACACCCGAAGCACATTGGCTTGGTGGAGGAATGGGGCCAGCAGAGTGGAGGGAGGGCAGAAGGGTGGAATGAGGGCAGAAGGGTGGAATGAGGGCAGAAGGGTGGAATGAGGGCAGTACGGTCAAGGGAAGCTGTTACGAGGGGTTCGATCGGAAGCACTGTACTCGATGTCAGCACAATGGATCAGGACAGCCATAGCACACTAGGTTGGTGGAGGAGAGAGGGCAGGGTGGAGGGCACGTACTCAATATCAGCCATGGCGTCAAAGAGGTCGATGCGCACTGCTGCTGGCATGTCCACTGTGAGGATGAAACTGCAGCGCAGGGGGAGAGGGGGTGGTTAGGCCATGGGGAAGACGGGACACGCAGGCAAGAGGCGGCGTGAGGATGAGATTTGAGGATGCATGCCTTGCCACTAGCATGTAGTGGCACAATGGCCGGGTGCTGTTGGCATGCAGTGGCACATTGGTCGGGTGCTGTTGGCATGCAGTGGCACATTGGTCGGGTGCTGTTGGCATGCAGTGGCACATTGGTCGGGTGCTGTTGGCATGCAGTGGCACATTGGTCGGGTGCTGTTGGCATGCAGTGGCACATTGGTCGGGTGCTGTTGGCATGCAGTGGCACATTGGTCGGGTGCTGTTGGCATGCAGTGGCACATTGGTCGGGTGCTGTTGGCATGCAGTGGCACATTGGCCGGGTGCTGTTGGCATGCAGTGGCACAATGGTCGGGTGCTGTTGGCATGCAGTGGCACATTGGTCGGGTGCTGTTGGCATGCAGTGGCACATTGGTCGGGTGCTGTTGGCATGCAGTGGCACAATGGCCGGGTGCTGTTGGCATGCAGTGGCACATTGGTCAGGTCGGGTGCTGTTGGCATGCAGTGGCACATTGGTCGGGTGCTGTTGGCATGCAGTGGCACATTGGTCGGGTGCTGTTGGCATGCAGTGGCACATTGGTCGGGTGCTGTTGGCATGCAGTGGCACATTGGTCGGGTGCTGTTGGCATGCAGTGGCACAATGGCCGGGTGCTGTTGGCATGCAGTGGCACATTGGTCAGGTCGGGTGCTGTTGGCATGCAGTGGCACATTGGTCGGGTGCTGTAGGCATGCAGTGGCACATTGGTCGGGTGCTGTTGGCATGCAGTGGCACAATGGCCGGGTGCTGTTGGCATGCAGTGGCACATTGGTCGGGTGCTGTTGGCATGCAGTGGCACATTGGTCGGGTGCTGTTGGCATGCAGTGGCACAATGGTTGGGTGCTGTTGGCATGCAGTGGCACATTGGTCGGGTGCTGTTGGCATGCAGTGGCACATTGGTCGGGTGCTGTTGGCATGCAGTGGCACATTGGTCGGGTGCTGTTGGCATGCAGTGGCACATTGGTCGGGTGCTGTTGGCATGCAGTGGCACAATGGCCGGGTGCTGTTGGCATGCAGTGGCACATTGGTCGGGTGCTGTTGGCATGCAGTGGCACATTGGTCGGGTGCTGTTGGCATGCAGTGGCACATTGGTCGGGTGCTGTTGGCATGCAGTGGCACAATGGCCGGGTGCTGTTGGCATGCAGTGGCACATTGGTCAGGTCGGGTGCTGTTGGCATGCAGTGGCACATTGGTCGGGTGCTGTTGGCATGCAGTGGCACATTGGCCGGGTGCTGTTGGCATGCAGTGGCACAATGGTCGGGTGCTGTTGGCATGCAGTGGCACAATGGTCGGGTCGGGTGCTGTTGGCATGCAGTGGCACATTGGTCGGGTGCTGTTGGCATGCAGTGGCACATTGGTCGGGTGCTGTTGGCATGCAGTGGCACATTGGTCGGGTGCTGTTGGCATGCAGTGGCACATTGGCCGGGTGCTGTTGGCATGCAGTGGCACATTGGTCGGGTCGGGTGCTGTTGGCATGCAGTGGCACATTGGTCAGGTCGGGTGCTGTTGGCATGCAGTGGCACATTGGTCGGGTGCTGTTGGCATGCAGTGGCACATTGGTCAGGTCGGGTGCTGTTGGCATGCAGTGGCACATTGGTCGGGTGGGGTGCTGTTGGCATGCGGCTGGGGTCTGCTGGCCTGGCAAGGGTGAGGGTGACACTCAGGTGAAGGGGCGCGGCAGGAGGGCGCGGCAGGAGGGCGCGGCAGGAGGGCGCGGCAGGAGGGCGCGGCAGGAGGGCGCGGCAGGAGGGCACGGCAGGAGGGCGCGGCATGCAAGGGGCGGTGTGGGGAGGGCAGGCAAAAGAAAAGGGGATTCGAAGGGAAAAGGAGGACGAGGTATGATATGGAAGCATGCTCATGGCTTATGGATGGTCCTTGGGCACATCTGCCGGTTTATGGATGGTGCGGGTGAAGCTGCGTGAGGAGGAGAGAATGGGGAGAGGCACGGAAGAGAGGGGGGATGAGTGAGCATGTTATGGCGATCCATTGCACGGGCACTGTGCACACAAGGTTGGGCTCTGGAGGATGGGAAATATGAATCTTGTGGCACCTCAAAAAGGTGTCCTGATTGACGTGAAATGGTGAGTTGTGTTGTAGGGGAAAGGGGCAACAAAGCAAGATGAGGCCTTGGATTCAAGGCCTGTGTGTGAGGAGCTGGGTAGGCACATGAGTCCTCAGCCAGCACAACAACATGGAGAGAGTCCGGGCACACAGGGAGCATGGTGGCTGTGAGCATTCCTTGCACAGCAAGTACCAGCACACAGACATACCCGTGCAGGTAGCGCACATACCCATGCAGACCGCACAGCACATAGCCACACACATCCATACCCGTGCAGGTAGCGCACATACCCATGCAGACCGCACAGCACATAGCCACACACATTTATACCCGTGCAGGTAGCGCCCATACCCTTGCAGACCGCACAGCACATAGCCACACACACACATACCCGTGCAGGTAGCGCACAATGTCTATGAGCGCCAGCCCCTTCACCTCCTTCACTCGCTGAATGCCTGTCTCGAGGGAGAGGGGGAGGGGGGCAGGCAGGGTGAAAGGGATGCAGGAGTGGGGGAAATGGAGAACCAGGCAGGGAGAGAAGCGGGGAGAGGAAGAGGTAGAAGGAGATTGTGATATTCAACAGAGATAGAATCTGCGTGAGCGTCAAATTTGGTACGCAACACCACGGAGGGCCCTTTGTGATGGAGGAAGAGGCTCCACCCTGAGCTGCAGCTATAGGGGTGCTGGAGACTGAGGGGAATAAGGACATGATGTCGCAGGTCAAGGGTATATTGACGAAAGAGGAAATAGAGACGATACAGAGAAACATGGTGGTGGGACAGGCTTAGCGATCGGAACATCAACATGGAGGAGAGGCTGGTGTGGGGCAGCCAAGAGGTGCTGCCGGAGGGCTTGCAACCTCTGCACAACGCATAGCTGCGAGCTCCGGGTAGGGCAAGTCATGTATTGTGCAGAGGCTGCAAGTCCTCTGGCAGCACCTCTCGGCTGCCCCACATCCGCCTCTCCTCCATGCTGATGTTCTGATCGCTAAGCCTGTCCCACAAACTTCCCATTTCCTCTTTGTTTTTCTGAATTGCCTCTATTTTTCTTTCGTCAATATACCCTTGACCTGCGACATCATGTCCTTAGTCCCCTCAGTCTTCAGCACCCCTATAGCTGCAGCCCAGGGTGCAGCCTCTTCCTCCGTCACAAAACGCCCTCCGCGGTGTTGCGTACCAACTTTGACGCGCATGTAAATTCTATCTCCGTTGAAGGAGGGCTTGTTCATAGTTGAGCCTTGTACTTGGGGAGACTGTAAGCAGATGATTAACATGCCTCTCATGCGATGGGGCTAGTGGCTCATGCGGTGGTGAATGGGTCAAATCCATGCTGCACTGCAGTGCCAGTGATCAGCTCACGTTGCAGTGCGGTGCGGAACGGTTCGTTGAGTAGCCAGTGCGCCATCTGCTGGATGTCCTTGGGCATGGGGTTGCCTGTACTGGCATAAACCGCCTCCTCTGTCATGGTGTTTGGACATGACATGTGAGCTGACTGGGGGGGAGCGCGAGGAGAGAGGGGAAAGGGTGGAGGGAGAAGGGTACTAGACTTCAGGTGCCGTGCTGGCATACACGGCCTCCTCTGTCATGACCGTGGGGCACGACATGCGCGTGGACTGAGGGGGTTGCAGGGGGACAGGGAAGGGGTGACAGGAAGGTGAGAAGGGAAACGAGGGTATGAGGGTGTGAGGTTGCAGGTGCTGGCATGCACCGCTTCCTCTGTCATGGTGGCTGGGCACGACACATGCTTGGACTCTGGAAAAATGAGCACCGGGAGGGTATGGGGGAGAAGTAGTGAGAGGGATAACAACACGTGGGGCTCGGCACGTGGTGGGTGGACTAGGGGTGAGGGTATAAAGGAGGCAGGGGGAAATGGAGGAGTGGGAGGGAGGCATGGGGTTGCCTGAGGTGACACACAGCGCCCCGCCTCCCCTGCGATGGTGACGACGTGGTGGAAGGGTGGGAGAGGATGGCCACTGGGTGGGGCGAGGACGCAAATGCACAAGGTGTACCTGAGGGAGGCGGTACCTGAGGGAGGTGGTACCTGCAAGATGTTGAGAGCGCGGCGCATATCACCCGCACTGAGGCTCACAATGGCTGACAGCGCGCCATCTGTCACATCCAGACTGGCTGGGCGGCACGGGAGGAGAAAGAACGAGAGAGATGGGTGAGTGGGCGGCGATGTACGTATGGCGGAGGCGGTCACGGCTCATCCTGCAAGGCCGATACGGTACAGTATGCCTCGCTTTCTCACCCCTCCCAGTCACCACTCGCCCCGCCCGCCCCTTTTGTCAAGCCCACCCAACCCACAATCTTCTTCCCCCTCCCGGTCAACCAACCACACAGCCCTACCCCAGTCACCATCGTTTTTTTCAGGCACCTTAACATGCACACACGCCTTCCCACCTAGTCACCATTCACCCTCCTCTCTACCTTACCGCCCCAGCTACTCACCCTTCTTCCTGGATGACGTGTCTGAGCCTGGCAGTGACGTCAGCAGAGGACAGCGGGGCGAAGCGGAAGCGCGTGCATCGAGATTGGAGGGCTGGGATGATCTTGCTGACGTGGTTGCAGATGAGACAAAAGCGCGTGCTGCGCGTGTACTTCTCTATCACTGGTGTGGGCAAGGGGGGCGAGGGAGGTGAGACAGCAGGAGAGAAGGGAAGGGGAGTGGGAGAGTGAGTGAAGCGCGCGCTGCGCAGACGTCTTAATCACTGGGCTGAGAGAAGGAGAGGTGGAGGGAGGGAGGAAAGGGGAGAAGATGAATGAGAGGTAAAGGTCAGGAAAGCGGGAGGGGTTATGCGGGAAAGGGTGAGAGAGAGAGCAATGAACGGAGCAGAAGGGGAGGGAGGGAAGATCAGGAGAAGCGGATTCAAGTGCAACAGAAAGCAATTGTGCAACAGACAGCAATTGTGCGTGGTAAAGGCATTGACTGGCAGAGAACGGGTGTTACCACATGCACTAGCGCAGTTATGCACTCTCCCACTCTCTCAATCTCCCACTCTCCCACTCTCCCACTCTGGCTTTGAGTGCAGCAGAGCAGAGCAGGGGCACGCACCGCGGCGCAGCGAGAACTGGGCGTCCTTGGTCATGGCGTCCGCCTCGTCCAGCACCACAAGCTTCACTGCCGCCTTGGCGCTGCACACACGGAATGGCAGGGGAGGGACGGAATGGTAAGGCAGGGTGAACGAAAAGGAGGGCGAAAGGGAGGGCAGGGAGGGCGAAGGGAAAAGAGCGGACGATGGTGCACCCCGTCCTGCACTGTCGGCTTCACTGGTGCTTAGGGAACGAGGTGTGAAGGGGAGGGCGGGCGGAAATCATGAATGAACTAGCTTCAGAATCTCAATGTGAGGTGGAGGCACATGGCTTGTGAAGGAACGAAGGAGCGGAGAGGAGGAGAGCGACAGAGGATGGATGCAAAACGGATTGATTGCGTTGACTGGCGTTGACTCACCCGAAGCTGATGGACTTGCGTTGACTCACGTTGACTCACTCACCCGAAGCTGATAGACTGAGTGGAGGCGAAGTCCTGCACCTGCTGCCGCACCACATCAATGCCCCTCTCGTCGCTGGCGTTGAGCTCCAGACACATGTTCCGCACGCCCCCCGCCCCGTACAGCTGCCGAGCCACCGCCAGCACCGTTGAGGTTTTCCCCGTGCCGGGTGGGCCGTACAGCAGCAGATGGGGCAGGCGGTTGGACGCGGTTAGGCGGCTGACTGCAGTGGGGTCGGGGGATGAGGAAGAGGGATGGGGAAGAGGGATGGGGAAGAGGGATGGGGAAGAGGGATGGGGAAGAGGGATGGGGAAGAGGGATGGGGAAGAGGGATGAGGAAGAGGGATGGGGAAGAGGGATGGGGAAGAGGGATGGGGAGGATGGGGAAGAGGGATGGGGAAGAGGGATGGGGAAGAGGGATGGGGAAGAGGGATGGGGAAGAGGGATGGGGAAGAGGGATGGGGAAGAGGGATGGGGGGAGACAAGGGGGAGTAGAAGAGGAGGGAGGGGCAAGGAGCAAGAGAGAGAGAGAGGGAAAGAAAAGGGAGGGATGGGAGAGAAACGGAGGGTTGGGCTGAGATGGTGCCGCTGGCAGCATGGTGCCGCTGGCAGCATGGTGCCGCTGGCAGCATGGTGCAGGACTTGCTGGTGACACAAGGGAGGTAACGCAGCTCATGGGACAGGCGTTTGGAGGCGGCTAGGCGACTGACGACAGTAGGGGTGAGAGATAAGGAGAGGGGGTGGGGACAAAGGTGTGATGATGGCTCCACCCACCCACCACCGTGCTGCGTGATTCGTGGCGCCACGAGTCGTGGCGCCATGAGACGCGGCGCCTTAATTCACGCTGACAGTACCTTCCCAGCCCAGGCTACTAACTTATATCCACGATGTCTTTATGCGCTGCCACGTCAGCAAGCGACTTGGGTCGGTATTTCTCCACCCACGGCATCGCAGAGGCGGCCGCGGCGCCTCGCGACCCGTCCGCCGCGTCTTCCGCCTTCCCCTTCCCCTTCCCCTTCCCCCCCTCGTCCAGCTTCCCCTTCCCTTTATCCCGCGCCTTCCGCAAGCCTGCTTCCGCGGGGTCCACATCCATCGGGTCCGCCATTGCGCGCAAGGGCGCGAGGGGTGGCGGAGTGCCGGCGGGAAGAAAGCGAGGGTGGCGGAGTGTTCGCGAAGAGTATCGGAAGGTCGGAAAAGATATTTAGCGAGGCTAACGGGGCGAATTTCTATCTTTCAGCTGCCTGCCTGAGAATTAAACGACAACACTTGTCTAGGGTCCGTCAAGCCCGTGAAAGTGCAGCAGCAGCAGCAGACAAGCAGCACTTCAAAACAAGCCCAAGTGAATGAAAACGAATTTGCGTTTGATACCGAACCGACGCGTTTGAGGGGGTAGGAGTGAACTCGTTACAGAAAATTTCGCGAGTCTTTTTCAAGCGGTATTCGTAGTGTTGTGCATCCGGGTTGATTCAATGAAACAAATCCCATATCAGGGAAGTATTTTGGGCCTGTCTGTCAAGGAAGCAGACCTTCAAATTGCATTGCATTTTGAGGAAAACAACATAAACATACACTTGTGATACTGTATAAACGCAATGCAATAATGCACGGAGGGAGCAACCAACAGTGCACAGCGCATTATCGTCGAAAGATCCAGCTACCCTGTCGTTGCCATGTGAACGAATCCCTTGATGACACGCCTTCACTAACCGCTTCTGAGCGACTCACACTCGGCGACTCTCCATTCTCTTGCTGCTCCTTGCGCAAATCCTCTCCACGCCTCACACTCTCTCTTCCACCACCACCACCGCCCACGCCACCCATGCTCACCCCACTGTGTTGCTGCCCGGACCCCACATTCCCCAGGGGACCTGCAGCGGTGGAGAGAGAGGCGAATGCCTTCACGATGGAGCTGAGCCCTCTGGCGCGGCGAGGTGCATGCGGCACTGCAGGCCCGGCTGCAGCAGAGCTGCCAGGCCCGGCAGCAGCACTGCCAGCAGGCATGGTGGCCACGTTGGGAGCGCTGGCAGAGGTGGTGAGGGGTGCGCGCGACACTGTGCTTGTGGAGCCATCGTCGTGTGTGTGCGCCCTCGCTGCTGCCCACCCCGTCCCCGTCCCCATGCTGTGCTGCGGTGATTCTGAGGGCGACGGGGCGAGCGCGGGAGAGGAGGCAGAGGGGGACGCGGGGCGCATGAGGGCCGCCATGCCGTGCAGCGGCCGCGCCAGTCGCCCAAAGCCAAACGACGGCTCCGACGCAGCGGCAGCTGCAGCGGGTGCACCGGGAGCGCTGGTGGAGGGGAGCAGGCCGCCGCTGCTGGTGGTGCTGGCTGCGGAGAAAGAGTGGTGGTGGTGGTGGGGCGACTTGAGGGGTTCTCGGGGGCTGTAGAGGAAGCTGGGCGGCGCAACGGACGAGGGGGAGTCGGAGCCGGGGCGGGGTACAGCGCGGGAGAAGGAGGACGAGGAGGATTTCCTGGCAGCCATGGGATTGAGGGGCCGCAGGAAGGAGAAGAGAGACGACACTGGTATCGAACCGTCAGGCCCGGATAGCCGAGCCTGGATCTCAGGTACGGATGGGAGCTCTTGGGTTGGGTCGAGAGGGGGCTTGGGCGGGATGACAGGGATGGTGACAGACACAACAGGTGCAGCAGAGGCAGCAGCACCAGTATCAGTATCAGGGGGGGCAGAAGCATCAGTAGCAGCATCAGCAGGGGGGCCTGCAGGGGCAGAGGAGGGGGGGTTGCGGCGCACGAGGGGGACGGTGATGGACGCCATGGGGGCAGAGGACGGGCGGTCGGGGGGAGTGGCCTGGGTGTTGGGGTGAGACGCGCCCACAGGGGACTGGGATGGGGACGGGGATGAGAGGGGAGGCGGCGGAGGGGCAGGGAGCGGGGCGGTGGAGACAACGACGTGGGAGCGGCGAGCCTTGCGCTTGGGGGAGAAGAACCGGAAGTGCGACGACCGGCGGGGCTTCTGCTCTATAGCCTCCACGGGTGCTTTCGCAGTGCCTTCCTTGTGCCCGTCCTTGCTGCCTGCTGCTGCTGCTGCTGCTGCTGCTGCTGCTGATGCCGCACCTCGCTGCTGCTCCTGCTGCTGCTTGTGTGCATGCGAGTGGCGCTGCTGCTCCTTGTGCTTCGCCTTGCTGCCCTCCCTGTCCCACATGCTCCCTCCCGACCCTGCGTGGCTGGTGTTGCCACTTGAAGGGCGAGCAGTGAAGAGGAACACACCGCTGCCACCACCACCGCTGCCAGCGCCAGCAGCAGAGCGGTTGGCAGTGGGCGAGGAGAAGAGGGGCGAGGCAGGGCCGGTGAAGGAGGTGAAGAGAGGCAGCTGGATGGGCGGCGCCTTGGGCTGCTTCTGCCGCCCGCCCTGCTGTGCCATGCTCTGCCCCTGCTGCGCTGTGCTCGCCCCCTGTTGTGAATCCACATCCATGCTGCCATGTGCCGCTGCCCCAGCCCCTTGCTCCCGCCTGCTATCCTCTTCTCGTTGCTCTTCCTGCGTCCCATCCTGCCTGCCCCCTTCCTCTCCTCGCGCTGCCGCTGCCCCACTGCCTGCAGAGCTGTCCCACGTGGTCTTCGGCTGCTCCACACCGCCCATCTCCGTGTCCCTCTCACCGCCTGCTGCTGCTGCTGCTGCTGCTGCACCTGCCGCACTGCCCCTCCCACTGCCAACCCCCTCCGCGCCCCCTGCCACAGCCGCACCCCCGCCCACCTCTGCGGCTGCTTTCACGCGCCCACCCTCTCCCTTCCCGTCCCTGCCACCATCCACACCGCCCTCGCCCGCCCACCCAGGCGCCCCCACCGGAACACACGGGGCCGGGGCAGGGCGGGGCGAGGGGAGGGCGATGCGGCCGCAGTGGTGGGCGAGCCAGGGGTGGTGCAGCGCGGCGGCAGCAGAGGGGCGGTGGGCGGGGTCGGAGGAGAGCAGCCAGCGCACGAGGTCGATGGCGGCGGGCGCCACGGAGGGCCAGGGCGCGATGGTGAAGTCGGGCTGGTTGCGCAGAATGCGGAAGAAGAGCTGCTCGTCCGTGCTGCCCCAAAACGGCATGTAGCCTACCCGAAAAAAAAGGGGGGTGAGCGAGTGGGCGGGGGGTGGGAAGAGAAGGGGGAGAGGGGTGCGTTGGTGAAGGAAGAAATGGCAGCTGGTGAGAGGGGCAGGTGGCATGGGGACATGGGAGGAAAAGAGCGGCAGAATAGCGAGGTACGAGGAAAAAGCAGGTTGGGATGTGTGCGCGAGGAGGGCGTAGAAGCAGGAGGGGCACCTGAGAGGGCGGTGTAGAGGAGAGCGGCACCTGAGAGAGCGGTGTAGAGGATGACGCCCAGCCCCCAGAGGTCAACAGCGGGCCCATAGGGGCGGCGACACACGACCTCCGGAGACATGTAGACGGCACTGCCGTACATGCCCACCGCTTGCTGCCCCGCTCGCAGCATCACGGCCAGGCCGAAGTCGGCGAGCTTGAGGTGCAGCTTGCCTGCTGCGTCGTCCCTGGCGGCCAGCAGAATGTTCTCCGGCTTGATGTCCCGATGCACCACTCCTGACGCGTGGCAGTGGTGTAGGGCTAGTAGGATCTGCCTGCTTGGGGGATTGGAGGGTGAAGGGAAGAGCGGATGGGAGGAGGGGATGGGAGCAGGGAGAGAGGATGGGGCGGTGAGCAGGGTGGTGAGCGCGGGAGTGGCTTGATTCATGTCCCCATGCACCACTCCGGACGCGTGGCAGTGGTGTAGTGGCAGTAGGATCTGTCTGCATGGGGGAGGGAGAGAGAGGCATGGGAGCAGGGAGAAAGAGGCATGGGAGCAGGGAGAGAGAGGGATGGGAGTAGGGAGAGAGAGGGATGGGAGTAGGGAGAGAGAGGGATGGGAGTAGGGAGAGAGAGGGATGGGAGTAGGGAGAGAGAGGGATGGGAGTAGGGAGAGAGAGGGATGGGAGTAGGGAGAGAGAGGGATGGGAGTAGGGAGAGAGAGGGATGGGAGTAGGGAGAGAGGATGGGGCGGTGGGCAGGGTGGTGAGTGCCGAGAGTGGCTTCATTCTTGTCCCGATGCACCACGCCCGACGAGTAGCAATGGTGCAGGAGCAGCAGGATCTGCCTTCAGGGGCCACGTGGGGCGCGGAGGAGGGGTAGGAGGGGGATGGATGGGGGAATGGACAGACGAGGGGGAGGAAACAGAGAGAGGGATGGGAGTAGGGAGAGAGGGTGGGGCGGTGAGCACGGGAATGACTTAATTCCTGCTGCGGAGCAGCACGTCAGATGCGAGGCAGGGGGGCAGGGGGGCAGGGGGGCAGGGGGGCAGGGGGGCAGGGGGAGCAGGATGTGGCAGGAGTGGTAGGGTGGGGAGGTAATGGTGGGATGTGAGGTGAGGCAGCTCTGCTTCACGTGGCAGATGGATGGCACACAGGCTGATGCGCTGCGCTCGGGGCAACGCAACGCACAAGCAGCACGACCGCGCGCGGGCAATATCTGTGCATCACTTGGCCACGTCACTGTTCACCTGGTGACGTCAGTGCTCAGCTCACCTGGTGACGTCAGCGGCGAGCGGCTCGGGCAGCGTGGTGCGCGCGATGAGGTAGTCGTAGAGATCGCCGTGCGCGCAGAGGTCCATGACTAGGTGTACGCTCTCCGCGTCCTCGAACAGCGCGCGCAGCGCCACCACGTGCGCGTGTCCCCCCACGCGCCGCATCGCCGCCACCTCCCCCTGCAGCTCCTCGCGCGCCTCCTTGCGCTGCGCGCGTGGGGAGCAGCATTTGCGCGCACGGGTGAACGCGGGGAGGAGCAGAGAAGCGGGGCGCAGGGGGAGGATGGAGCAGCGGGGGAGATGCGGGGAAGGAGCTCTTTATGAGAACGATGAAGGGTTAGGGAAAAGAAAGCGTGAATCCGACGGGATGACGAGAGGCGCGACGTTTGGACAAAAGTCTATCCCGCATTCACGTCATTCCCCTCAGCGCGCCGCTCCCCTTCAGCGCGCCACCCTCAGCGCGCCGTTCCCCCGAAGCGCGCCATTTCCCCCTATCGCGTCAGTCCCCCTCACCACGACATTTCCTTTTACCACACCGTTCCCGCCCATTCAACGACCCATCCATGTTCGTACAACCGTCCGCCGTGAGTGAGTCGCCGCAGCCGAGCGCATTCTCGCCGATTTGATCTGCCCCTCCGCACCCGCCTCAAACCCCCCCTACTCCCTCCCTTCCCCCACTCCGCGCGCACCTGCAGCTTGCATTTTGGAATGCTCTTACACGCCGCCACAGCCTCGCCCGTCACCACATCACCGCAAACCCTAACCACGCCGCCGCCGCCCTTGCCCAGCTCCCGCCCCAGCTGATACCGACTTCTCACGTCGGCTCGAGACGCGGACGGAAATATAGGGTTCGGAATGGTCATCGCGGCGGGGAGAGCGAGACGGAAGCTCTGCTATATTAAGAAGGAACCGATATGTTTTTAAATTGAGCGGCTAGATCGTCGCTGTTTTGGCGAGAAATGTGTCTTAGCAACGAGATCGTGGAAGGTAAGCGGACATGGCGAAGCTTCGGAGAACGTATGGAATCGCGAACGCCGCTCTGAAAACGCCACGAGGCTCAAACTCTCGCCTTCGCTAGTTGGCCGTTCTAGATACTGAGGACGCGGTTAGAATGCAAATATCGCAGGATCGTCTTCAAATATCGAGCCCCACAATCGAGTGGGCTGATCGATTGGCGAAGCGTGGCGACCGCGACGCTGTAACGATCGCACCTGAGAACTGACAGATCCCCTGCAATCAGTGATCAGTCTCATTCCCACACTGTACAGATTTTTTTTGCCAAAAGCCAACTGTAGCATGGTTACGGCTTAGCTATAAGGGTAACCGATCTGTAAACGATCGCGACTGACGAACGATTGTCTACTCTTTCTGCGTCCTGATAATTACGAGTCGTATGCCAAGAACATATATCACCCATGCCTGGGACGCGCCATGAATAGCGCTGGAACAGTGCAAGCAGGAAAACTCTCCCGCGCCAAGAATGAAATTCGGCAGTTGGGCGGTGAGGAGGTCGTCGCCCCGCCTCGTACGGATCGTCTGCGTCGCCTTGGATTGGCGGATGCGTCGCGAATTGTTCGCAACTCAACTGGACCATCGCAGCTGTGTCGTGCGAGAAGTTCTCAGTTTATCCGAGCTTCAGCTGGGTCCGATATATAAAGGGACAAGGTGATAAGTGTACTGACATGTGATGTGGCACGTTGGACTATGAAACGATATCAGGAAGCAAAAGTGCTTCAACATAGAACTGAATAATGGAGGAGCGACATGAAAGACCAGATAAACAACAATAATAATGTTTATTCTAGCATCATGGATTACTCACGCTTCCAAGTAGTGAATGAAGCGGATTAGCATATGTGAGGATGCGTGAACAACAGAGACACATGGTCCCCATCTGCTGGCGGACACAGCACTGGGAGCTTCAGCGGGGCGAGGGAGTGTACATGCCGTTGCCTCTCGTGGACTCCAATCTGGGAAAAAGAGAGAGACAAGAGGAACGCCAGGCGAGTGCACACGTGGCAAGCGAGAGGATGTAAGTTGCTCTGACACGAGCCACATAGGTCATGTCAGGGGCAGGGGGGCAAATGAGGGGGCAGGGCCATAGGAGAGAGCGGGTAGGGGGCCATAGGAGAGAGCAGGCAGGGGGCCATAGGAGAGAGCAGGCAGGGGGCCATACGAGGGGGCGAGGTGGCCGAGGTGGGAGACGAGGGCGGAGGAGGCGGCGTCACGCAGCTGCCCCGAGGCATCCAGAGTGTACTGCCGCTGCGCTGCCCCTGGCATGCCCCGCCGTGTGAGTGGCGCCAGGTCCCGCTGGCACAGCTCACGGCCGTTCACCAGCACGCGCGTGCGCCCCCCTGAACAGTCCCGCCTCATTGGCTCCCTCAGCTGCGGTATGTTCGCCTGGGAGGAGGGGGGAGGGGAGTGCATGCAGGGGTTGCAGGGGAAGAGAGAGGGAGAAGGAGAATATTGCGACAGAAGATAACGGGGAGGACGACGTGGAGAGAAAGGAACATTTTGCGCCTAAAAACGGATACAGGATTTGCTCGGGGAGAGGAGAGACAGCAAACGGAGAGATTTGCATTAAAAATGTTAGGTGGAAACGAACAGAGCAGGCTTTGGCGGTGCAGGGATGCAGCGGATGCGAGCAGGGAGGTGTAGGAGATGCAAGGAGGTGCAAGGAGGTGCAAGGAGGTATAAGGAGGTGCAAGGAGGTGCAAGGAGGTGCAAGGAGGTGCAAGGAGGTGCAGAGCGCAACTCACAGGCAGAATGCCGAGGCTGGGCCCACCCACGACTCCCCAGAAGCCAGCTCGCATGTCGTACCTGCGGAGGGTTGCAGGGGAGCAGAGCGGGGCAAGTGGGGCAAGCTGAGCGAGCAAGCACGTAAGAACGGAACAAGGGAGATGACAAGAGGGAGGCAGCGGCGGGGCGATGGAGCACGGGTAAAGGGAGCGAGTAGGGGGTTGAAGAAAGAGGTATGGAGGGTGGAGTAGGAGGCATGGGAGGGAGTAGGATGCATGGGAGGGAGTAGGAGGCATGGGAGGGAGGAGGAGGCATGGGAGGGAGGAGGAGGCATGGGAGGGAGGAGGAGGCATGGGAGGGAGGAGGAGGCATGGGAGGGAGGAGGAGGCATGGGAGGGAGTAGGAGGCATGGGAGGGAGTAGGAGGCATGGGAGGGAGGAGGAGGCATGGGAGGGAGGAGGAGGCATGGGAGGGAGAAGGAGGCATGGGAGGGAGGAGGAGAGGGGCACCAGTAATTTCCGGGGTCGATGGGTCCTGCCAGCAGCTCTGCCTGCTGCACGTCTGCATCGCTGATGGCCGCACCGTTCACCACCACTCGCCGCTCGTACATCTCCCCCTCCCTCGCCCCACCGCGCTCCCCCGCCCACTCACTGCCGCTGTCACCGCTCCATTGAACACTGCCCCCTCCCCCACTCCACTCTGTGCTCGCCCCCCCACTCCACTCGCTCCCCATGCTGCCCCCCACCCACCCCTCGCCTTCTATCTCCTGCCCGTCCCCTCCGCCCGTCTGCCCCTCCCACCCTTCCGTCCTACACGCTGCCCCACACCACTCGCCCTCCCTCTCTCTGCCACTCACACGCGCCGCCCCATCCACTGCCCCATCCCCGTCCTCTGCGTCTCCCTCCTGTCCCAAGCAACTCACACCTCCCCGCTCTCTCCCCCCTCCTGTCCCTCCCCCCACCACGCCATTCATGCCTCTCCCTGCGCCCCCCGCCCCTGAATACCCCTTGAGGGGCGACGGGGCGGGGCTCGCTCGAGTGCGGGCGAGGCGGGGCGAGGGCACGCTGAGGGGCGACAGGTCTCTTGTCGCCTCCCCCCGCCTGCTCCCCACGCCCTGCCTCCCCCCCTGCCAGCCGCCCCCCGCCCCCCTCGACCCACTCTCCTGGCTCGTGCTCCTGGGCACGCCCTGGGGGGACTGGGGGGCCGCCCTGGGCGTGGCACCGGGGGAACTGGGGGAGCCATGGGGGCTGGAGGGGATGGCGGGGGGGAGGCGCGCGAGGGGGGAGGAGAGGGAGCGGTAGGGGGAGGCGAGGAGGTGGCGGGGGGATGGGCTGAGGGACGCTGATGGTGAGGATGGGGGGTGGGCAGGGGCGAAGGGCGGCTGGTGGGGTTGAGAGTGCTGGGAGGGAGGCAGGGCAGCGAAGGTGGAGATCTGCTGGCACCCGCCGCACCGCAGCTTCTGCGTGCCTCCCTGCTTGCGGCGCCGCGGCATGGGCGGCACGGCGAGGGCTTGAGAGCAGTGCGGACACTGATGGGGGGGGGGGCAGTGGGGAGGCGTGGATGGAATGAAAGGTGGTGAGGGGGGGTTGGGGGGTCATGAAAGAGCCGAATCTCAAAGTCATGTAGAAGATGGGTCGGCGGAAGAGAAGGAGATTGCACATGAAGGCTGATGCATGTGACGGGCGATGCATGTGAATGGCGATGCATGTGAATGGCGATGCATGTGAATGGCGATGCATGTGAATGGCGATGCATGTGAATGGCGATGCATGTGAATGGCGATGCATGTGAATGGCGATGCATGTGAATGGCGATGCATGTGAATGGCGATGCATGTGAATGGCGATGCATGTGAATGGCGATGCATGTGAATGGCGATGCATGTGAATGGCGATGCATGTGAATGGCGATGCATGTGAATGGCGATGCATGTGAATGGCGATGCATGTGAATGGCGATGCATGTGAATGGCGATGCATGTGAATGGCGATGCATGTGAATGGCGATGCATGTGAATGGCGATGCATGTGAATGGCGATGCATGTGAATGGCGATGCATGTGAATGGCGATGCATGTGAATGGCGATGCATGTGAATGGCGATGCATGTGAATGGCGATGCATGTGAATGGCGATGCATGTGAATGGCGATGCATGTGAATGGCGATGCATGTGAATGGCGATGCATGTGAATGGCGATGCATGTGAATGGCGATGCATGTGAATGGCGATGCATGTGAATGGCGATGCATGTGAATGGCGATGCATGTGAATGGCGATGCATGTGAATGGCGATGCATGTGAATGGCGATGCATGTGAATGGCGATGCATGTGAATGGCGATGCATGTGAATGGCGATGCATGTGAATGGCGATGCATGTGAATGGCGATGCATGTGAATGGCGATGCATGTGAATGGCGATGCATGTGAATGGCGATGCATGTGAATGGCGATGCATGTGAATGGCGATGCATGTGAATGGCGATGCATGTGAATGGCGATGCATGTGAATGGCGATGCATGTGAATGGCGATGCATGTGAGCTCACCTGCACGACTTGAGGGGCGTCAGGCGGCGGCAGGCAAGGCAACTCCGCACTCGCTTCTCCACCGCCCTCCCTGGCCTCCTTCACCACCTCGCCCTCACCCTCCTCAACTCCCCCCACCTCGCCTGTCCCTGCATCGCCCACGCTCCCTGCCAGCCTCACATCACCACTGCCCTCCACATCTGCACCTCGGCTGCCCTCCCTTCCGCCCTGCATGCCACTACCCACAGCACCGCCCTCACTAGAAGCCCTTTCAGCAGTAGCAGCAGCAGCAGCACCAGGAGTGGCGGCATCTCTCGCTGCTTTGCCTCGCAGCCCCGACTTGCGTCTCTCCAGCACACTGCCCGCCCCTCTGCCCGCGCCCATGCCCCGCCCGCCGTGCCACTCTGGCAGCAGGCGCGGGCTCTGCAGGGCCTCAGCGAAGCGCGACCGCGGGGTGGCGGGCACAGCTGCTGGGGGGGGCGCACCACCACTGCCACCTCCACCAGTCTGTGCAGCGGCCTGGGCAGCAGCAGCAGCAGCAGCAGCAGCGGCCTCTGCAGCGCGTTTCATTTCCATGTACTGCCGCCGCGTCACCTTCACCTTTGCTGGCCCCTCCTCCCCCTCCTCCGCCGCTGCGCCTCCACCCTCCGCCCCACTGCTCTCTCTGTTTGCCTCTCCTGCTTGAACGCCCTCCCCAGGCTCCCCTCTCTCCGAATCCTCACGCCCCTCTGCTGCTCCGCCCTCCGCCCTGCCACCACGTCCAGCCTCCTCCGCCCCTGCATCCCCAGCAGGCGCCGCACCGCCTCCCACCGATGCCATGCGTACTGCCTGCACGGCTGTTGCCCCCCGCATGGGTGAGCCAGGAGCGCTGGCCGTGGCATGGGTGCCGAGCATGGCAGGGCCCCCTCTCACTTCCCTCGCACTCTGAAAGCTGCGAGCTATGTGGCGACTGCTGGACACAGCAGGAGAGAGAGGCGAGGGGGAGAGGGGTGACGGGGAGAGAGGTGAGGGGGAGAGCGGCGCACCAGCAGCTGAATCAGCTTGCACGCCCTCCCCTTGCGACACCCCCCCTTTGCTCTCCTCCCCTTCAACGCCATTACAGCCCTCCCCGCTTTCTCCTCCTGCGCCGGCTGCAACTTCAGCCAGGTGGCGAGGAACAGAGAGCGAGCGGTGGAGGAGGAGGAGGAGGAGGAGGAGGAGCGGGGCGAGCGCGTGGAGGGGGCCAGCACAGCTGGCGAGAAGTGGAAAGCCATCGACGCATGCCGTGTTGGTGCCCTGCCGCTGCCGCTGCCACTGCCGCTGTCATCATTGCACGCGCCCCCCTTTGGACTCCCACCCGGGCCACTGCCCATGCGCCCACTCGTGTGGGAGCGGAACAGCCCCCCTGCCTCATTCCCCTCCGCGCCCCCCTCCTCGCCCGCCTGCATGCCCCCTCGCCCCATCCCGCCCGTGGGCGAGCGCCGCGAGTCCGTGTTGCTGCGCTGCATGGGGGGCCCCCTGCTGCCGCTGTTGCTGTTGCTGGTGGTGTTGTTACCGATGCTGCTGCTGCTGCTGCTGCTGCGAGGCGAGGCACCCGGCTTGGCCTCCCACAGCGACTTGAGCTTCGACCCAATGTTGATGTTCATGTTCATGTTGCGCCGCTCCCTACCCCTCCCCCCCTCCCTCCCCTCCCTCCCCTCCCTCCCCTCCCTTGCCTTCTCCTCGCCCTCGCCTGCTGACGTGGCAGGCAAGCTGCCCTGCCGGTCCAGGTCAGCAGGCGGATCCCAGTCATTCCCCCCCGGCCCTCTCAGCCCCTGGGGTTCAACCTCCCCACTGCGACCGTCGCCTTGGCTGCCAGTGGAGCAGCGGGGTGGGGCGGTGTACTGCCGAGTGAAGGCGCCCGCCCCCCCCTCCTCGCCCTCGCTGCTCTCCCCCTCGCCCTCCCCCGCGCCTCCTCCTCGCCCCGCCCCCATGCCCGACCCTGCAGTGGCCAGCTGTGGTGCGCTGCCGTCCTCGCGCTGTGCAGCGGGCGAGGCGTGGCGGGAGAAGAGGCGGCGCAGCGACATGGACGGGGCCAGTGCTGATGCTGATGCTGATGCTGTTGATGATGATGGTGGAGACACGCCCCCCCCGCTGCTGTTGCTGCTGCCGAACCCCCCCAAGCCCAACCCCATGCCCATGCTCGCATTCATGCTCGCACTCATGCTCAGTCTCCTCCCACTGCCCCCCCTCCCCCCCTCCCCATCCATGCTTCCTCTGCTGCCCTGCCGCCCGCCCCTGCTGATGCCATACCCGCTATCCATGCTCTGACTGCACGCCACTCCCCCATCCATGTCCCCCCCCATGCTTCCGCCCATGCTTCCCCCCATATCCCCCTCCGACCATGCAGCATCTATCTCCGCCCACCCCTTCGGCCACACCACTGCCTCCCCTTCTTCCGCCTCCTCCCCCTCCTCTCCCCTTTCCTCCCCCTCCCGCTCGCTGTTCCCCTCCCCCTGCGCCCACCTCCCGCTCCCCCCTGCCCCCGCCCACATGCCAGAACCCAGCGCCCTCCGCCTCGCCGCGCCTGCTCGGGCGGAGGAGCGCGGGGAGCGCGCCTGGAGGGGGCTGGCGTGGCGGGGCAGGCGCGGGGGAAGGGTGGACTGGCGCCCAAACGCGGCGGAGGGGTTGGGGGGGCTGCTGGCTGTCGCCGCTGGCGCGCCCCCCTCGTCCCCCTCGCCCTGCCCCCACTCCCCACTGCCCTCCTCCTGCCCGCCACTCTGCGCCCATGCCTGCGCCCCTCCGCCACTGACCTCCTCCCCCCTGCCCCTGCGGTAAGGTGTGTCCGCCTGGCCACCGAATCCGCCCTCCCCTGGCTCCGCCCCTCCGCCCTTCCCCTCCCCCGCCCATGCCCCTGTGCCTAACTCCCCGGGCTCTTCTTCCTCCGCGCCCTCGTCCCCCCACTCCGCCATCTCGTGCCCAAACAGCGTTGCTCGCGCGCCCGCCCCGCCGCGCCCAGCAAAGGAGGCGGAGAGGGCGCGCGGGCGGAAGGACAGGGACGAGGGGTCGGCGGAAAGGGAGGTGCGCGGGGAAGAGGAGGCCGCGGTCGCGCGGGGAGAGGAGGAGGCGGGAGTATTTTGAAGCGCGGAGGAGGAGGCGCCTTGCGAGAGCGACTTGGAGATCTGCGGGGGTCGCGGAGGGGTGGCGTGCGGAGACGCGAAGAGAGACGGCGGGGGGCGGTCTGCGCTGTGGATGCGCGGAACGGGGGGACCGCGCGAGTGGGGGGGCGGGAGGGGGGAGAAGGAGGCGGACGAGCGCCCTCCGACGTCAATGCCGACGGGGTGGCGCGGCACTCCCCCGTACACGGCGTGGCGCGCTGCGCGCACGAGATGGGGGCAATGGGCGCGGGGCAATGGGTGAGGGGCAACGGGTGAGGGGAGGGGCGAAGGTGGGGAGGGTAAGGACGCATGCGGGGCAAGAGAGAGCAAGAGCGAGGGCATATGGAGGGAATGAATCAATCTAGCTTAAAAATAAACCCGGAGAGCGTGTTGCGGGGGGCGGTGCGCGTTACCCTGCAGAACGGTCATGCGGCTGCCTCACTTGTAGAAAACGAGTTGCGAGGAAGAGCGCGAGGGGATAGGGGGGAGGGGGGAGGGAAGGGGAAGAAGCGGGGATGGGGGGGCGTTACCCTGCAGGACGGTCATGCAGCTGCCGCATTTGTAGAACGGGTTGCCCGGCGGCGGCTCCTGCAGAACGGCGCGGCAGCGCGGGCACTGCACCATGCGCGCCATGCTGGCGCACGGCGCGCGCTACGCTAGAGGCAAGGAGAAAACGGAGTGGAAAAATAGCAATGTCGGGATGATTGCGCGGCACGCGGCACGCGGCGCAATGTGGCGTCGAGACTAGCGGAGCGGCGAGCGGCGAGAGCGGAGAGCACGAGGAACCGCTGAAAGCGGCAGTGGAGAAGTCGCATGCCGCATGCCGGGCTTATGAACCGCGTCGCACAATCAGAACTGGGTTGCTACCACGCCGCGACAACACGCTGGTGGTTGTGCTCGTGCTCCTGCTCGGGGGGAATGAAGTAGTGAAGTGTGATTTTCAGCGAGCAAGGCCGTACAATCGCTGGCCGTTTGACCCAGCAGGAGGAAACCCTCTTCGCCACTGTCGTGATGCGATTGCGTTATCCGAAAGCGTGGGCGCTGAAGTCTACACAAGGGGAAGAGGGAAGGTTAAACTATTAGTCTACTCAAGGCTGAAAGCTTGCTCAACTCTCTAAAGTTTCAAATTTCTCTTGAATGTGTAAAAAATCCAGACTCAATTTCATTCATTTTGATCATCCTTAAAACAAAACTTTTTAACGTCCCAAGGAAATTTTCACGTCGCTGCCACTTCGCCGTTATGTTACTTTCATGTTGACATTTCCCAAATTCATTTTATGATACACAAAACAAACAGAAACTCGGCACCTGGAAGTTGTTGACATACCTAACTGGAAGATGTTTTGGTTAGTGGACATGATACCGTATTACCCCGGATATAGGCGCATCTGCGCTTATAATAAAATCGGTTTTTAATAGGGGTGGCGCTTGTAATTGAATCACGGCCATAAGCGCCGGCGCTTATATCATGGCAAATATAGAATTATAAATTAAACACACCAAATTGTACATTTCTGTCTCGTACATTCAATCGAGTCGAAATTTTACAGCGTTCTGAATCAGAATCGCGCGAGGGCGATTCTCTGACGCTGAACAGAGCATTTGGCACGTCAATTTGCCAGCGTGCCACCTCATCCTGACTGGACGCGCAACCAGTCAGGACCTCGAAAGTCAAACAAGGTGAAAATGGGTGCTGACTCGCTTGGAAGTTGAGATTCGTTACTGTTTTAATCAAGATTGAAAAAATAAAATTATGCATGCGCTTATAATAAATCAGGGGTTTACAAGGGGGGCGCTTATAATCGAGTTCCACCCATAAGCGCCATGCTCCAGATAGAAGCGCCGGCGCCTTTAATCGGACGGCGCCTATATCCGGGGCCATACGGTAAGTTGCCAAGGATATACGGTAAGAGTTAAAACAGTGGAAGTCTTGAAGCAAGAGTGCACTTTGGGGGGAGGGGGGGGGGGGGAGTGTCAGAAACTGAATTATGATTGACTATTGTAGGTTGGGGTACATAAACCAAACCCAAAACCGTACGGTCACAAGACCAGTCAAGAAAAGCAAAGAAAGCTCAGGGTGGATCACAACGTCACCACACACTCCGAGCACAAGCAAAAGAGCCACAAGGCCAGTCCAAGAGTTCACAGAGGTATATGCAAAGTGTACAAACAAAGCAAGCTAACAACACAAGACTATGCAAGACGAGAACCTGTGTCAACGAGACCTAACTGCACACAACACCTCTAGTGGTCACAAGGCGGAAGCGCCTTGGTGAAGATGTCTGCAGTGTTGGCCTCGGACTCCACGAAGTCCAAACGAGCTTGTCCACGCCTCTGCAACTCTCGTAGAAGAAAGTACCTGACATTGATGTGCTTCACTCTGCTCTCCAGTCGAGGCTCTCGACAGAGGAGAATCGTCGCCTTGTTGTCAGTAAACAAGGTCGGTGCAGAGCTCGGCCGCTCACCAAGGTCAGTGAGCAAAAAGGTCAACCAACGCAGCTCATGTGCAGCCATGGCTCCATCGTGGATCTCAGCCTCAGTGTTAGAGGTCGAGACCGAGGAGGAACGCGTGGACCTCCACGAAACAGCTCCGGAGCCCAGGCTAAAACAATACCCCTGAGTAAACCTGTGAGTCGCGACGTCGTCAGCATAAGAAGAGTCACAATGACCAGTAAGTATGACAGGCTGTCTCCCTCCAAGTACCAGCCCCATGCCTGATGTCGTCGCTAGGTACTTCGCCACCCTCACAGCAGCTGTCCAGTGAACAGGTTGGTGTCTCCCTGGCGCAACAAAGCGGGCAAGGATGCTGAGAGGGAAGGCGAGGTCCGAGCGAGTACAAGTCATCAGGTACATGAGGCAGCCCACCAGCTCTGCGTAAGGACCACTAGGCTA
This sequence comes from Closterium sp. Yama58-4, assembly GCA_947470075.1. NCBI lineage: Eukaryota > Viridiplantae > Streptophyta > Zygnematophyceae > Desmidiales > Closteriaceae > Closterium > Closterium sp. Yama58-4. Next base: position 118,091 of record CANIUD010000329.1, on the reverse strand, counting down.
AAATGGCTCGTCAGGAAAGGGACCAGTGAGTCTGTGGTCAACGGCAAGAGGTGTGCGCTGTACGGTGGAGTGCTGAAGCCCGAACCGCTGAAGGACTTGCTGCACCATGTGTGACTGTGAGAGTGTAATGGTGCGAGCGGCTCTGTCCCTGGTGATCTGCAGGCCATGGTAGTGGCACAGCTTACTAATGTCAGTGCACGTGTGTCCCTTCTGTAGTTTGGACTTCACGTCAGCCAAAACAACCCTGTCAGCAGTGGCTAAGACTAGGTCGTCGACGTAGACCAGTACAAAGAACGGTGTGGAGCCACGACGAACGAACAACGACGGGTCGGCAGAAGACGGCTGGAAACCGAGGTCAGACAGGGTAGAGCGAAGGGTGTCGTGCCACTCACGAGGCGCCTGACGGCGACCATAGACCGGTCGCCTGAGCCTCCACTGGGTCCCAGGAGGGAAAGTGCCAGTGAAGGCAGAGGGATGACGCAACCATTCCTCCTCGTGTAGGCTACCCTGAAGGAAGGCAGTGGAGAAGTCGAGAGAGTGTAACTCGTAGTCTCTCTGTGCTGCCACGTGAAGTAACACCCGAAGAGTGGTCATCTTCGGGGTAGGCACGAAGGTCTGAAAGAAGTCAACTCCCTCGCGCTGACTGAAACCTCTAGCCACATAGCGCGCCTTGAATACTGGAGAAGATTTCGGTGGCCGCTTCACCTTGAAGATCCACATGCCATCGACTACGTTCGCCCCCGAGGGGGGAACCTCATCGACGTAGGTGCCTGTGGATCTGTAGGAGGCCATCTCTGCGTCCATGGCAGCTCTCCACTGAGAGGCCCAAGGCCCTGACACTGCCTCAGCGTAAGTGCGAGGAGTCGGTATGTCAAGGGCATCGGGGTCTCCCTCAGGGGCGAGCAGCATGGAACAGAGATGAGGGGAAGCAGCTGCCAGGAACTCTAGCTCAAACTGCTTGTCCTCTAGGGCGTCACAGCCAAGGGCAGACTCACCCCCGACGGCCAGAGGACTGGTAGGAGGAGCGGCCACAACACGAGTGGCGTAGTCAAGGCAGTGAGTAGTGGCGAACTAGTGACAGTGGCAGTAAGGGCAGAGACAGAGGACAGTGAGGCAGGACGGTCGGTAACAAGAGAGGCGAGAACATAAGAGAGAGTAGGACGGTACGTGTGCTAGTAGTCAGTGACAGGAGTAGAGAGGGAAGCAGTGAGGGCCGACTCAGGAGGAGAAGGAAGCACAGACGGAGATGGACGAGGGGAGCTAGGGCAAAACAGGACAGTACGAAGGTCAGTGACGGGAACAGGGGACGAGGGACGAGCACGAGGAGAGCGAGGAGTCCAACTGTGAGAAAGAGGAGGGGGCAACGGAGGCTGAGAATGGGGGAAAACAACCGGGGTGGGGTCAGGAGGAGGAAACGTGGGACCGTAGACAGGAGGAGAGGAGGAGGAGGAAGGAGTGGGAGAGGGGAGACAGAGGGTCCGAAGGCCAGAGAGAGGAGGCGGAGGCGGTAGCTGCTGCGGCTGCTGCTGTTGCTCCAGCTGCTGCGGCTGCTGCCGCTGGTCTTGCTGCGGCTGCTCCCGCTGCTCTGATACTATGTCAGGAACTGAATGATGATTGACTATTGTGGGTTGGGGTACATAAACCTAACCCTAACTGCTGTACCCCATATGACACGCATCACTAAAGGCTACAACATTTGACAGGGCGGGGGGGAGGGGGGGAGGGAGGGGGGGGGGGAAGGAGGCTGTTACGATATGGAACTGTTGAATAACATTCCTAGAGTAACACACTCTTAACACCAAGATGACTGCAGCGGGGACGAAGACCGAGCGACACAAGAGGTTATCAAAGACGGTTGAAAGCAGGAAGAATTCGAAGAGCAAAGCGCGGGAAAACTTTCAAACAGTTACCGTGGGGCATACCGTTGCTGAAGCGCACGGTTGGTTTTCCCGATCTAGATAAGCCTTAAGGGAATGCACCCCCTCAGAGTACATTGTCAAAGTAATATATGATTGTCAGAAACTGAATGATGGTGGTATTACTGTGAGTTGGGGTACATATGCCTAACCCTTACAATTGTACCCCCACATGACAAGCATCACTACAGGCTACAATATTTGACACACCCCCATAGACTAAGTGAGGGGTGTCATGCAACAACAAAACCGTACGGTCACAAGACCAGTCACAAAGAGACAAAGTTCAGGGTGGATCACAACGTCACCACACAGTCCGAGCACAAACAAGAGGCCACAAGGCCAGTTTTATCACACAGGTATATGCAAAAAGTACAAACAAAACAGGCAGAGAAGACAAGTCTACACAAGACGAGAACATGTGTCTACGATACCTAGCTGCAGATAAAACCTGTGGTGGTCACAAGGCGGAAGGGCCTTGGTGAAGATGTCTGCAGTGTTGGCCTCAGAGCCCACAAAGTCGAAACGAGCTTGTCCACGCCTCTGCAACTCTCGAAGAAGAAAGTACCTGACGTTGATGTGCTTCACTCTACTCTCCAGTCAAGGCTCTTGACACAGGAGAATCATCGCCTTGTTGTCAGTAAATAAGGTCGGTGCAGAGCTCGGCCGCTCACCAAGGTCAGTGTGCAAGGTGGTCAACCAACGCAGCTCCTGTGCAGCCATGGCTCCAGCGTAAATCTCAGCCTCAGCGGTAGAGGTATATGTTTAGGGGTATATATGTTTAGCCTGTAGTGAGTTGCCCCTTAGGGGTACAACCTTTCTCTTGACACTTGCTTTGTACCCCTCCCTTGACCTAAGCTAATCACTCCTTCCTACCTATCTCAACATGGTATTAAGAGCTAGGGCGTTCCTAGCTTAAGACCTAATATATTTATTTTTAAAGGCCCACCATTAGTTAGTTCCTGCCCGTCGTGCGCCCCTAGGCGCGTCGTTCTTCCAGCCCAAATCGCGCCCCTAGGCACATCGTTTTTCGTGCTCGAAGCGCGCCCCTTAGTGCGCCCCTTAATGCGCCCCTTAGCGCGACCCGCTAGCTGTCTGCGCTGCCCGCACGCTGCCTGGGCAGCCTACGCGCTGCCAGTGCGGCCCGCGCCCTGCCCGCGTGCTGCTTGCTCTATACGCACGCTGCCCCAGCTGCCCGTGCACCGCCCATGCCCTGCGCCGCCTGTGCGCGCCCTGCCCTGCGTTGCCTGTGCGCGCCCTGCACTGCGCCACCTATGCGCGCCCTGCCGCAGCTGCTGCCTGCTGCTGCCGCCACAGCTGCCGGCCACTACCGGTGCTGCTGCCGGCCGCTGCCACTGTTGTCCTGCCTGCACGCGCTGCTCAGCACTGCCCTGCCCTGCTGAGCCGCCGCCAGCGCTGCCATGCACGCTGCCCAGTGTTACCCTTCCAAGCCGCAGCTGCTGCCTGCTGCTGCCGGCCACTGCCGCTGCTGCTGCCGGCCGCTGCCACTGCTGCCCTGCCTGCACACGCTGCCCAGCGCTGCCCTGATCTCCCTGGCCACCGCCAGCACTGCCCTGCATGCTGCCGAGTGCTTCCCTGCCCTGCCTAGTCGCTGCCAGCGCTGCCCTGCACGCTGCCCAGCCCAACCCTGCACGCTGCCCAGCCCTGCCCTGCCAAACCGCTACACCCCTGCTGCCGCTGCTACAGCCCTGCTACTGCCGTTTCAGCCCTGCTGCCGCCACTACAGCCCCTGCTTCTGGCGCTACAGCCCCTGCTACTGGTGCTTCAGCCCCTGCTATCACCGCTACAGCCGTGCTACTGCTGTTTCAGCCCTGCTGCTGCCACTACAGCCCCTACTACTGCCGCTACAGCCCCTGCTATCGCCACTACAGCCGCTGCTACTGCCGCTACAGCCCTTGCTACTGCCGCTACAGCCCTTGCTAGCGCCGCTACAGCCCTTCTGCTGCCGCTACAGCCCCTACTATCACCGCTACAGCCCCGACGTGTGCTCTAACAGCTGCCACTGTCGTAGCATCTCCCGCTACAACTACTGCCGCTACGACTACGACCGCCGCCCTGGCGCCGTTGCTGCTGATTGCTCCTGCCCATCATGGCCACGCGTGTAGGTACCTGTACGTCTGCTCCTACAGGTGGTGCCGCTGGTGGAGGCGGAGGTACTGGGGGTGGACAGCAGCGACAGAAGCGTCAGCCGAAGACTCTCTCGCCACAGCAGCTTCGTGAGTGGGTTATTTAGCGAGGTCTGTTTGGTCGGGGTACTGGTGCTGGAGGTACTGGATATCAGTGGCAGACTCGTCGACAGGAGACTCTCTCGCCATAGCAGCTTCACGAGCGGGTTTCTTAGTGACGTGTCCCTGGTGGTTTTGAGGCTACTAATCTAGGTGTCGTTAAGCCTGCTAGCACAGGTGCAGCCCCTACGGAGGCTCTGCACACCTTCACGCTTGACTCAGGCTCATCTCGCTGCTTCTTCCGCGACTGCACTATAGTCCCGATCACTACACCTGTCCCAATCACTTTGGCTGACCCCTATGGGGGCCCAGTAGTAGCACGTGCCTCCACCGTTCTCCCGTGTCCGGCAGCCCCTTCCAGCTCGCTTGCAGGTCTCCATATCCCCTCGTTCACTACAAACTTGGTGAGTAACGCTATCCTCCAGGACTAGTTTGTCACTATGACTACTCCCCGGGGTGAGCTTGTGGCGATCCGTACGGACTTACGGACTGGCGCCCACCTTGCCACGTTCACTTAAAGACCCGGATCTGGCCTGTACACACTGACCACAGAGTTTGCACAGGTAGATGCGTCGGGTCAAATAGCTGCGTCTTGCTCATGTCGAGTTCTCACGCACCAGACTCTCCTCTGGCACCATTGTCTTGGTCACCCCTCCCTGCCGCGTCTGCGTAGCATGCGTTCTTGTCTCCTTGTCTCTGGCCTCCCCAGGTCCCTGTCCCCGCTTCAGCGCTCGCCTGCACCACCGTGCCTTCCCTGCGTCGAGGGATGGCAGCGCGCTGCTCCTCACTCCTCCTCGTTTCCTCCGACCACTGCTCCTCTGCAGACTCTCCACATGGACGTGTGGGCCCTGCCCGCATCAGTGGACCGGACCGAGAGCGCTAGTTTCTGCTGTTGTTGACGACTATATGTGCTACACCACGGTCTTTCCTTTGCAAAGCAAGGCAGATATACCCAATATCTTGATCCCTTAGATCCGCGCTGTCCGTCTCTAACTGCGCGTCCGGTTCCAGCAGAACCTCTCGGTCCTTCGTCTGCATTCTGAAAGAGGTGGTGAGTTTTCCTCCCGCTTCCTTGAGGCTTTTTGTCGTGAGGAGGGCATCCTCCAGTCGTTCACGCTTCCGGCCTCTTCGCAGCAGAATGGGGTTGCTGAGCGCCACATCGGCTTGATCATGGAGGTGTCAGAATGTTATTCTCTAGCCTGTAGTGGGGTGCTCTATAGCGAGTACAACCCATCTAGGGTTTGCTATATGTATCCTCATTGCTGCTAGTGAAACCCCCTCTCTTTGCCTAAACTTTCTCTTGCCTAGCTAGGGTTCTCCTAGCTATGGCGCCTAATTCTAGTTACTATCTTAACATGGTATCAGAGCGGTCACGCTCCTAGCCTGTGGGCCCACCTAACAGCTTCCGCTGCTGTTCTCTGTGTTGCGCGCCCCGTGGCCTGTGGTTTTCTGCTCGCCGTGCGCACGGAGCGCACGGCGGTTTCCTGCCCGTCGTGCGCCCCGGGGCGCGCGGCGGTTTCCCCCCGTCGTTTCCCTCCCGTCGCCTGCTGCAGCTCGCCCGTCGCCTGCAGCAGACCCCCCCGTCGCCCCCGCTGCCCCGTCGCGGCGCCCTGGGGAGCCGTGCGCGGCCCCCCCACTCGTCGCGGCGCCCTTGGGGGCCATGCGCGGCCCCGCTGCCTCGTCGCGGCGCTCTGGGGAGCCACGCGCGACCCCGCAGCCGCGTCGCGGCGCCCTGGGGAGCCGCGCGCGACCCCCCGCTGCCCCGTCGCGGCGCCCTGGGAAGCCGCGCGCGCCCCGCCCGCTGCCCCGTCGCGTCGCCCTGGGGAGCCGCGCGCCCTCCCCCGAATCGCCCCCGAATCGCCCCTTCCCCCCCCCCCCCGTTCTGCCTCTGTTAGGGTTTGGGGGTGGCGAGTGTGGGGGTGGCGCCTGTGGGGGTGCTGGCTGTGTGCTCCGTCCCCTGCTCCTCCTCCTCCTCCGTCTCCCGCTGCTGCAGCTGCCGCTGAGGGGGGTGGGTGTGTGGGAGCCGAAGGAGTGGTGCTAGGGGGGTGCCGTGGGAGTGGAGCTAGGGTTTCAGCAGGGGGTGTGTGAGAGGGGGGTGGGACGGTCGGGGGAGGTTGAGCGGAGGCTGCCGTCTTGTCGTCAGCAGCACCTGTAGTCCGGGGCGCTGTTCCGGTAGCCCAGTCGTAGCCAGCTGCGCCAGTCGCCCGTGGGTCCGTTGCTCGTCTGCCGCACTTAGCCGCGGAGCCAGTTACTCCTGTAGTCCGGGGCGCTGTTCCGGTAGCCACTGTGCCAGTGTGACTCCTGTTGCCCGTGTGTCTGCAGCTTCAGCCGTCGCCTCTTGTCTCCTCTCCTCCTACAGTCTCGCCTCCTCCTCCTCACTTGCCCTTTGTGAATGCCTCTAGCTTTGCTTGCCCTTGTACTCCTGCTCTATACCTGCTTGCTCATTGTACTGATTACACCCCACTTTGGCTATGGGGGTGTGTCAGAATGTTATTCTCTAGCCTGTAGTGGGGTGCTCTATAGCGAGTACAACCCATCTAGGGTTTGCTATATGTATCCTCATTGCTGCTAGTGAAACCCCCTCTCTTTGCCTAAACTTTCTCTTGCCTAGCTAGGGTTCTCCTAGCTATGGCGCCTAATTCTAGTTACTATCTTAACAGGAGGTTGCTCGTACCTCCATGATCCATGCGGTTGCTCCTCGTTTCCCGTAACCGTTTGTGGTCCAATACGCCGCGCATCAGCTCAACCTCTAGCCCTGTGTCTCCGTGTTAGAGACCTCGCCTACACTGCGTTGGACGGGGGAGGTTGGTGATGTGTCGGCGTTTCGGGTTTGGGGTTCGCATGCCCCTCTTTGTTCGCGATACCACCGCGGACAAGCTCTCTTCTCGCACCATTCACTGCGTCTTCCTTGGATTTCCCACCAACGCGCCTGGCTGGCAGTTTTACCACCCAGCCTTGCGTCGCATCCTGTCCTCCCAGGACGTCACTTTTGACGAGTTGGTTTGCTTCTACCGTCTCTACCCCCACCGCACTACCCCCATCCCCTCGTCGTCTCTCTTCCTCCCTCGGTAGACCCCCTCCCCTCACAAGGTCCTGCTCCCTCAGGTGTGTCTCAGGTAGACCTACCCCCCTTGGTTGCGCCTTTGGAGGTCCTCTGGCACCTCTGGCCCAGCTAAGGGGGGTGACGCTGCTGGTGACGACACAGCGGCCTCTCGCCGCTCACCACGCTTGGAGACCCCTCCTGGTTTCCCACCTCGGCCGTCTTTGCCGCCTCTGCAGCTTGTTGCTGAAGACTCTGGTGCTGCTGGGGGTGGTGACGTTGGGGGTGCGGACTTTAGGGGTGGTGACGCTGGAGGTGCTGAGTCGGGGGGTACTGGTTCTAGGAGTGTTGAGCGTCCTGGTGGTGGTGGAGTCGCTAGTGCTCCTGCTGGAGGTTTTGGGGGTGGACAGCAGCAGCATACTCGTCGGAAGGTGTCTCTCTCCCCATAGTAGCTTCGCGAGTGGGTTACTCGGCGGTTTCACAGTAGTCGCAGAGCTGGAGGTGCTGGAGGTGCTGGAGGCGCTGAGCTTGGAGGTACTGGCGCTGGAGGTGCTAGAGGTGCTGGAGGTGCTAGAGGCGCTGGAGCTATAGGTCCTGGAGCTAGTGTGCTGGTGCTGGAGGCGCTGGAGCTGGAGGTCCTAGTGCTGGCGGTGCTAGTATTGGAGGCGCTGGACCTGGAGGTACTCGTGCTGGAGGCACCGGAGCTGGAGGTACTGGAGGTGTTGGAGGCGCTGGGCCTAGAGGTCCTGGTGCTGGAGGTACTGGAGCTGGAGGTGCTGGTGCTGGAGGTACTAGAGGCACTGGAGCTATAGGTACTGCTGGAGGTGCTGGAGGTACTGGAGGTACTGGAGCTGGATGTGCTGGAGGTGCTGGTGCTTGAGATACTAGAGCTCGAGGCTCTAGTACTGTGGGTACTACACAGCGGCGACCGTTTTTCTTGCCGCAGCCGCAGTCATCACTACCACCACCTGGCTCGGCGCTTCGCCAGGTTCTTTTCCATCTTCCACTGGCCTTACTCCTCCCTTACTATGTCCACCACCTGACCCATCTCAAACACAGTTACCGCCGGACTCCCCACTGCTTGCTCCTTCTCCTTACACTGAGCAGCCAGACTCCCTGACAGAGCGTCGTGAGCCTGCGTCTTGTCCTGCCTCGCCTGTTCACACTGTTCGTCGTGCTCGTCGTATTCCTTGTCCTCGTCTTCCACCAGTCCCCGGCACTCACATTATGACACTTCTTCCTTCCTCTGTTCCGCAGCATGTTTCTATACCGTCTCCTCCCGAGTCCTCCCTTCCTGACGTTCCTGACCCTGAGTCTGACCTTGCTCGTGCTGGTAGTCCTACTGTCATGCGTGTTCTACCTACACTTGTCACTAACCCTACTTTTGACTTTGCTGCTCCGTGTCGTCTTGACTAATTTGCGAGTTTTCTCACTGAGTCTGAGTCTGAATATCCTCCGTTCGTCAGGGGTGAAAGTTAACTTGGCACGGACGTCCTTGAAAACATGCAGTTTGAGCTCGATTGTCTTGCGACTGTTGTACCTCATCTCGCTGCCATGCTACTTGCCTTTGAGGGAGACCCGGATGCACTAGACATCCCGACCCCGCGCTCTTATGCAGAGGCAATCACGGGTCAGTACTCCTCTCACTGGCAGACAGCCATGGACGCAGAGATGGCATCCTGAAAGTCCACAGGCACTTACGTCGACGCAGTTCCCCCACCTGGGGCGAACATAGTCGATGGCATGTGGATTTTCAGGGTAAAGCGGCCGCCGGGTTCTCCGCCTGTCTTCAAGGCGCGTTACGTTGCACGAGGCTTCAGTCAGCGACAAGGGGTCGACTTCTTCCAGATCTTCTCCCCCACCCCGAAGATGACCACTCTTCGGGTGTTACTGCAAATTGCAGCACAGTGTGACTATGAGCTCCACTCGCTTTACTTTAGCACAACTTTCTTGCAGGGCAGCCTACACGAGGAGATCTGGCTGTGCTGCCCACCTGGCTTCACTGCGTCGCTTCCTGAGGGTACCCAGTGGAGCCTCCGGCGGCCAGTCTACGGTCTCCTTCCTGTTGACACCAATCGCCATACCGACTGCACAATCTGCTCTGAAGCTGCACCGACCCACAAGCCTTTCAAGCTTCTCGAGCCAAGCACGAACCGCTATGCCAAGCTCCAGAAAGTCTACAGTGATTTTCTTGTCCTCACATGGACAGGCATCAACGACGAGGAGTATACTCTTTCCTTCGTCGACGCATACTCTCGCTTTGACTGGCCAATATCTCTAACAGGATCAAGGCGTATGACATCTTCAGGGTTTGGCACAACAACGTTGAAACCCAATCTGGCTGCAAACTCAAGCTATGGCAAGCTGACTGTGAACCTGAATTCAAGAGTGACAAGCTCACGGCATACATCCAGGCACTACGCCAACATTGACAACCTGTCACCACACATCAAATTCACCGGCGACAAAAGGGACATCTCCATGCTCCGCGTCTCGGGCTGCATGGTGCAGTATCGGCCCGCAACGGCAAACACGGGAAAGTTCGAACGACGCGCACACTGGGGAGTGCACCTCGGCATCAGTTTCGAGCATCACGCTTGGAACATCCTCGACCATGATACATCTCGCGTGGTCGCGATGCGCGACGTCATCTTCTTCGAAGACCTAACCATCCGCAAGTTTCAGTGCGATCCCCATGCTGACTGCACCAGGGAAGAAAACAACATTGCACGTTACGAACGCCCGCCCTGCAGCTTCACCACTCCCGCCGACGAAGCTGAAGTGGCGCTCGCGGATCAAGATCCCACAGAACCTCATCCCGGCCCGTGCCTATGGAGCGACGAGGATGACAACGAGGACAGCGCCCCACTTGACTCCTCGCGTGATTCCCTCCTCTGCCCCACCCCCTCTTCCGCTTACGACTCAAACAACGACGTGGTGGAAGTTACCAGCGAGCAGCAGCACAGCCGCGACCTCTCCGGTCACCAAATCCTTGGCCTTCACACAGTTGTCTCCCACCCTCCAAAGGCGGTTGAACCCAAAACCCCTTGCCAGGCTCTCACCGGCCCCTACAGCAAATAAAGGTGCGCGGCTATGGACGCCGAAGTCGCTGTACTCGAAGCTCGCGAGGCATAGGTTCTCGCTGACCGCGCCACGCTGAAGGGGAGACGTGTCCTCTCAGGCAAATGGGTCTTCCGCATCAAAACCACCGGCGACGGAACCATTGAACACTTCAAAGCCTGCTAGGATGTGCGTGGCTTCGATCAATGCCACGGCGTTGACTTTGATCAAACCTTCGCCCCAGTAAGCCGCCACACCTCCGTCTGCATCCTCCTCGCCATCGCCGCTGCAAAGCATCTCCCGCTCCGCTAGATCGACGTTAAGAAAACTTTTCTCTACGCGCCAGTTGATGCGCTCATCTTCGTCGAACAACCGCACACCTATGGCGATAGCGACGACCGCATCTGTCAGCTCAAGAAATCGCTCTACTGCATCAAGTAGGCGCCCCGTCTCTGGCAGCAGCATCTCCACCAATTTCTCCTGGACATCACCTCCATTCAGCTCCCTCACGTCCCGGGCATGTATCGCCTTCACTAACGCGGCAATTACGTTTTTCTCACAGCGTATGTGGACGACCTACTCTACACTTGAACCAGCAACGACCTCCTCGCACAATTCGAGAAAAACCTCAGCAGCCGCGTCGAGATCACCAGGACCGACCATGTCACTCATTTCCTTGGCCTTAACATCTCCTACGCCGCTGACGCCATCCATCTCTCTGCTGCTACGTACGCTAAAACGCGCTCTGCAAAATTCAACATCAAGCCGGCTCAACCCCTTACCGCACCAAGGCCGACCCCAACAATCCCAACACCACCCCTCTCAACAACCCAACTGGACATCACCTGTACCAGCAACAACTTGGCTGCCTCCTCTTCGCAGCAGTCACGTGCAGGCCTGACTTGTCCTACATCTCGAGCCAGCTCGCTCAGTACGCCAAGCAGCGTGAAGGGGAGCATATGTTGGACCTGCAGCGCGCTCTGCAGTACTTCATCTCCACACCGCACATTGGACTCACCTACTCCACCCTCACAGCCCGCTCGTTCAGCCTTGCTGGCTACGTGGATGCAGATCATGCCGTCGACCCTGCAAATCAACGGCCCCGAACCGGTTTTCTCTTCCGCCTCGAGCCCACAGGACCAACTTCCTGGAACTCCCAGAAGCAAGAGATGGTGGCGCTCTCCTCCGCTGAAGCTGAGTTCATCGCCGCCACGTCAGCCGTTCGCGAAGGACTCTACCTCCAGGAGCTGCTCCAGGAGGAAAAAATTGCGATATCTGCGAGCTTCAAACTTCACTGCGACAACCAGAGCGCGATCAAAATCGCGAACAAACCCGGCTTCGTCAACCGCACCAAGCACATCGCGCTTCGCTACTTCTTTGTCAATGGCGAAGTTGACAAAGGCAAAGTCATCTTGACTTACTGCCCCACTGGTGACATGGCAGCTGACTTCCTCACCAAGAAATTGCCACATCAGCAGTACCAGCACTGTGCGAACATCTGCGGTATAACCAAGCACGTCAAGAGTTCACTTCTCCAGGAATGAAGGGGAGTGTTACGATATGGAACTGTTGAATAAAATTCCAAGAGTAACGCACACTTAACGCGAAGATGACTGCAGCGAGGACGAAGACCGAGCGACACAAGCGGTTATCAAAGACGGTTAAAAGCAGGAAGAACTTAAAGTGCAAAGCGCGGGAAAACTTTCGAACAGTTGTCGTGGCGCATACCGTTGCCGAAGCGCACGGTTCGTTTTCCTAATCTAGATTAGCCTTAAGGGGAATGTACCCGCTCATAATATATGGCGAGCTAGGACCTTTTGTATTCCACTGTATTCCTATATTAACCCTTGTACCGCATTGCAGTAGACACTTCTGTCGAGATTCAAATCTCCTTCTTCTGACAGAGTCCATTCCCGACATTACTAGCAAACCTTTCGCTGCTACATTACGTGCGATCAACCTGAGACGATCCTATAAAATCATTTCAGATTGTAACAAAGGCAAAGGTTTACCACTTGACTCTGGATGGTTACTGGTATTGTGGTTGGATGTGGAAGGTGAATGTTATGAATGAACTTGCTGAGTGCGTAGAATAACGAATATCGAGAATGAAGATTACAGAATGATGATACAAGAAAAGTGACAAGACCTAAATAGGGGAAAGGCTAGCTAGGCGGGGAGGTCGGGCGAAGATGGATCGGTGGTGGTTGCGATTGGTGCAGAGGCGACTCGGGGGTGGTTTGGCCGACGAAATAGGCCGAACAGGTTCGTCGCGTGACCCTCGGGATGTACTCGCTAAAGTGCGAGTACAGTAAGGAATTACAATTCTTTACACTCTCCCACCTTCCAATTAAGGCAGTCTTGTACAAAAAAGAATCCCACACCAGCAAGGATGCCATCGATTTCCTTTTCAGCTGAATTCGAAATGGCTTGGCAAATTTGAATGAAATGGTTGGAGTTTCTGACGGCTGCAGATGAACTGGCCCAAATGAATTTGAAGGTTGGAATATGGGCCGTGGAAGCTCCGGCTGTAGATCTGACGGTCGACGTGCATGCAAAAAGGGAGGGAACCAGCTGACGCGAATTCAAACGCGATTGAGCAGAGACCATCGATTTCGATGATGCAATCGTGATCGTCCGTCGTGCTGCTGCATCAGTCCAAGTGCCGAGAAAAAGCATAGGAAAGAAACAGTGCAGCGCACTTTCTCCCCCCCTCCAAGAAAACTTGTACACCCTCTTTTGCGCCTTACTGTCATTGGCTATACTGGTTGATCGGATGTACACACATCAATGCGTCCAGGATGGTCCCAGAACGTACCATATAAGCACATTTGCCCGCACTCAACCGTATGCCAAAGCAAGTTTTCTTTTGAAAACCGTTGTGTACCGTTCACCAGGAGAGCATTTGCCCGTCACCTACCTGCAGTTCGGTTATAAGCACCAGATCGTTACGTTCCAAGCAACAGTACGCACTGTAGCCAGTGAATCCCATTGCCAGTGTAGCGAGAAAGAGGGTGTACAAAAAATGTTTCACCACGCATTGGCGCACACGACCCCGCAGAAGAGAGGGGGGAAAAGGGACGACAGGGGGGGGGGGGGAGGAACTCGACTTGCTCAATAAGAACACACCACGGTAACAAAGTTCTCCCCCAACTGGCAAGGTTTGTGTGGCCCCCAACTCCCGCAATACAATACATGGTTACCAGGCGTAAAAAAAAAAAAAAAAAAAAAAAAAAAAAAAAAAAAAAAAAAAAAAACCTCCGAACCCAACCCTGCGAAAAGTGCACCGTCGCTTTAAGCCCCATGTAGAAAAGCGCGAAGCGGTGATTCCCCGGCGGAAATATCATCGGTGTGGAAAATTGATGACGAAACCAGATGCTACATGCCCAAATAATCTTTAAGGGTGAATCGGTAGAAGTAGATCAGGAGCCGAAACGATTTTTTATTGAGTACTCGAACTGAACATTTTTTTTTCTTCACATCGCCAGAATCAGGTGATATCTTCAGCAGTTGCAGCTGGCAGCATTTGACGTGGCGAATGTAAAGTCGTTTGTTGTGGGCGGGTCGAGTGGAGCGATTTGTCGCTAGTAGAGTTGGACTGGCGCGTCCTGAAATCCTCTGGCCGCGAAGTCAGGATTGTTACAATTGTCGACAAAAGTGGCAATCAAAGGCGATCAACGACGAATCAGCATACGAGAATGGACAATGGTTGTCGAAGCAATAACTCCGGTCGAAAATGTCGAACTCATTATCCGTGTCAGACGACGTCAGCTGCCCCGGCGGGCTCGTCCAGACTCGCCGAGCTTTTTGTCATAGCTCGCCGATGCTTTTCGGGCTGGGATGTAAAATTTGCAGATGTCTCTCCCCCCGTCACTGTTGCCGTTGATTTCCTCCACTTTGTCGTAAGTCGTTCGTACCCCTTGAAAGCTCCGTATAGTTCCCCCATTGTTGCCCCACGTCATTATCGTGCGCGTTTAATCAAGCGCCGAGAAATCCCACAAAAAGGTTGGCGCTCCTCGTTGTGAGCCAGTAAGTCCTCACGCAAAACTCCGTGATTGTCGGTCGGAAACAACCCTGTAAATCCGCAGTTGCAAGTGCAATTTCGCCTCCGAAATCTTCGAACGTACTATAGCCGCCCACTCGATCACCAGTAGTTTCCGTCGGTTACACGTGTCAGAATCCCAGCCACTAACCACTGGGATAAAAGGGCTTGTTTGTGTAGCGGGTGAGTGCGCCCATAACCCCCCAGGCCGCCGTGCCTGTAACCCTTCCCTAGGATCAATCGGGGATCACCAGTGGACCTCTGACACCCCCCCGCACTGGGATGCCCGAGGTGCACACACCGGGATTCGAACCCGAGACCTTCGCTCTGATACCATGTCAGAATCCCAGCCACTAACCACTGGGATAAAAGGGCTTGTTTGTGTAGCGGGTGAGTGCGCCCATAACCCCCCAGGCCGCCGTGCCTGTAACCCTTCCCTAGGATCAATCGGGGATCACCAGTGGACCTCTGACAACACGACCCCAGCATGTGGGTTCAATCGAGAACCGGGGACTTGAACTTCGTTATTCGAAGACCGAATTTCACGGAACTTAGTGGCATCAACGCCGTTGACTCCGTCGTCGAGACTGCTTTCGCCGATACTGTTTAACAAAATACCCCGTTTTTCCCACGGGCGCTTTGCAGATGTTTCACCCATCGCTCGTCGTCGGCAGGTAAGTCCCGAAGCTTCGACTGCTCCCAAGCTCCCTTATTTCTGAAGATTTCAAGAGGTGTGCATTTAAACACCAATGGGTCCTAGGTGTCCCTGCCGCTGTGTTTCTTGCCAGACGACTTTAAAAGTGACCCTTTAGGCGAAGTCCCCCAACGACTCAACCGCACTCCAAGAAGCGAAGAAACACCCTCAGCTTCATACTTTTTTGCCGTTTTACCCCTCGACAATTCCGCTTCCCACCGTTCACCTGGCGCCCGCTTTTGTCGCATGGGGTATAGTTGGTGTTGCCCGCATGAACGCGGCTACGGTGGAGGGGCAAAAACTATCAGAGTCGGAGTAGCCTTAATTAAAAGGGTCGCCCAACCGATTTGCAGCCCACCGCTCATGCCACTAAACTCTACATCTTCCGGGTCCCAGCTTCGCCGCTGCACCGTCAACTCATGTAGACGCTCGGGTCAGGAGGAAACCGTAGATCGCACCACTTCTTCTTTGCAGCTCCCCGACTTTTTCGCATGCTTTTTCGCCACCGACATTTTCGGTCGTAAATACTCCATTTGCGCCTAGCGAGTTCCCCTAGCTGTCATTTCTTCAACAATTGACAGAAATTGTCGCCCACAGTGACGCAGATTCGTTGTCTCCAGCGGCTGAAACACATTCCGTGAGTCATGTACGCAAAATGACGACGACCACTGTCGTAACTTGCCGTATGGGACGAACTCCAAAATTGTCGCGCAACTATTCGCCCAAATCCAACAACGTCAACTGCCACTCATGGTGACGACTTCCGCAAATTTCGCGCAAGTGCCGACGCAGGTCCGCTGACGCCAACTGCCACACAAAATTTCCAAAATCGTCGGAAAATCGCAGCGGAAATTACTTAATTAACATCGCGACAGCTACTGCTGCCCGTTGCCCGGGGGGATGGAGGTCACGGTCAATCGCGACCGTTCAAGGCAAGGATCCGGCGGTGCCAAGGAGTGCCCCGTAAAAACATGGCCGCGAGGAGCAACTAACTCGTTCTCCTGGCTGGCTAGCATGCAATTCCTGGACCCGAGGACATCCTTCCTCTTTCCCTCCCCCCCCTTGAGGGGTATTACACTAAAAAAAACGGGCTAGGCTAGAAAAGTAGCTCTAATGCCATGTGTTATGAATGAACTTACAGAGTGTGCAGAATAACGAATGTCGAGAATGGGGATTACGAAATGACGATACAAGGAAAGTGATGAGACCTAAATAGGGGAAAAGTTAGCTAGGCGGGGAGGTCGGGCGAAGATGGCTCGGTGATGGCTGCGATGAGTGCGGAGGCGACTCGGGGGTGGTTTGGTCAACGCAATAGGCCGAACAGGTTTATCGCGTGACCCTCGGGATGTACTCGCTAAAGTGCGAGTACAGTAAGGAATTACAAATCCTTACAGTGACAAATATTTGCCCCAACCCCTGCGGAGAGTGACAAGGTGTTCCCCCTTGCAAGTAGTGCACGAAGGAAACAGGGTTGGGAATTTGTGGGGACCGTTGTGGACTCTATGTACCGTATCATGCCGGCTATAGGACCCGCCGGTAAAAGGGTCCCCCGGAACTCTCTTACGGGTAGTGGGACTCGTATTTTGGCAAGTTTTGTGAGTATTAGAATAGCGGAATAATTTGAACTAGCAAGAATTGGGGTGCAAATAGCTAACCGTAGAAAGTTATACTCCGTATGGCATACCTCCCTATAGCACAGATATATGTTTGATGCACCCCCATAGGCTAAGTGAGGGATATCAAGAACAACATGGTCACAAGACCAGTCAAGAAAAAAAAAAAAAAAAAAAAAAAAACAAAGCTCAGGGTGGATCTCAATATCCCACACAGTCCGAGCACAAGCAAGCGACCATAAGGCCAGTTCACATGCAGTGTTATATCAGCAATAGTAGTACAATGATCATAGCCTAGCAAGTGTACACATGCAGGTATAGACATATATCAGACTACGGCAAGTACAAGACTAGATCAAGAGGCAAGCAAGTGATGCAGAGTCAGCACAAGCCCAAGAGCAGTGCAGAAACGCTGATGATCACTAGACCCAAGGGCCTTGGTGAAAATATCAGAGTTGTTGGCCTCAGTGGCCACGTAACGCAGACAAAGCTGACCACGCTGCTGCAACTCTCGTATGCGAAAGTAACAAAGGGCAATGTGTTTCAATCTGCTCTCGAGTTTGTGCTCCTGACACAAGGCAATCATGGGCTTGTTGTCAA
This sequence comes from Closterium sp. Yama58-4, assembly GCA_947470075.1. Classification (NCBI taxonomy): domain Eukaryota; kingdom Viridiplantae; phylum Streptophyta; class Zygnematophyceae; order Desmidiales; family Closteriaceae; genus Closterium; species Closterium sp. Yama58-4. The sequence goes on along the minus strand of CANIUD010000329.1, from coordinate 100,880 downwards.
CGAACAGAGTTGGTGCAGAACGAGGCCGCTCACCCAAGTCGGTCAGCAAGTAGGTCAGCCAGCGTAACTCCTGCTCAGCCATAGCTCCAACGTAGATCTCGGCCTCACAGCTGGAGCTGAGCACATAAGACGAGCGAGTGGACCTGCACAAGACAGGACCAGTGCCAATGCTAAAATTATAGCCCTGTGAGGACCTGGAAGTTGCCTGGTCATCCGCCCAAGAAGCGTCTGAGTGTCCTGTGAGCACAACTGGTCCCCGTCCCCCAAGCACAAGCTCCAAGCCTGATGAATTGGCAAAGTAGCACAGCACCCTCCTATTAGCCCGCCAGTGCTCTGGTCGGTGTCTCCTGGGCGCAACATAGCGAGCCAGGATGCTAAGAGGGTACGCGAGGTCAGGTCGAGTGCACGTCATCAGGTACATGAGGCAACCCACAAGCTTTGGATACGAGCTGAGAGCGAGTGGCCTGTAGGCAGAGGAGTGGGCTGTGCTGAGGAGAAGTGAATGCCAAAGCGCAGAAGGACCTGCTGCACAATGTGTGACTATGTCAAAGTGATGGTGTGCGCTGCTCTGTTCCGGGTGATCTGCAAGCCAAGATCAGTGTAGGAGTGTCTCTTTTGCAGATTGGTCTGTTAATGGGAATTGGGTGTTGGCCCCGTCCCCGCTTGGGCGAAGTTGACTTTGTGGTCGGGTGTGCAGGAAGTGCAGCCGACCATTCGCAGAGGCCTACGCGTGCAGGTCGACAAAGTGGGTCAACTAGGAGGACCTCTACGACGCCGCCGGCGACCTAGTTTGACAGGGGAGGTCGATGAAGCAGTTCGTTGACTTGCACGGGATTTATGAGTGGCTGTCGAAGGTCTAAGTTCGATGGCATGCGAGGCTCCTCGAGACTGCGATGGCGAAGGTGACCTCGGGCTTATACCTTGAGGTCGACGTGGAGCCTTTGACGCTACTGTCGGCACGTGGCCAACCTGGCACCTGCACGATGGTAGACAACGTGCTTGACCGTCACCGCACACCTGCGAAGTGGGTGCACACCTGCGCTACTGTCATCTGCAGATGCAACGCTGGCAGGCTGCTCTGCTGCAGCATTGGCAAGCCGGCCTGGTGCAGCGTTGGCGAGCCGCCGACTTGCTCTGTTGGCAGGTCGCCTTTCTGCAACGCTGGTGCGGTGCCTCTATGCAACGCTGGCAGATGTCAACCTTGCTGCGCTGGCGGTCAACCCGCTTGCCTGCTAGGTTGCTAGGCTCTAATGTAATCAGTCTTGCCATTGCTTGTTCAACCATTTTGTAGTTCTCTTGCAAGAGAAACTCTTGCGGTTTTGCCCTGTCAACGCGCAAGTGCTAGACAACGCTAAAGAGCGCTACGACCACTCACACAACTCATGCCTTCCCCATAGTTTAGCTCCCACCTCTATAGAGTGACTCTCTGCATGGTGCGGTAAGCGTGGATGGCCCCGCAGATATCTTTAGACTAGTAGCCGATTGCTCACTTACCAATGTCGTTCGTAGGCCGGCAGCCCGTGCAGACCATGATGCCTTTCTTGGCAGTGGTTGGCGTGGTAGAGGATACATTGGAGGCATGGTTGGCTGATGCGAAGAGACGCCACGAGGCTGGCGAGTTCGGGCCGGTGCTCCCCTTGGAGGTGGTTTTCCTGGGGATCCGTAAGGGCGCAGTGGGCGACGGAGCACCCTTCCCAACCAGCATCTCCTCGACCAGTACGCAACGAAGGTGGCGTCGACGAGGAGGTCGACAACGGTGACCAAGTCGGCGGCAGTGAGGGCACGAAGAAGAGAGGAGTGATCAGGTCCGCGAACGTCGATGTCAGCGGAAATCAAGCGCGAGTGCAGCAGTTGACGGCGGCCGCAGGCAGCTCGCGTGTCGACGTCGACAGACGACGTCGCTCTCCTCAGCGAAGCAGTGGGAGACCCACGTGGACGACGCATGTGACGACGGGCGGGATCGCACCGACGTACGGCTACTTCAAGTTCTTGCCGAACAAGATTGCCGTTCCTGCGCCGCCGCAAGGTCGACAGGATCTCATCACATGGAAGGAGTCGATTGAGCCTCAGTTGGAGATCACCGGGCTGAAGGGTTTCGCCGACGGTGACGTGCCGACGCCGGATGAGGACGACGTCGAGTTGCGGCAGAAGTTCCACGAGGCTTTCGGACTGACCTTCATGGTCATCATGAGGTGCTGCTCGCCGACGCTGCAGATTGCGCTGAAGCCATGTCGACTTTGACTGGACGCAAGCCACTAGGCGTGGCGCTTCATACTGTCGATGTACCAGGTGACGGATGACCTACATCGGACAACTGGAGGAGCAGCTGACACACCTTAGGATGGGAGAGCAAGAGTCAGTGACGCACTATTGCCACCAAGCTCGACGAATCCTAGCTCACATGCGGATGGCAGGCGTCAACTATTCGACATCGTCCTACATCACGCACGCCGTCAAAGGCCACCCGAGCGCCTACAACCTCATGCGTCGGATGATGGCGATGCCTCGCGTGCGGGAGTCGCTCGACGAGGACACTCTCACTAGCCACATCATCAAGGATGAGGCGATGCTGGAGGCAGAATGGCCCAGATGCTCTTTCCGCAGGCAAACTGCGCCGCCCCGGCAAAGCAAAGTCGTCAACAGGGGCAGCACGAGAAGTCGAGCAGAGGTGGTAATGGAGGTGGGAGGTCGGCGAAGGACGTCAACCAGACGAAGTCGACGCGGGACAAGAGTTGCGGAGCAGGAGGTCGACGACGGGAAAGCTGGATTTGAGTGACCCCGACCACCTCTCCTTCGATTGTCCCGACCGCAACAACTCCGACCACAACGACCACAAGGGCGGCTGCGGGAGATCGGCCAACGGTCGTCGAAGTCGGGATGAGAAGCCGCGCAAGGAGAAGGAGACGTCGAAGAAGGCGTCGCTGACGAAGGACGTCGAAACCTCCAGCTGCAAAGGCCAAGGCGACGGGGAGGCGTCGCGCTCGATGGTCGGCGTGGTGGAGTCGACAGTCTCGTTGGCGCCGAAGGCCGGCGAATTTGTTGCCGCCAGGTCAGCTGAACAACAGCGGCATGGAGCTGCAGGACAACGGCGACGAGACGCTGCTCGTGTCGATTGCAGGCGAGGTACTCGGTCGAGAACGCTACACTGGCCGCGTCCTCTGCACCGACCTTTGCCCCTGCTCGACGAAGTCGATCTCGACCGAGGTGGTGGCTCTGCGGACGATCGCATCGACGATGAAGTCGACACGGACATGTGGCAGGTGAGGCTTGCACACGTCGGCGTAGACGCGATCAAGAGTTTGGCGAAGCATGAAGTGGCGGCCGTCGACCGGGGCCGACTTGCTGTGTGTCTCGTGCGTCGGCGGGAAGCTGGCGCGGCACACCTTCCCGGACAAGGGCTCCGACGTCGGAAGGCACTGGTCGTCGTGCACATCAACCTGTGCATACGGGCCATTTTGGGTGGCTGCCAAGGACGCCAACCTGTACTTCCTTCTGCTGAAGGACTGCCACACTCGGTACGTGTGGGTGATGCCGGTCGCTAAGAAGAGCAACGTGCTGCGGTAGTTCGAGAAGTGGCTACTGGTGGTGGAGCGGCAGACAAAGAAGATGGTGCTGATGCTCCGCTCCGACCGGGGAGGGGAGTTCCTCGGGAAGGAGTTCACCGACTTCTTCAACAACAAGGGCATCGTCCACGATCTGACGTGCCCCTACACCCTGCAGCAGAACGGCATGGCGGAGAGGGAGATGCGCACGGTCATCGAGGCCGTGTGAACGATGCTGCTGCATATGGACGTGTAGCACCACTGGTGGCACCTCGCCCTGCGGCAGGCCGTCTGGGTGTGCAATTGCTTGGAATGGTCGACGTTGCCGCTGGGGATGACGCCGTGCCAGCTGCTGACCGGGAAGAAGCTCGACCTCACGCTGGTGCGGGCGTGGGGCTGCATGGTGCAATTCATGTTCCCCAAGCAGCAGCTCGGTGGGAAGCTGGCACCAAAGCCTCGCTAGGGGCTTTACCTGGGGGTGTCAACGGAGAGTAAGGACTGGGAGGTCTTCGACCTCACCGATATCAAGATCGTCACCGAGGTGGAGGCGATCTTCTACGAAACATTGTTGTTGGTGGCGTGGAAGGCGAAGTACGGGCCGACGTCGGGGCGGACTCAGTCCAACCCGCCGACGGACACTTCGACAGTGACATACCCGTTGCTCGTCGAAGTCGGTGAACCTGCTGATGAGGATGTCCAACCCCCTCCTCCTCCTCCTGCTCCTGCAACTCCACCTCTTCTCAAGGACCTTAATGCGTGACACCGTCGTCAACCACCGACAATGAGAGGAGCCTTGAGGCGCTGCCTGTGGCGCCAACCAGTGGCATCGCCGACGGCCAACAAGGCGCCAAGCTCGTTAACGAGGGTGTGAAGCCGATGACAGGGGTGTCAGAAATAACTGAGCAGGAATGGAATGAACTAGCACAGAGTTTGGTACAAGTAGGAAACCCTAACTTTGAGTACCCCCTAAGGTGTAACCCACTACAGCCTACATAATATAAACATGCAATGTTTGACACACCCCCATAGGCGCAGTGGGAGACAACCACAGGGTCACAAGACCAGTCAAAGCAAAGCAAAGCAAGCTCAGGGTGGATCTCAAGGATTCCACACAAATTCCGAGCACAAGCAAGCGGTCACAAGACCAGTTCACATGCAGGTTTATAACAAAGCAAGAGATACAGTGATCACAACCTAGCAAAAGTAAACAAGTAGGCATATATATATAGTGATCACAGTACAAGCAAGGTCAAGAGGTAAGCAAGTGAGGCCCAGTAGGTACAAGGCCTAGCAGCGTGCAAAAGCGCTGATGGTCACAAGGCTGAAGCGCCTTGGTGAACACATCAGCAGTGTTGGCCTCCGTGGCCACGTAACGCAGACAAAGCTGACCACGCTGCTGCAGCTCTCGAGCAAGGAAGTACCGCAGAGCGATGTGCTTCGTTCTGTGCTCCAGTCTGTGCTCCTCACACAAGGCAATGGCAGCCTTGTTGTCGACGTACAACACTGGAGGAGAACGAGGCCGCTCTCCGAGGTCGGTCAGCAGGTAGGTCAGCCAGCGTAGCTCCTGAGCAGCCATGGCTGTGGCGTAGATCTCAGCCTCACAACTGGAGCTGAGAACAGAAGAAGAGCGAGTAGAACGCCAAGAAACTGAGCCAGAGCCAAGGCTGAAGGTGTAACCCTGGGACGACCGCTGAGTAGCCTGGTCGTCTGCCCAAGAAGCGTCTGAGTGCCCTGTGAGAACAACCCGGTCTCGCCCTCCAAGCACAAGCCCCATGCCCGACGTACTGCACAAGTAGCGCAACACCCTCTTAGCAGCATCCATGTGCTCCTTCCGGTGACGGCCAGGAGCGACATAGCGTGCTAGGATGCTAAGAGGGTATGCAAGGTCAGGTCGAGTGCAGGTCATCAGGTACATGAGGCAGCCCACAAGCTCTGGATACGGGCCACTCGGCTCTACGGACTCATCCGAAGGCAGAGCTGAGAGCGAGTGACCGGTAGGCAGAGGAGTGGACTGAGGCGAGGAGTACGTGAAGCGGAAGCGCTGGAGAACCTGCTGCACCATGTGTGACTGAGTCAGGGTGATGGTGCGCCGTGCTCTGTCCCGGGTGATCCGCAAGCCAAGATAGCTCGTCAGCTCACCCAGGTCTGTGCACGTGTGTCTCCTCTGCAGCTCCGACTTCACGTGAGCGAGTGCCGCGGTGTCAGCAGTGGCAAAGACCAAGTCGTCGACGTACACGAGGATGTAGAACGGCGGCAGCGAGGTGTCGGTGCGTAGAAACAGCGACGGGTCAGCAGTAGAGGGAGCGAACCCAAGAGCCGCAAGTGTCGTCCTCAGTGTGTCGTGCCACTCACGTGGCGCCTGGCGGAGACCGTAGACCGGCCGCTGAAGCCTCCACTGGGTGCCAGGAGGAACTGACCCAGTGAAGCCAGGGGGGCGGCGCAGCCAGATCTCCTCGTGCAGGCTGCCCTGCAAGAAAGCAGTGCTGAAGTCAAGAGAGTGAAGCTCGTAGTCGCGGTGAGCGGCTATGTGCAGCAGCACCCGAAGAGTAGTCATCTTCGGGGTGGGGGAGAAGGTCTGAAAGAAGTCTACTCCCTCTCGCTGACTGAAGCCTCGAGCCACGTAGCGCGCCTTGAAGACAGGTGGAGAACCCGGCGGCCGCTTCACCCTGAAAATCCACATGCCACTGACGATGTTCGCCCCAGGAGGGGGAACCTCGTCTACGTAGGTGCCTGTGGACTTCCAGGAGGCCATCTCTGCGTCCATGGCTGTCTGCCACTGAGAGGAGTAGGGACCCGCCATCGCCTCAGCGTAAGAGCGTGGGGTCGGGATGTCTGGTGCATCCGGGTCTCCCTCAGGGGCAACTAGCAAGGACACGAGACGGGGCAAAGCAGCAGCAAGGCAGTGGAACTCCTCCTGTCTGTCCTCAAGGACGTCCGTGCCGAGGGCACACTCACCCCCGACGGACGGAGGACAGGCAGACGCAGACTCAGACCTAGCGACAAGGCTGGCAGCGTAGTCTAGGCGACAGCGAGCAGCAAAGTCAACCAACTCAGCGACCAGAGCAGACGCAGCAGAGGACTCAAAGGTCGGGTCAGTGACAACTGTAGCGAGGAGACGCGTAACAGTGGGACTGGCAGCACGACGGGAGTCAGACTCCGGGTCAGGAAGAGTAGGAAGAGAGGACGCAGGAGGAGACGGCAGCGGGACACGCTGCGGAGCAGTGGAGGGACGCAGAGTCATGTAGTGAGTGCCAGGGACAGGAGGAGGACGCTCACGTGGGACACGACGACCAGTGCGAGCAGTACGAACAGGCGACGCAGGACGAGACTCAGGCTCACGACGCTCTGTAAGACCTCCTGTGGGACCAGCGTAAGGGGAGGGAGCAGGGAGAGGCGAGGCAGGCGGTAACTGTGACTGCGGCTGGACAGGCAGAGGACACTCGACGGAGGGAGGAGGACTAGGAGGAGGAGCCTGACCAAGAACCTGCTGAAGGAGCGGTACGAAGTACGGTCGCGGCCGCGCAGCGTCTCCAGAAGCAGCAGGGACACCAGTGGCAGCCCCAACGCCCGAGTCCTCAGCACCAGCAGCAGCTCCAACGCCCGGGTCCTCAGCACCAGTAGGAGCTCCAACGCCCGAGTCCTCAGCACCAGCAGCAGCGCCACCGGTCGGGTCCTCAGCACCAGCAGCAGCTCCAACGCCCGGGTCCTCAGCACCAGCAGCAGGGCCACTGGTCAGGTCCTCAGCACCAGCAGCAGCGCCACCGGTCGGGTCCTCAGCACCAGCAGCAGCTCCAACGCCCGGGTCCTCAGCCCCAGCAGCAGCTCCAGCCCCCGGGTCCTCAGCACCAGCAGCAGCTCCAGCGTCCGGGTCCTCAGCACCAGCAACAGCACCACCGCTCGGGTCCGCAGCACCAGGAGCACCACTACGAAGACTGCAGCGCCGCGTGTACCACTCGCGGATCACCTGAATGGGGGGGAGCTCCTGGGTAGGAGGGGAAGTACTGGGACGAGCTCCAGAAGCACCTCTCCGGAGGCGGCAGTACTCGAGGTACCTCTCCTGCAGCTGCTGGGAGGAGAGGGCTCCTCCAGGCGTAGCACGCTCAGGCTCAGCACCCCCAGACGTAGCACCCCCAGACTCAGCACCTCCAGGCTCCGCACCCCCAGGCTCCGCACCCCCAGGCTCAGCACCCCCAGGCTCCGTACCCCCAGGCTCAGTACCCCCAGGCTCCGCACCTCCAGGCCCAGCACCCCCAGACTCAGCACTCCCAGGCTCAGCACCCCCAGACGCAGGACGCGAGTCAACAGCTACCTCGACAGGCTCACCCGGGTCTACCTGGGACACACCTGAGGGAGCGGCACCCTGAGGGGGGAGGGGGTCGGGTACCTCAGCACCTGGAGCGAGGAAGAGCGGCGGAGGGGGGAGGGGGGCAGTGCGGTAGGGGAAGAGGCGGTAGAAGGGGACGGACTCGTCAAAAGTGACGTCCTGAGAGGCCAGAACCCGGCGCGAGGTGACGTGGTAAAACTGCCATCCAGGCGCGTCGGGAACAAAGCCAAGGAAGACACAGGGAAGAGCGCGACGGGAGAGCTTGTCCACAGACGTGTCGCGGACAAAAGCTCGGGATCCCCACACCCGGAAACGCGACGCATCGCCAACCTCTCCCGTCCACCGCAGAGTCGGGGAAGTCTCCGGCACGGAGACACGGGGCCAGAGGTTGAGCTGATGCGCAGCGTACCGGACCGCAAACGGCCACAGAAAGTGGGGAGCAGCCGCATGGGTCAGGGAGGTACGAGCGACCTCCATGACTAAGCCAATGCGGCGCTCAGCAACCCCATTCTGCTGTGGAGAGGCCGGAAGCGTGTACGACTGCTCAATGCCGTGCTCAGCACAGTAGGCTGCCAAGAGGTCGGAGGCAAACTCACCACCTCTGTCAGAGTGCAAGCGCAGGACAGGAAAGTCCGAGTGAAAGCGCTCGCCTAGCTGGAGACGGGCTCGGCTGATCCAGGGGATCAAAACACCAGGGACGTCACCCTTGGCGCGCAAGGGGAAGACCGTGGTGTAGCGCGAGTAGTCGTCAACAACTATCAGGAAGTACCTCTCCTGACCCTGACCACGGACGCGGGCTGGGCCCCACACGTCCATGTGGAGCGTCTGCAGGGGAGCGGTCGTCGGGGGAAAGGAGGAGGAGTGAGGAGCGGCGCGCTGCCGCCCCTCGACACAGGGTATGCAGTCAGGAGCAGGGGAGTCAGGAAGGGGAGGGAGCACCCTGGGAAGACCAGCAACAAGGTCCCGTTTGTGCATGGCCCGCAGGCGCTGCACAGATGGGTGACCAAGGCGGTGGTGCCAGAGGACGGTGTCGTTCGCCAGAGAGCGACACGAGCAGGGGGCGGACAGCTGACCTGACGCTGACGCAGACGCAGCTACCTGAGGGGACTCAGTGGTCAGTGTGTACAGGTCAGACCCCGGCTCTCGAGTGAAAGTAGCTAGGTGGCGGCCCGTCCGAGCACACGTGCAGTGAGTCACACGCTCGTAGGCAGGGGTGAACTGGTGAACACCCCCGTCCTGGAGCGCACTACCTGCCACCAAGTTCGTGGAGAACGAGGGGAGGTAGAGACCTGAGAGCGTGCCGGACGGAACCGCTGGACACGGAAGGGTGGTGGAGGAGGTCGCAAGGACCGGACCCCCAGAGGGGTCAGCAAGAGAGACAGCAACCGGCCGAGCTAGAGGCTCAAGGACAGTGCGGTCACGAAAGAAAGAGCGAGAAGCACCTGAGTCCAGTGTGAAGGTGTGCAGTGCTGCAGTCGACTCAGTACCAGGGGGCACAGACGCACAAGCACCTAGAGCAGCAGCTGCAGTAGTACCTGTGGAAGCAGACACACTAGCACCTAGAGCAGCAGCGGGGCTGGCCTGAATGCCCGGGTCGGGCGGAACACGCAAGTACTGAGCACCCTCTCCACTAATAGACATCGCATACATGGCAGTGAGAATAGCATCAAAGTCCAGTGCCCAAATATCAACACCCTTCCTGAGCAGCTCAGCCCAGCGCGGCAGCTCACCCCCACCAGGAAACTGGGTGCGCCACGCATCGTTGAGGCGGGCGAAGCAGCGCTCCGTCTGGTGCGGCCCCCCACACGTCTGGCCAGTGCGGTCACCTGTACGAATAACGTACTGGCAGGTGACGCTGCGCCGCGCATACCACTCACGGGCGGCCTGAAGGGTCGGGGCAGGCTGCTGACTCTGACCGCCCCCCGGGCCTCCACGACCACCACCCCCTCCGCCTCCGCCCCGGCCACCTCCACCCCTGCCGCTGCCACGACCACCTCCGCCTCCGCTGCCACCTCCGCCCCTGTCACCACTCCCAACGCCGCTGTCACCTCCACCACTGCCGCCACTAGCCTCTCCAGTCGCACCTCCACCGCCACCACCTCCACCCCCGCCTCCTCCGCCACCACCCCCACTCCTGCCACTCCTGCCCCTGCGTCGTCCGCCTGAAGCAGACGCAGCCCCGACCTTCTCAGCACCAAGGAGGTCGACAGCAGCAGCAGAGGCGACAGAGGGGAGGAGGGGGGAAGGGGAGCACCCCTCGAAGAAGGGGCCGCGGGGGTCGCCACGAGAGGTGCCTACAGCGACGATACTAGCCTCGGCTGCAAGCAGTTCCTTCTCGAGGAGGTCTACGGTGAGCTCAGTGGGGGAGCGAGAGAGGAACTGGTCCCTGACAGGGCGCAGAGAGTCAGGGAGGCGGGTGACAACGTGGTAGAGAGTGATCCAGAGCGGGGGGGGGTTGCTAGCGAGGAACTCGTCAGGCATGGCAGCGCGAAAGCGAGCCTCACTAGTCTTAAGGTGGGTGATGAGGTCTGCAACAGTGTGAAAGGAGGCTAGGTCGGGGAACAGGTAGGGGAGAGTGAGGCGGCCTAGCGTGGCAGAAGCGGGTGAGGAGTAGCGGGCCACTACAGCTGTGTAGAGGTCCTTAGCAGTCTTGCACTGGCCGAAGTGCTCGCGCTCATCTAGCGGCAGGGAGTTGCGAATAGCAAAGCGAGCGTGCGCGTCACGGGTCTGCCACTGTGAGCGCTCAGCTGGGGGGGCAGTAGCGAGTGGGGCGGTCGCATGGCCGAGAGCGTGGTCGTACAGTGTAATATCTTCCTTGGCAGTGAGCTGTAGGAAAAGGTGCAGGTCATCTAGCCAGGTTTCGAATTTGACCGGACGGCCCTCGGCGTCGAAAGCTAGAACAGGAGGACTAGCCATAGCGACAGCGGCAGTAGTAGAAGCAGTAAAGTCACTGAAAAGGCGTGCGCAGGGTCAGCAGGGCCGGTGGGGCCTACGGACTGTAGTGGCGCACAAGCAGCAGTAGCAGGAAGTGTAGTAGTAGGATCTGCAGTGGTGCACAGGCGCAGCAGGCGGCAGCGAGAGCCGGCGCAGCAGGGGCGGGCTCAGCAGCGGTGATACGCGGGCGGCGGCGGGCGCAGCAGCGGCGGTGCGCGGGCGGCGGCGGGCTCAGCAGCGGCGGTGCGCGGGCGGCTGCGGGCTCAGCAGCGGCGGGCCGGGAGCAGGCAGCGCGCGGGCCGTGCGGGCCGTATATGAGCTGTGCGGGCAGCGTGCGGGCCGGCGGCGGTCAGCGCACGAGCCGCGCAGGCTCAGCGCGGGCTGCGCGGGCTGCTCGCGGGCTGCGTAAGCGGGTCGCGGGCGGCTCGCGGGGGTTCGCGGGCAGGTCGCGGGCTGCTCGCGGGCAGTTCGCGGGCTGTGCGCGGGCTGCGCGGGCTGGTCGCGGGCTGCGCAGGCGGTTCGCGGGCTGTGCGTGGGCGGTTCGCGGGCTGTGAGCGCGGCGCGCTGTGCGGTTCGCGGGCGGCGTGACGGGGCCGATCGGGGCGCTAAGGGGCGACGCGACGGGGGCCGTGAGAGGCCGCTAGGAAAAAAAAGTTCGACGGGGCCGCAGGGCCGCTAGATCGTGCTAGATCGACGGGGCCAGCGGGGCCGGAAACAAGCGAAGGTAAGCAGGTAGGTAAGTCGGTGGGCCCTAAGAACAGTCCTAGCGAAGGACCTGCTCTGAAACCATGTCAGAAATAACTGAGCAGGAATGGAATGAACTAGCACAGAGTTTGGTACAAGTAGGAAACCCTAACTTTGAGTACCCCCTAAGGTGTAACCCACTACAGCCTACATAATATAAACATGCAATGTTTGACAAGGGGAGCAGTAGAGAGGGGAGCCGGTCGTGAAGAAGGCAGCAGCAGAAGTGCTGCCGATAGGGGAAGTCGATAGGGGAGCTGTCGACGAAAGAAAAGTCAGCAAGTCGGCCGATGATGGGGGAGCAGCCGGTTGAGGGGCCAACGCTGGCAAAGCAGCTCAACAACGACGTGGGTGTTGACGACGGAGGAAGGGGAGCTGTCGGCGGGAGAGGAGTCCACCGACAGCGACATCGTGGAGGTTCCAGTCGAGAAGCATGAGCTGTGACGTTCGGGATGAACTCGAAGCCGTCAGAGCGGCTGAGCTTCCATGCCTTTCTGCCGCCAGCCACCTTCACCACGCTTCTCGACGATGCAGAGGCCGACGTTGAATTGCTCGACCTTGACCCCAGCCACAACCAACTATCAAGGCTTTAGAAGTAGGATCACTTGATTGTCCCTGCTGTTTGTTTTTTTTGTTGGCGCCCCAAGAACTTTCTTATGTGCCACTTCCTTTGTTTCCCTACCGTTGCAATTTCTTGCATGTGTTATCAGTTGGGTGCAAATATTTATTTTTGCATGTCAATCAGCTGCCTGCGTCACATTTTGCTTTTTTTTTTTTTTTTTTTTTTTTTTTTTCTGTACGCAATTGTCCTTGCACTTTGTGTGTTTCGCTTTCATTTGCAATTGCATTTTTCTGTTAGTGCATTTTCTGTTTCGTGTTCACTGTTCTCATGCAACTCCCATGAAACGCTCGAAAGAGGCTCCCATGAAGCGCTCAAATGAAGGCCTCATGGAGCTAAAACGAAGCTCTCATTGGAATCACATGGGACTCCCGTGAATGTCCCATGAGCCTCTAATATTTCATGGGAGGCTCAATCGAGCGGGTGGTGTATCGAGGGGTGCTCGGTTGTTTGATTGGTCAATGGGGGTGCCTTGACTTTTTTCGCGCGGGTAATTTGCGCGAATGTCATGACCCATGCGTGGGGTCATGGCACGCGTGTTTGGCTTTACATGGCACACGCGTGTGTCGCGCACTGTTGCGACCGTGCTTTACAGCACGATCACAACAGGTCAGGGCCCATTTTGCCCCCGTCCCACTCTGTAAAGCACACGATCGCTGTTCCGATCGTGATGATTGTGTAGTTGGACATGGTATTTTGCTCTAGCTGGTTGTGGGCTAAGGGTATGGGCGAAATGTGATTGTTAGACTTGTTGCAGGCTAAATTTGAAGTCGCACCCAACAAGCACAAAAAAAACCTTTGCTATTCACTACAACACCTTTGGTGTTGCTAGTTTGGCACTTTGGGTTGTTAGGGATTGTTGTAGGGCGTGGGTTGGGATGGAAGGGGTTGTCAAACTTGTAACTTTTTAGACCTGAACCCTTTCCATAACTATTTCTAGATCTAATCCATGGCTGCCAAGTGATTCCGCGAGGATACCCAATCATACTCAAATCGCGATAACGATACGCCTATGTTTTGGTTGAAGGCTTGCGTTATCATTCTAAAAAGTAAAGATCAAGACCTTTCTAACACGTACCTGTTCATGTTTTAAGGTTATGTGAGTTGCACGCAATGTTCCGTCGAAGTCGGTGGACATAACCTCTTACTACGCTCTCTAGATTTGCATGCTTTCCTTCAGTGGTTTCAGAGCTGGTTAGGCCAGCGAAATTGCTTCCTAATATAATTTAAGGACCTCTTGATCTAGGGTTGGACATGGCCCAGAAAGTAGATGGCCCTCCTAGGTTCGCCAGCTCGGATTTTTCGCTATGGCGGTTCCAGTTTACGCTTTGGCTAGGTATTAAAGACCTAGAGGGCGTTTTGGAGGGATCGGAGCGAAGACCTGAAGCTGAAGAAGGAAAGGCATTAACTAGAGTATCCAGCCAAATAGGAGAAGTGGTTGGGGGAGCCTCTAGCTCATCTGTATGTAAGGGAAGTGGAGGTGGATCAGCATCACCGCAAACCGGAAGGCAATGGCTTAGTGCGAAGGAGCACTTAAGGCACAGGAAGCATGGGACAAGAAGGACAAGCAAGCGGTTTAGTACATGTTTTGGGCCTTGGAAGGCCAATTAGAGCTCCTGAAGATGTCGACTGACCTGAAGGTGGAACAAGGAGCAGCTCCCCAAGCATGAAAGAGAGTTCAAGATCGACATTTGCAAAAGGGGTTGTTAAGCATACTCATCTGGAGGAAGCGGTTCTATAACATAGAACGCAACTATAGCGATGGGGAGACCATGGTGCAGTACTTGCAGAGGGTAGATGAGTATGTGAGGGTATTGGAGGAGCTTAAATATGAATTAGATGAGAAGGAAATCATCTATACCTCACTCCAGGGGCTGGACCAAAAGGCAAACATGGCCCTACTTTAGTACCTTCACATTGAGCAGCCAAAATGGACCAAGGCTTGGATATGGGAGGTGTTGGTTTCTTATGGGGCTCACAAGCGTGATGCTGGTAGAGAAGTTGAAGGGGGAATGGGTTGCTTCCAAGAAGTACCAGCAATGGCAAGGAGGTGGGGGGAAGAAGGAGCTCGACAAGTGCTTCGTCCATGGATGCAACCGGAAGCACTCGTGGAAGGAGTGTTGGAGCCGGCCAGATGGGTGGAAGCCTCAACGCTACCCAGGAGAGGCTCCACCTGTCACTAGGCCTGAGTGGGTGGAGAGGAGGATGAAGAATGGAGCTTGGAACAAGAAGAAAAAGCGGCGGCAGCAGCGGCAAATGATGGTGGGAAGGGAAAGGAGGACTCGTCGGATGACGGTTTCTCCTTCCTTACCTTGGAGAAGGAGACGGCGCTTGCTGGTCGTGTGTTGGCTGACCCCAATCACCTCGTTCTAGACTCTGGTGCCACTTCCAAAATGGTACCACGGCATGACATTTTCACTACATATCACTCCCTCCCACCTAACTCCAGAAATGTGATTGTGGGGAGCGGAGATATACTGCAAGCAACTGGCATCAGCACCATCACCATCAAGGAGAAGGAGGAGGAGGTGCTGAATGTGAAGGGTGCGCTTCATGTTCCTGGATTAGCATCCAACCTCCTCTCATGCTAAGGTGAGAGGGAAACTGGGGCCAAGGTGAAAATTCTAAGGTTTGATCGGGATGGGGAGTACATGGGGAAGGAACTGGAGACCTTCCTTGAGTTGCCACCAGCTTTCAGTTGCCTACACGCCGCAGCAAAATGGGGCAGCAGAGCGGCTAAACCGGACCCTCATTGACCTTGCCCGAGCCATGCTTGCTCATGCGCAGCTGGACCATACTTGGTGGGGGGCAGCAGTGCAATATGCCAACTGGGTTAAGAACCGGATGGGTAGGGGGCAAGAGCCCATACTTCATGTGGACCAGGAAGGTGCCTAGTGTGTCCATGGCACGAGTGTGGGGTGCATGACGCAGTACAAAGTGCCCAACAACGGAGGAAGCTGGATCCCAAGGGACAATAGGAGCATTTTCCTTGAGGTGTCGGAGAGGATCAAGGCTTGGATGTTGTGGAGTGTGGCGAATCATCGGGTGGTGGAAAGTTGGGATGTAGTTTTCCACGAGGGGCTGAGCTACAAGGGGTGGAGGAGATGATGCTGTACGGTTGGATATCTTTATAGGCCCAATACCCTTCCATCTTTGACGGGGCATGGGAGGGTTTTAGAGAGGAGGTAGAGGAGTAGCAAGAGGAAGAGAAGGCAGCTATCCCTCACCATGAGGAATCCCCAACTGCTGGATCCACCCCGGACCCTAATGCACCAGACCAAGTCCTGCAGCCGCCACAGGGGCAGTAGCAGCAACTAGAGCTGCTGCATCAGCTACCACAGCCACTGCAGCAGCATACACAGCCTGTCCATATAGGTAGGTGGCAGCAACTACTATAGTAGTAGTTGTCCAAGTCACCATGGTCCCCCATGAAGAGATTGAATTGGGAGGAGAGGCTGCAAATTTTAGAGCAGGGGGAGGCATCACCTCTACACTGCAGCACACGCATCTCCCGGCCACCTGAAAGGTTCACACCAAGTGCACAGTATGCTTGCATGCATGATCATGAGGTGCATGATTTGGAGGAGTGCATGCTTGTGGATGCTGATGGGGGTGAGCATGGACTTAAATTTTTGTCTCATGGGTCAGGTGCATGAGCCTAAGTCGGTCAAGGAGGTCTTGTCCCGTTCTAAGTGGGTGAGGAGCTGGAGTCCCATAGGGCGAACAAGTCCTTTGAGCTGGTCGATTCAGCTAGTGTCAGTGGGTGTGGAAGTTCAAGCACATGGCTGATGGGAGTATTGAGAGGCCTAAGTCCAGGTTGGTGGCCCTGGGGAATACTCAAACACAGGGTGTTCACTATGACCAGGTGTTTACCCCGGTGAGTAAGCTTACTACCCTCAGGGGCTCCCTTGGAATGGCAGCCTCCTTGGGGTTTCACATCCATCACATAGATGTGACGACTGCCTATTTTCATAGGATCTATATGATGTAGCCCCCTGGTTTTGATGATGAGTCTGGCAGAGTTTGTCAACTCAGATATCAATCTATGGGTTGAAGCAAGCTCCAAGGCAGTGGTACCTCAGGTTTGATTAGGCGCTGATAGATTTCGGCTCTGAGAGGTCGGAGTGTGATCCCGCCTTGTACCACTTGGTAAGGTGTGAGGGCAGGCTGTCCCTCTACCTCTATGTGGATGACATTCTTCAAGTATAATCATGCAGGACAAGGTCAAAGGTCCCTTGTCCTCTTGCTTCCGCATGAAGGACTTGGGGGAGGCTAAGTACTATTTGGGGGTGCAGATTGAGCGTGATGAGAGTGGCATCTTGATTCATTAAGAGTGATTCATTCTCAACATGCTTAAGTCCTTTGGCCTTTCTAAGGCTAACCCCGTGTATACCCCTTTCCCTACAAGGTTCGACGTGCATGCATATGCTGAGGAACCCTTGCTGAGAAATAAGTTGGTTCAGCTCTATCAAAGCATTGTGGGGTCCCTCATGTATGCAAGCACGTCACACAACCCCAGATTGCATAAGCTGTTTCCCAGCTCTCCAAGATGGTGTCTTGCCCCAATCCATTCCACCTGCAGGTTGCTAAGAGAGTATTGAAGTACCTGAAAGGTTGTGTGAAGTCAGGTATCTTCTTCCCCGCACACAATGAGCCTCAAGTCAAGTTGGTGACTATAGTGATGCGGACTATGCTGGAGACTCGGATGACCGCAAGAGCCACACCGGCTATGATTATTGCCTCAATGGTGCAGCCATCTCTTGGCAAAGCAAGAGGCAGCCGGTGGTTGCATTGTCCACCATTGAGAGCGAGTACATCAGCTTGTGTCAGTGCATTCAGGAGGGTGTGGCTGAAGCGTTTGTTTGGAGAGTTTGGGCATGCGTTTGCCGGTGGTGTACCAGTATTTAAGGCCAACCAGTTTGCCATTGCCCTTGCATAGAATGCATGCTTGCGTGGCCACAACAAGCACATGCAGGTTCGGTGGCATTTTATCAGGGAGATGGTGGCTAATGGTGAGGTGATCCTTCGATGGTGTCCAACCAACTGCCAAGCAGCAGACATCCTAACCAAACCCCTTCCCTTTGAGCAGGATGGTGTGTGCATGTCCTTGATGGGGATGCAGCCCCATGTTGGCATGGTGCTTGAGCAGGATGTGAGAGGGCTGGTGCTTCTGACGACAAGATGCTGTGGATGGCGCCCCTCACTGGGCAAGGGGGAGTGAAGTGAAGGATTTTGCCCATTGGTATTTAGCCACCTCCAACTCGAGCAAGGGGGAGTGTTGATTGTGTAGGTGGCTGTGGTACTTTTCTCTAGCTGGTTGTAGGCTAAGGGCTTGGGCAAAATGTAATTGCTAGACTTGTTGGGGACTGGATCTGAACTCGCACCCAACAAGCACCAACTAACATTTGCTATTCACTACAACACATTTTAAGGTACACTTTGGTTATTCCATTTTTGGAACGGTAAAAACCATTTTACAACGGTTTGCTCGCATGAAAGTTATGAGTGCTACATTGGAGCTACAATAGAGCTCATGGGTGCACACATTTGAGTCAGCAGGGGGAATTGCTTCAAGCTCAAATTGAAGATACTTTTTAACAATTAGAGGATGAAGCTCAAGGAGTTGAGTACTCGTTTTCAAATACAGTGTGGAGAAATACTGCGAATTTTTTAAACAACTATTTTATGTTTGCTCTTGCATGTGCGTAGGATTTATTTGTATATGTGTGCTTGTACTTATTGAAATTGATCTAATTATATTTCTCTTTAACGCTTGAATTCTACTACTTCTGCGGCCTCGAGTAGAAACGTCAACGTGGTGCCGAAGCTCTGCTCGACCAGTTTATTTGTCCTACAAGCTAAACAAGGCATAACTACTCACTTGTAATTTTTCTATCCCCTTTGCTAGGAGGTGACAATCTGTCACACTCGGAGAGCCGCAAGTGATGTTAAGTGTTGCCAAGTTTAAGTTTGTAGTACTAGTTAAAACGTTTCCCCATAACACTATAGCAGTCAACCCTATCATGACTTGTAGCATCAAGGTCACTTGGCATGCCTATCCAAATGTATTTCTACGGCTCATCGATGTTTGAATCTGCCACTTGGCCCCGCCCCTCCCTTACCCTACTATGATTACTCGCCTAGTAGCCTCAGGGTCACTTGACGTCCCTGCAATGATCTGATGATCCTATGAGATGGGGAGAGAGTGGGTCAGTGTATCAGCAACGATGACTTTTACTAGTGTCACTTTTGAGAATACCCATAAGTGACACAACCACAACCCTTTATCAAGGCTGCAACAGCAGGATCACTTGATCGTCCCTGCTAATTGTTTTCTTGTTGGCGCCCCAATAATATTCTAATCTGCCACTTCCTTTGCTTCCCTGCCGTTGCAATTTATTGCATGTGTTATCATGGCTTGTGGCATCAAGGTCACTTGACACGCCTGTCGAAATGTTTTTAGACGGCTCGTCAATGTTTGAATCTGCCACTTGGCCCCGCCCCTCCCTTACCCTGTAATGATTACTCGGCTAGCAGCCTCAGGGTCACTTCACGTCCCGGCAATAATCTGATGAGATGGTGATTGTATGATCTTTATTTGCCTACTTAGTGATCAGTATTAAGGTGCCAATATTGGTTTGTTGTACAATGCCATGAGACAAAGAATGCACATTGTTGTGCCGATATCATCCAAAAAACCACCTTCAGGAAAGTGCACCGTTGCATTAAGTGACTTTGTTGTATAGAAATATAAATCAACAAGATGATAAAACAGAGCATTACAAGTAACTTATATAGCTTCTGTCCCAGCAAGTCATGTGCGCTGAGGGGTACATGTCAAACATTATATATGTTGTGGTTGTTTAGGCTACAGTGGGTTAGCCTTTAGGGGGTACACATTTCTAGGGTTAGGTACTTGTACTCATTTCACTGCTAGTTCAATCATTCCTGTTCGTTCATTCTGACATGGTATCAGAGCAGGTCCTTCGCTAGGACCGTTTTTTTAGGGCCCACCGCTACCTACCTACCTACCTACCTGCGCCCTAGTGCGCCCTCGTGCGCCCTCGTGCGCCCTCGTGCGCCCTCGTGCGCCCTCGTGCGCCCTCGTGCGCCCTCGTACGCCCTCGTACGCCCTTGTGCGCCCTCGTACTCCCTCAAGCCGCCCCTGCAGGTCCGTCAGGCCCCCGAGCCGCCTCTGCAGACCCGTCAGGCCCCCCCCGAGCCGCCTCTGCAGGCCCGTCACGCCCGAGAGCCGCCCCTGCAGACCCGTCAGGCCCGCGCGCAGCCTCTGCCCGACCGCGCGCCGCCTCTGCAGGCTCTCGCCGCCCACCGCGTCGCCCTGTCCGCGGCGTCGTCGTCGCCTGCCCGCGGCGTCGTCGCCTGCCCGCGACGCAGCCCCTGCCCGCGGCGTCGTCGCCTGCCCGCGACGCAGCCCCTACCTGCCCGCGGCGTCGTCGCCTGCCCACGGCGTCGTCGCCTGCCCGCGGCGTCGTCGTCTGCCCGCGGAGTCGTCTTCTGCCCGCGACGCAGCCCCTGCCAGCGACGTCGTCGCCTGCCCGCGACGTCGTCGCCTGCCCGCGGCGTCGTCGCCTGCCCGCGGCGTCGCCACCTGCCCGCTGCGTCGCCTTGCCCGCGGCGTCGTCACATGCCCGCCGCGTCGCCCTGCCCGCGGCGTCGCCACCTGCCCGTGGAGCCGCCCCTGGAGCCGCCCGCCACTACAGCAGCCGCCCCTGGAGCCGCCCGCCACTGCAGCAGCAGCCCCTGGAGCCGCCCGCCACTGCAGCAGCAGCCCCTGGAGCCGCCCGCCACTGCAGCAGCAGCCCCTGGAGCCGCCCGCCACTGCAGCAGCCGCCCCTGGAGCCGCCCGCCACTGCAGCAGCCGCCCCTGGAGCAGCCTGCACCTGCAGCAGCCGCCCCTGGAGCAGCCCGCACCTGCAGCAGCCGCCCCAGGCACCTGGAGCAGCTGCCGTCGCGGCCCGGCCTCGCCCTGCAGCAGCTGCCGCGGAGCTCCCTGCTGCGGCCCGGCCCCGCCCTGCAGTTGTAGCGGCCCCGCGGTCGCCACCGTCTTGCGCCTGCCGTGCCGACCACTGGTGAGCATTGCCCTACCTGCACTGCTACTGCTGCTACTGCCTTTTCTACTCCCACTGCTACTGCTCCTGCTGTTACTGCTGTTACTGCCGCTACTGCTACTACTGCTGCTCCTGGCGAGGCCAGATGCAGCTCCAGGGTCGTGCGCGTGAGTCCCTCACGCCCCAGCAGCTTCGTGAGTGGTACGCTAGTTGGGGCTGTCGGGGTGGCCGTAGTGGTAGTCGCTCTGGAGTGGGTCGGTCGGGAGCTTCTGGTAGTGGACAGGTGCAGCTGCAGTGTCCTCTTTCACCCCAGCAGCTTCGTGAGTGGTACGCCAGTTGGGGCTGTCGGGGTGGCCGTAGTGGTAGTCGCCCTGGAGTGGGTCGGTCGGGAGATTCTCGTAGTGGACAGGTGCAGCTGCAGTGTCCTCTTTCACCCCAGCAGCTTCGTGAGTGGTACGCCAGTTGGGGCTGTCGGGGTGGCCGTAGTGGTAGTCGCTCTGGAGTGGGTCGGTCGGGAGCTTCTGGTGATGGACAGGTGCAGCTGCCGTGTCCTGTGAGTGAGGCTGCCGCTCTAGGTGCTAGTGCGGCTGCTACCCCAGGTGCTGGTGAGGCTGCTGCTCTAGGTGCTAGTGAGTCTGCGCCCCCTGGTACTGAGTCGACTGAGGCACTGCACACCTTCACTCTGGACTCAGGTGCTTCTCGCTGTTTCTTTCGTGACCGCACTGCCCTTGAGCCGCTTGCTCGGCCAGTTGCTGTCTCCCTCGCTGACCCCTCTGGGGGTCCGGTCATTGCGACCTCCTCCACTGTCCTTCCTTGTCCTGCGGTCCCGTCGGGCACACTGTCAGGTCTCCACCTCCCCTCGTTCTCTACGAACCTGGTGGCAGGGTGTGCGCTCCAGGACGGGGGTGTTCACCAGTTCACCCCTGCCTACGAGCGCGTGACACACTGCACGTGTGCTCGTACGGGCCGCCACTTGGCTACCTTCACTCGGCAGCCTGGGTCGGACCTGTACACACTGACCACTGAGTCCCCTCAGGTCGCTGCGTCTGCGTCTGCGTCTGCGTCAGGTCAGCTGTCGGCCCCCTGCTCGTGTCGCTCTCTGGCGCACGAGACTGTCCTCTGGCACCACCGACTTGGCCACCCGTCTGTGCAGCGCCTTCGTGCCATGCACTCCCGGTACCTTGTCTCTGGTCTTCCCAGGGTCCTCCCTCCCCTCCCACCCTCGCCTGCTCCTCCCTGTCTTCCCTGTGTCGAGGGGCGGCAGCGCGCCGCTCCTCACTCCTCCTCGTTTCCCCCGACGACTGCTCCCTTGCAGACGCTCCACATGGACGTGTGGGGCCCAGCCCACGTCCGTGGTCAGGGTCAGGAGAGGTACTTCCTGATAGTTGTTGACGACTACTCGCGCTACACCACGGTCTTCCCCTTGCGCACCAAGGGTGAGGTCCCTGATGTTTTGATCCCTTGGATCCGCAGAGCTCGTCTCCAGCTCAGTGAGCGTTTCCACTCGGACTTTCCTGTCCTGCGCTTGCACTCTGACAGAGGTGGTGAGTTCTCCTCCGACCTCTTGGCAGCCTACTGTGCTGAGCACGGCATTGAGCAGTCGTTCACGCTTCCGGCCTCTCCACAGCAGAATGGGGTTGCGGAGCGCCGCATTGGCCTAGTCATGGAGGTCGCCCGTACCTCCTTGATCCATGCGGCTGCCCCCCACTTTCTGTGGCCGTTTGCGGTCCGGTACGCTGCGCATCAGCTCAACCTCTGGCCCCGTGTCTCCTTGCCGGAGACCTCACCCACACTGCTGTGGACGGGGGAGGTTGGCGATGCGTCGCGTTTCCGGGTTTGGGGATCTCGAGCTTTTGTCCGCGAAACGACCGCGGACAAGCTCTCCTCCCGCGCTGTTCCCTGTGTCTTCCTTGGCTTTGTCCCTGACGCGTCTGGTTGGCAGTTTTACCACCCCACCTCGCGCCGGGTCCTGCCCTCTCAGGACGTCACTTTTGACGAGTCCGTCCCCTTCTACCGCGCCTTCCCCTACCGCACTGCCCCGCTCCCCCCCCTCGCCTCTGGTGCTGCTGTGGTAGACCCCCTCCCCCCTCAGGGTGCCGCTCCCTCAGGTGTGTCCCAGGTAGACCCGGTTGAGCCTGTTGAGGTAGCTGTTGACTCTCGTCCTGCTGCGGGTGCGGAGCCTGGGGGTGCGGAGCCTGAGGGTGCGGAGCCTGGGGGTGCGACCCTGGGGGTGCTGGGCCTGGGGGTGCGGAGGCTGCGGGTGCGGAGCCTGGGGGTGCGGAGTCTGGGGGTGCTGAGCCTGGGAGTACTGAGCCTGGGGGTGCTGAGCCTGGGGGTGCTGGGCCGCGGAGTCCGGAGTCTTGGGGTTCTGAGTCTGGGGGTGCTGAGCCTGGGAGTCCTACACCTGGAGGAGCTCTCTCTTCGGAGCAGCTGCGACTGGTGCTGGTGCCTCCCCTCCTCAGCGGGAGCTGCCCTCTCTTGAGCGGATCCGTGAGTGGTACGAGCGGCGCTGCACTCTCCGGAGTGGCGCGCCTCGTGTCGCGGACCCTGGTGCTGGAGCTGCTGGAGGTGCTGCTGCTGGTGCTGGAGGCTCTACTGGTGCTGCTGGTGCTGCGGACCCTGGAGTTGGAGCTGCTGCTGGTGCTGCGGACCCTGGAGTTGTGGCTGCTGCTAGTCCTGAGGACCCTGGTGCTGGAGCTCCTGCTGGTGCTGCGGACCCTGGAGTTGGAGCCGCTGCTGGTGCTGCGGACCCTGGAGTTGGAGCTGCTGCTGGGGCTACGGACCCAGACGTTGGCGCTGCTGCTGGTGCTGAGGACCCTGGAGCTGGCGCTGCTGGAGCTGCTGCGGGTGCTGGTGGTGTCTCTACTGGTTCTGGAGTCGCTGCGCGGCCCCGGCCGTACTTCGTTCCGCTCCTTCAGCAGGTTCTTGGTCAGCCTCCTCCTCCTTGTCCTGCTCCCTCCTTAGAGTGTCCTCCGCCTGTCCAGTCACCGTCACAGTTACCGCCTGCCTCGCCGCTCCCTGGTCCTTCTCCTTACACTGGTCCCACAGGAGGTCTTACGGAGCGTCGTGAGCCTGAGTCTCGTCCTGTGTCGCCTGCGTCTCGCTCTACGTCGCCTGTTCGTACTGCTCGCCCTGGTCGTCGTGTCCCGCGTGAGCGTCCTCCTCCTGTCCCTGACACTCACTACATGACTCTGCGTCCCTCCACTGCTCCTCAGCGTGTCCCTCTGCCGTCTCCTCCTGCGTCCTCTCTTCCTACTCTTCCTGACCCGGAGTCTGACTCCCTTCGTGCTGCCCGTCCTACTGTCACGCGTCTACTCGCTACTGTTGTCACTGACCCTACCTTTGAGTCCTCTGCTGCGTCTGCTCTCGTCGCTGAGTTAGTTGACTTTGCTGCCGCTTGTCGTCTAGACTACGCCGCTAGCCTAGTTGCTGCGTCTGAGTCTGTCTGTCCTCCGTCCGTCGGGGGTGAGTGTGCTCTTGGCACGGACGTCCTTGAGGACAGGCAGGAGGAGTTCCAGTGCTTTGCTGCTGCTTTGCCTCATCTCGTGTCCATGCTAGTTGCCCCTGAGGGAGACCCGGATGCACCAGACATCCCGACCCCGCGCTCTTACGCAGAGGCGATAGCGGGTCCCTACTCCTCTCAGTGGCAGACAGCCATGGACGCAGAGATGGCTTCCTGGAAGTCCACAGGCACCTACGTCGACGCAGTTCCCCCACCAGGGGCGAACATCGTCAGTGGCATGTGGATTTTCAGGGTGAAGCGGCCGCCGGGTTCTCCGCCTGTCTTCAAGGCGCGTTACGTTGCTCGAGGCTTCAGTCAGCGTGAGGGAGTCGACTTCTTCCAGACCTTCTCCCCCACCCCGAAGATGACCACTCTTCGGGTGCTGCTGCACATAGCCGCTCAGCGCGACTACGAGCTTCACTCTCTTGACTTCAGCACTGCTTTCTTGCAGGGTAGCCTGCACGAGGAGATCTGGCTGCGCCGCCCTCCTGGCTTCACTGGGTCGTTTCCTCCTGGTACCCAGTGGAGCCTCCGGCGGCCGGTCTACGGTCTCCGCCAGGCACCACGTGAGTGGCACGACACACTGAGGACGACACTTGCGGCACTTGGGTTCGCGCCTTCTACTGCTGACCCGTCGCTGTTTCTGCGCACAGACACTTCGCTGCCGCCGTTCTACATCCTCGTGTACGTCGACGACTTGGTCTTTGCCACTGTTGACACTGAGGCTCTCGCCCACGTGAAGTCGGAGCTGCAGAAGAGACACACGTGCACAGACCTGGGTGAACTGACAAGCTATCTTGGCTTGCGGATCACCCGGGACAGAGCACGGCGCACCATTACCTTGACTCAGTCACACATGGTGCAGCAGGTCCTTCAGCGCTTCGGCTTCACGTACTCCTCGCCTCAGTCCACTCTTCTGCCTACCGGTCACTCGCTCTCAGCTCTGCCTTCGGATGAGTCCGTAGAGCCGAGTGGCCCGTATCCAGAGCTTGTGGGCTGCCTCGTGTACCTGATGACCTGCACTCGACCTGACCTTGCATACCCTCTTAGCATCCTTGCACGCTATGTCGCTCCTGGCCGTCACCGGAAGGAGCACATGGATGCCGCTAAGAGGGTGTTGCGCTACTTGTGCAGTACGTCGGGCATGGGGCTAGTGCTTGGAGGGCGAGACCGAGTTGTTCTCACTGGGCACACAGATGCTTCTTGGCCGGACAACCAGGCCACTCAGCGGTCGTCTCAGGGTTACACCTTCAGCCTTGGCTCTGGTTCAGTTTCTTGGCGTTCTACACGTTCTTCTTCAGTTCTCAGCTCCAGTTGTGAGGCTGAGATCTACGCCACAGCCATGGCAGCCCAGGAGCTACGCTGGCTCACCTACCTGCTGACCGACTTGGGAGAGCGGCCTCGTTCTCCTCCAGTGCTGTACGTCGACAACAAGGCTGCCATTGCCTTGTGTGAGGAGCACAGACTGGAGCACAGAACGAAGCACATCGCTCTGCGGTACTTTCTGGCTCGTGAGCTGCAGCAGCGTGGTCAGCTTTGTCTGCGTTACGTGGCCACTCAGGCCAACACTGCTGACGTGTTCACCAAGGCGCTTCAGCCTTGTGACCATCAGCGCTTCTGTACAAGTACTTGTACCTACTGGACCTCACTTGCTTACTTCTTGACTTTGCTTGTACTGTGATCTCTATATATATACCTGCATGCTTTCACTTGCTAGGTTGTGATCACTGTACCTCTTGCTATATTATCAAACTGCATGTGAACTGGTCTTGTGACCACTTGCTTGTGCTCGGAATTTGTGTGGTATCCTTGAGGTCCACCCTGAGCTTGCTTTTGCTTTGCTTTGCTCTGACTGGTCTTGTGACCCCTTGTTCTCCCCCACTTTGCCTATGGGGGTGTGTCAAACATTATATATGTTGTGGTTGTTTAGGCTACAGTGGGTTAGCCTTTAGGGGGTACACATTTCTAGGGTTAGGTACTTGTACTCATTTCACTGCTAGTTCAATCATTCCTGTTCGTTCATTCTGACAGTACATTCCATTATTAACTATTTTGCGGGCATTGTTACAGTTGCAATAGCTATTGCGATCCCTTTTAAGCTTACCATGTTGTAGTGTGTAATCTCAGATGACAATTGCGAGGAAGTCAACAGTCATGATTGTTGGCTTTCCCGACTGTTAACCTTTGTTGTATGCTTAATACGAGCTAACGCGATGCCGGTACAGGCGATGATTCGTTATGAAATGATGCACTAATTGATGCGCCTTTCGGAAATGGTTATTTCAACACATGTAAAGATTGTTAAATGCTTAATTGTTGTTGGGATATATCGGAAGACCTGCTCAAGAGATGCCAGATTGATCCTTGGAAAGGGCTAGAAGCCATTGCTGACATTTCAGAAAATACTTCTCAGGAACCTAAAACACATTCCTATAAAAATCTCAATGTTCAGAAACTACTAACAGACTAAGGCAGGGTTTACTAATGGGAACCTACCGGTATGAATTTCCTAGCTATGACCACGTGACAGCAACAGCTGTAGCATCTTTGAATCATATGCGTTCTTTTGCCATACAACACATGCGGGTCTTCTGCAGAAGCCCTGAGGGAAGGGTTTTTGTTGAAGGCAAAATCCCGAGTGTAGCCTCGGCGAAGATGATTGCTGCTAGCAAAGCAGTGAAAATGGGTGGCCCGGTTGCGAACTCCAAGTTCGGCAAGTGACAGCAGTGGAGATTATAATGGTCATTTCACAGTAACATATGAAGTATGGGAAACTTCATAGGGGGTAAATAATTGCATTCAGGGCTCATTCTTTATCTAGTATGAAAATTCATTGTCCAATAAGCAGTACTCTGAATTTTTTAATCAGTGAAAAAGACATTGGTGCAAAACACCAAGAATGTCAGGAAAAAAGGTGTGAAATATCAGAAATCCATACCAATATAGTATAATAAAGTCAAACCCGCAATAAGCATGCCTGTCTGGGGGATTATGGGCAGCTCACCAGCTACGCAAAGAAACCTTTTTATCTCAGTGGTTAGCGGTTAAGATTCTAACATGACATTAGAGAAAAAGGTATTCAGTCAAAGTCCGCATGCGTGTGCATGCTGACGCCACTATCACTGCCACTAGTGTCGTGTTATAGGGCATTCTGGTAAGAGAGGTATCAATACATATATTGTATAAGCACCTTACACCACAACCCTAGTACAATCATCTGTTAGAACTGTTTGTGGTGCACCTTGCCTAAACCTAGCCCGTTGCTTATGCTTCTTCCTTCCCATTCTTAAACCCCCCATTTTGTTGTCTTAACTTTCCTAGCTACTCACCTCTTAGCTGATTATGACAGGGGAGGTGTCAAAAGACCTACACTAAGGGTGCCAGATTGATCCTCGGGAAGCGCTACAAGCACGCTCACCTACAAAGTTATGGATATGTTATGCAAACAAGCCCTTTACGTTAGTGGTTAGTGGTTTGGATTTCGACAACATAACCTCAAGATTATACTTAATAGAAAGTTAGCGAAGACCTTGTTATTATGATTGTACAAAACAATTTATATATGCACCGCATACAAACAAAATAGTTAGACACATCTAGCTTGTCCGATATATTCATTTTGTTATGATTTGTGAAAGAGTAGAGTGCAAGAATATCAATAACAAAACAATGAATACAAGTAATGAGCAAATGACAAAGCATAGCAAAGATATAGCGAGGGGACTAGGCTCGAACCTTAGAACATGAGGTTGGATACTGGTTTGGGGTTAGTGAAGCCGAAGATGGCGCGGGTCACGACCGGGAGGTGAGGTTGTTGCGCCGAGCCCGGTCTTCGCGTCGATCTTGTCTATCTCCATCGGGTCGGCGATCATGGGGGGTGCCGATCCTTCCGTGTCGAAGTTCCTGCTCGGCATGTGGCGTCGTGTTTCAGGTTGAGTCTTGTTCAACGCGTCAAACCTCTCTGTTGCGCAAACCATGTCGCGGTAGTTACTGTAGTTCGTTGCAATCACGTGTCGGCGGACTTCGTTTTTTAGTCCCGCAGTGTACGCCTGGATTTTTTCGCCTTTGGTCAAGTCGTCGATGCGGTTGAAAAAATTTTCCATCTGCTATGTGTATTGTGCTACACTGCCAAATTGCCAATGTCGGTGAATTGGATGTCGCACCATGTATGACGAGTTGATTGGTTCAAATCTTTTTATGAGTGCTGCCTGAAACTGCGCCCATGAACCTTTGCCGAAAATTTCGTTACTGTTGCAAATCCATTCGAGTGTTGGGCCTCGTAATAGTGTGGTCGTGAGCCGAATCCGCATCGAGTAATATGTTGGGGTCGTACAGCCAACGGCCTCGAAGTAAATTTCGATGGTTGCAATAGATCGTCTGACGCCCGTGCCTTTTGGGATCGGATTGAACGCCTCCAGTAGCCTCGAGCGTGCAGCCTCAAGATTCAGTGTTGCTGGTGCTGTTGCTGCTACTGCTGCAGGTTGAAATGTCGGTGTCGTAACTGCTGCGGCTGCCGTCGCTGCTGCGTTCGCCGGTGCTTCTGCGGATGCCGATTGGTTCGCGATCTTCGCCTCCATTCGTAGAAGCATTGCGCTGGTTTGCTCCTTCTCGGCGCGGAGTGCGGCGATTTCCTGTACGAAATTGTCGCCTTGACCCTCCATGCCTGCTGACATCGTGTCCGAAAAAAACCAAATTGAGGGGATCGGAAAAATTATGCGGAACTGGTTGTACGCACCTGAATCGGTGCTTTTCATCGTCACCCCCGCGATTTTTTTAAGGCTGTGTTTTAGCGGTTCACCAAGTGTGGGGATCGATGAACTGGTTCTGGATGAATTGATTGATCACCTGGGTACAACACGAGGCTATATATATTGTCGACACAAGGCAAGGTAACCAGGTGTTACGTGAAGGTTCCGAGGGTCGCGAAGCGTCTCTAATGGATCCTTCCCGAATTTGGTAGAAGTTTTTCGGTGTGAACCGAGTAGCACTGAATTCGGTACACACAATCCTAGTTCGGTGCTATAACTATAATAAAATATAGGAAAGCACCTAACCTAGGAAATCAAGTAAGAGCATGCAAGATAAAGCAAACCTAAGTTAGATAATGCATAATGAAGTAAAGGCAAGCAAGCAAAGCCTAGCAAAAGCTGTTGTACTCTCACAGCAGCAAATGCTGAAGCGCGGAAAGATCGCATTGGATTACACCCTAACCACCGAGCAGCCGGCCGACTTCCTCACAAAGGGGCTGCACATTCTGGCCTTCAACCGGTGCTCCATCGCAATTCGCCAAGTGTGTCTGGCTGACGTCGGCGACGGTGATGATGACGTGTAGCAATAGCGTCGTGCCCTTTTTGCATGGCTGGTGAGGTGATTGGCATGCAGCGCTGTGTGTGCATGTCGACGATGACTTTCGCCTTCTATACTATTTCTTGGGTTTCGGAGTGAGCCTCGTGTGTGGGTGCCCAAGTATGAGAGTGGCAAGTGAGTGTTGATGGGAATGTGGCCCAGCTCTTGCGCGCAGTCAGGTGCGCGCGAGGTGCAGCCGGCTGCCAGTAGGAGTCGACGCCGACTTTGAAGAGCGGGTCGACAAAGTTGGTCAACCGACGCGAGACCACTGCGGATCCGCCAACAACGCGAAGTCGGCGACTGACTTGTGACGAGGTGGTCTACGAGGATGTTCGTCGACCTGCGGGGATGCCGACTTGGGGAAGTCGGCGAGTGGCCAAACTAGGTGGTCAAACTGGGTGGTCAACGAACGGGTTCGATGACCTGCGAGCGCCGACCGATGGTCAGGATTTCACTGACTTTGGGGTATCCCAGTCGACCGTGTAACCAGGGTGACGAGGTTCTACGAGGGCGTGCGAACGTTGCCTAGATGGTCATGGAAAAGTCAGCCGATGTGGTAGCACGTGGTCAACGTGGTGCATATGGCACAAGTGTCGGCACCTTCGCGACGGGCGTGGCGGTGCACAACGTGCACGACCGTCTACAAGCACCTGTGAAGTAGGTGTGCGCACATGCGCCTATAGTCACACGCGGTTGCAACGCTTGCAAGCCGCCTTTCTGCAGAATTGGCAAGCCGAGCCTGTGCGCTGCTTGCGGGTCACCGACTTTTAGCGTTGGCAAGCTGCCTCCGAGTTGCATTGGCACACTGTCGACTTGCCGTGCTGGCAGGCCGCCACCGTGCTACGCTAGAGGTCGACCTGCTTGTTGCTAGACTTGCTCGGCCCCAGATGTAGTCACCATTGCCGATCACTCTTGTATCATTGCTCTCCAATTCTTTTAGTGAAACTCTTGTTGTTTTGCCCTATACACACACAAGTGCTAGAGAACACAAGGAACGTTACGATCCCTCGTGCTACCCGTACCTTCCCCGTAGTCTAGCCGCCACTGATGTAGAGTGAATCTCCGTAGTAATCTCCTGCAACGGCATCAAAATCAACCTGAAGAAAATGAAGACCATCCAGGAGTGAAAGGCGCTGATTGATTTCAGAAAACTTCAGATATTTCTGGGGTTTGCAAAATATGTCTCACGAATATGATGGGGATAGGAATTTTGTGTGGGTGGAGGAAAATGAGGTGGCTATTTAGGAGCTGAAAATTGCTCGTGTCGTTTCCAGTCCTTCGCATTGCAGACCCATCCAAGCCATTCGAAGTCGTGACAAACGCTTCAGATTTTGCTATCGGCGCAGTGCCGCTTCAGAATTTCAACGATGTCTTACAACCGATCGCCTACAAGTCAAGCAAATTGCAGGCTGCGGAGTGCAACTATGCGATTCACGACATGAAACTATGTGCAACTATGCGCAACTATGCTCATCATTATTTATGCGTTTAAATTGTGGCACCGCTACATGATTTGCGCTGCCATCACTGTTCACACCGATCATAAATCACTACAGTACCTTCGCGCGCAACCCAACCTGAACCGCGACAAATCCTGTGGCTCGACCATATGGAGTCATATTTCCACTACAAGGTCACCTGCAAGAAGGGGTCAAACAGTATCGCCGATGCCCTGACCGGACTGTCGATTCAATCCGCTGCAGTACTGATCACCCATTCGAGCCCGATCCTTTCGGGGCTATTCACGCACGGCTATAAGACGGACCCGTTTTTCACGACAGAAAATCACATGCAAGCAATGACGTAGGAAAGGGATTATTGCCTTTGAAATAACCGAGTTTGGGTAATCGCTTATCGTCTGCTGCTTCTTGTCTCCGAATATTTTGCAATTGATAAGCCGCAAAAAACAATTGCATCGCCAGTATTGTTGGTCTGACTCTAAGTCTAACATGCAGTGTTATGTGTCTTCATGCAGAGTGTGCCAAACATGAAATCGACACGTAAGCAAGCGATGGCCTGCTGCAACCCTTCGAGCCACCTAAGCGACCGTGGCAACAAGTGACGATAGACTTTGTCACGGCTAGCTGGCGCGTCCGGCAACGACGTTGTGTTCGTCATCGTCGATTGCCTCACAAAAATGGTGCACATCGTACCCTGTTGCACAACCATCACAGCCAAAGAAACTTTGCGCCTATTTATCTCGATCGTTGTCCGACTTCAAGGAATCCCGTCTGCGATCGTCAGCGACCGCGACCCGAAGTTCACGTTGAAGTTTTGGAAGGAAACCTGGGCGCAGTATGGCACAAGAATACAATTCTCGTCGGCCTACCACCCGTAAACTGATGGACAAACCGAGTGAACCAATCAGACGATGGAGCAGCTTATTCGCACAAACTACCCCGACCCTGCTCGATGCTAAATTTCCCTCTTGATGTTGGAATTCGCATACAACGTCCCGTCAAACATTGCCAACCATACCCCACTTCCTTATTACAAGATGGATCCAGTGGTACCCACAGCAACGACTCCCGATAACCCGGTACCACGCTCGCAACAGTTAGTGACGAAACTCAAGGCAATTCGCGAGAAAGCAGTCAAAGCCATCTGGAAAGCAAATGCAACTGCCTCCAAATACTCGAATCTACCACGCCAAGAAATCGCTATGGTTGCTGGGCAACTAGTCCTACGCGACACGAAAAATCCTTGAATGCCCGTCTCAACGAAGCTTTGACCGTGATGTTGTGGACCCTTTTGTATAATCAAGATGATCACCTCCGCCACAGCACAACTTCTGCTACCTAGCGACTAGCGTGTGCACGATGCGTTCCATGTCAGCCTTCTGAAGCCTTTTGTGGCTGCCACGACGGACATCGCCCGCCAAAACATCGCCCCAACCGCATAATCTGTACTTGAGCCGATGCAAGACCTATAAAGTATTTTTAAGCACCGCGTGCAACTTGACGTCTCAGGGCGCCTAAAGGATTTTCTGATTCGTTGGACTGATCGCACCAACGAAGACAACACCTAGGTATTATCCAGCTCGCTTTAGCACCTTCGATACTGCGCGATTACTGGATCTCGCCTGGAAGCGTGTCGCGTGTGTTGACCACATTTTCTAAAGAGAGAGGGGGGGGGGGGAAGGAAAACCCTTTTTTCCTTACTGGGGTTTACTGTTTCATGTACAACCCCTACTTTCGGCCGGTTTCCTTGCTGCCCAAGCAACCCCGCGTCGCTTTCGGTGTCAGTTCAACCAACCTCGCGTTCCCGAGGTTCCCGCCTAGCTAGGTTGCCCTGCTATATTATCTTGGGTCATTCAATGTGTTGTCATTCCATATTCTCACAGCTTCGTTATTCGTTTTCTGCACAACTTTGTTTGACAACTCATAATATTTACAACTCATAACACATGTACAACACATCTCGGTTTTTTTTTAGATGAAATAACACACTATGGGAAATGTACAAAGCGTCGGCAGTCGTAACTGAGTCAGAAGGGAAGCGCCACAGTACTGAGTATGTACCACAGCACATTTCGTAATCAATCAGCTACATCGCAAGATCCCGCAAGATGCCACGTCAGGCAGGATGCTCGCGTGAATCCAGAAACTACTGTTCCCTACGGCGTGGCGTAGCGAGTCGTGTGGCGGAAACCTTGGCAACAGCGCTTGGCGTTTTCTTGCTGGGTGCTCCAGGCGACAAACACATGTATACAGTGCACATCAAGAAATGGAACCAGAATCTTTGAACTTTTTTGTCTTATTCGTCACGAAACTGTTTTCGGGTGGATACAAACGCAAGCACACATGAATACAGCTGATGCCCACCCCACGCACGCGAATTTGCTCTGGACCGGATGGAAACGCTGCACCCGAGGTTTTTTCCCCAGCCTGTTGCACCCACGTTACAAGCGCGTCGCGTGGTTATGAACCAATAGTAACGAACAGACCGAAGTCAAACTGAAGAGACTGAAGTCAAAATGTCAACGGATAAGGTTACAGATCCTTTATATAAGCACCTGCGAGTCCTTTTTAGCTAGCTGCGAATTGACGAAACTTATGCGAAATGCTCGATACAGCTTATACGCCCCCTTCACAAGGCAACCGGGAGGGGCTCAATCAGACATCAACTGTACATACTAAAATCATACACACATGTTTGTACACCTGATGCCCATTTCAGTCCCGTTCCCCATCTTTCTCTGTGTTCCTCTTTCGAGCACGCGCTCGCTATGGGGAGAATGAGACTGTACCTGGGTAGCCCAGCGTGTCTTGTCTGGGAAACTCGAATAACTTATTCGAGGTCAAGAATATCTTAGTTTTGTCGTGGGCTAGTAACGCGCGGGCCGTTGGGTGTGAATGTCGACCACTGGGCGTATGGAGTGGCAGTGGGCGTGTTCAGAATGGGCGGTTGAGTGAGCATTAGGGTGTACACACCGCCATAATGTATGGCTTGGTGCAGCAAACAAACATCGAACGTGTTCGATTTGAATTTCGACATTGATTCTTTGATTTTCAACAGTTTTTACACTCTCTTGTCATTCCGCCGCACGTTCACATGCTGTACAGTTTGAGAGTACTGTATTTCGCATACTTTCACCTACAGACAAATTCAGCAGGTTGAGAGTTGGCAGTCATCAATCCCATTGGTAGGGTAATACAGTCCATGCCCATTAGAGGAACGCCAGCTTAGCCTTACCAAATGGACAAGGTTGAGCACATGCTTTTCGCCCGTTTCAACTTCGCCAAGGGAAATAGTGAAACTGTCAATTTCGACTCGCATAGTAACAATTTCAAAATGTCTAACGAATCACGGTTTGAAACGTGATAAACAATTATCCTTTTGACGACTAAGATTACACAATGTGACTGTACATGAGGGGCCGTTGGTAATGTTCAGATGCATGAGGGATGGGTTGCAAAAAAGGATAGGCAAATGCAACGAGATTAGGTAAGAATCGACTGTACACCCTATTTTACGCTTTTCAGACATTGGCTGTATGTACCAGACGGTTTTTATAGCATCAACGCGTCCAAAACGGTGCCATAACACTCCATACAAGCACAATCTACCGCACTCAAACCTGTATAAACTACTGTATACTTCGTGCTCATTTGTCGCCTTATGGGCACTGTTAACGGGAGTTGGTCCTGTCCTCTTTTGGGCGGAGCCGGCTTTGTGGTCGAGTATGCGGGAGGTGAAGCCGACCGTCTACAGTAGGCGACGCCGACTTGAGTGAGCAGGTCGACGAAGTTGATCGACGTGCACGGGGCCACTGCGAAGCTACCGACAATGGGAAACCGGCGACCGACCTCAACCTGGTGGTCGACGAAGGGACTCGTCGACCTAAGAGGGGCGCTGACTTGAGGGCGACGACCTTGGAAGGCCGACTTGGCGAAGTCGGCGGACAGCTTCAGCGTGGTCGAAGGAGGGTTTGTCCGTCTATGGGTTAGCTGACTTTGGTGAAGCCGGCGTCTGCGACGCCGACTTCGTTGGAACGGCGGAGCCGACTTAGTTGGTCGGCCAAGTCGGCTTGGTTAGCCCACTCGGGGAAAGTTGGCTACAGCAGGGCTGACTTTGACAAAGCCGGCCAAGACGTTGGTTGACTAGGTGAAGTCGGCAGCCGGCGAAGGTGTTCGTCGACTTGACGTCGACTTGAATTCTGGCAAAGCCGAGATCTGAGTGGTATTTCGAGGTCGACGTGGCTCATCAGACGCATGTGACTGACTTGACACCTGTGCGGTGCACGTGACAGTGCACGTCGCGCCAACCATCTACAAGCACCTACGAAGTTGGTGCGAGCGCATGCGCACAAGGACACCTACCATTGCGACGCTGGCAAGCCGCCTTGCTACTGTGTTGGGAAGCTACCTTGGTGAAGCGCTGGCAGGTTGCGGACTTGCTATGTTGGCAAGCCACCACTCTGCAGTGCTGGAGCGGTGCGGACGTGCAGTGCTCGCAGGTCACCGACTTTGCTGCGCTAGAGGCCGACCTGCATGTTTGCTATGTTGCTAGGCTCTGATGTAGTCAATCTGGCCTTTGTCATTGCATCTGTTGTTGTGAACCTTTGCTCGCGAAACACTTGCCAAATCTTTCTGTGGATGAACAAGTAGAGAGAACGCTAAGGAATGTTGCGATCACTCACAAACCCGTGCGTTCCCCCGTAGTCCAACTCCGTTGTAGAGTGACTCTCCTTAGGCACTTGTCTGCCACGTTCCTAGGGTTAGGTTACAATCACCGGCGCGCTAAATCCAAGCACTCCCTTTTGTTAGAACATCACGAAAAAGGGTGTAGCACCGTTTTGGGCGTGGTGGTATTACACAAACTGTTTGGTGCATACAACCAAAGTCAGTCTAGCAAGAAAGAGGGTGTACTGTACGTGGCTGCTGAGCGAGGCTTGGGGTTGGTCACGACTCTCGTCTCAATCGCATCAACAACACCTTGCACGATTTTTTGAGTTGCAGAGTTCAACACTGAACTTGAATATGAGGGGTACCAAAAGGGTTGTCGCTACAACGGCAAATGCATGCCTTGAACATTCAGGGTTAATTTTTGCCAAGGTCCCGGATTTGAAGGGTTCGTTTCAAGATCAACCCATCCACCTAAAGCTCTGAATTTGGGACTATCTCTAACTTGTAATTTCCTGCTTTCAGACCTAGCTTGGACTTCACAAATTGATCTTGGGACTAGCCCTACCCCTAAGCTAATATGCATCCCTGCCCCTGTAAATTTACATAAGTCCTGACATGTTATATCCACCCCAGGATCAACTCTCCTTACCGCGAGTGTTGACGGAACCAATGGCTCTCTAAGTCAGGACTTGATTCTGTTGTGGTTGTAATGCATTTTGTTTTTTTCTTTGCGAGCTAATTTAGGAGACCATTATAACATGGAAGAGTTAGAGCGAAGTGGGCAGGTGTAAGAATATATAGAGCTAGTAACTTTACGACGATGTGTTGTTGAGCTCTCGATGAGGCATTTGTTATCCACAAAGTAGTTTTAATTGACTTGGCAGATATTGTAGGCAAGCAATTACAGTGCATTAGTGGTTTTTCCAGCCGAAAAGACCGATTCGAGAAAACAAACAAGATTTTTTTTCAGTTACATGAAGAAACAAATATGGAGTAGGTAGTGAAAAGCGGGAAAATTTTCTTGTCCTATTGAACGTACATTTGTCTTTGTAGCCTTGATTCTAAGTTTTGAGTTTAGCCCCAACCCACACACATGAAGTGCTCGGGTTGGTCTCAAACCGAATACTTCTGGTTAGAATCTGTGTCGGCGCTTCATTGACAAGGAGCAGAGCGGTCGGATTCTGAAGATGCCAGTCCCCATCGACGCCTATGTCGAGCTAACGTTCGACGAGGCCGGACATCGCCTTCGCATGCAGCAAGCTGGGGAGCGGCCTGACGGTGAGGAGCGACCAGCACTGGCGCGAAGTCGACCGCTGCCTCGCCTACTTGCCGACACCCGTGACACTGCCCCGGAGTTCGGCAGTGGACCCGAGTCACTGTGTCTGGTCGGCTACGTGGACGCCGACGACGCCGGGGACAAGCAGAACCGGACGAGAATGGGCGCCTACGTGTTCGTCTTCGAAGGGGTCGCTGTCTCCTAGTCGAGCCAGCGCATCAAGTGCGCGACGCTCTCGTCGACTGACTAGCAAAGAGGCACCACCGACTTCGTTTCCTCCTAGCTGAGTTCCAGCTGCTGGACGCTGGGACGCTGACGGTCCTTCAGGTGGACAACAAGTCGGCCATCTCAGTCGCTGAGGGCTTGGGGATGCAGAGCAACCTCATGCACATGGAGCAGCGCATGGCTGCAGCACATGGTGAAGCATGGGTGTGAGAGTACGACGGCTTATGCCAGCTATGCATGCTTGCCTTTACTTTATTATGCTACTTCTAGCTTAGGTTTATTTTATGCATGCATGAATTGCTTGAATTCCTAGGCTAGGTGCTTTCCTATATTTTATTATAGTTATAGCACCGAGCTAGGTTGCGTACACCGAATTCTGGGCTATTCGGTTGCCACCGAAATGCCTTCTACCGAATTCGGGAAGGGTCTGTTCGGGACGCTTCGCGACCCCCAGAACCTTCGCGTAACACCTGGTTACTGCCCCTTGTGTCGAGCCTATATATAGCCTCGTGTTGTACCCAGGTGATCATTCAATTCAAACTCTCTTTTCTGAGCTCGATCCTAGATCCTCACACTTGGTAATCAGAGCTCGTTTACACGCGAAGTTCTTTCGACCGCTAAAAACCAGTCTTCAAAAAACCGCGGGGGCGACGCAGATAAACATCGATTTCGGGTACGTAAAACCGGTTCCGTGTTTTTCCGCTCCTCCTCGATTCGGTTTTTCGGACGCGTAATGTCAGGCATGGAAGGCCAGGGCGACAACTACGCGACAACGAGCGACGTCGCGAGCCTCCGCACCGACATGGAGCAGACGCAGGCGACGCTTCGTCGACTCGAGGCTTTTCTGACAAGCCATCCGGCGCTCGCCACGACAGCAGCAGCGACTGCAACGACTGCAGCACCGACAACTCCAGCAGCAGTGGCGACACCGACATTTCACGGTCCGATGGCACCACTGACGCCGAACCTCGAAGCAGCACGACCGAGGCTCCCGGAAGCGTTCGATCCAAGCGCGAAGGGATCCGACGTCCGGCGTTTCGTGGCAACCCTCGAAATTTACTTCGAGGCCATTGGCTGTTCGACCCCGACACACGACGCAACACGAATCCGGCTCGCAGCGACACTGTTACGAGGACCAGCACTCGAGTGGATCTACAACACCGACGTGGCCCGCGGGGAGAAAACGTGGACGCAGTTTCGGGCAGAATTAATCGGGCGTTTCGAACCAATTAATACTACCTACATGGCGCGACAACAAATTCATCGGCACAAGCAGTACAGTAGTGTAACGCAGTACACGCAGCAGATGGAGCTCCTGTTCACCCGCATCCCCGACCTGACCGAAGGCGAAAAAATCCAGGCGTACACAGAAGGGTTAAAATTGGAGATTCGGCGGCAGGTGATCGCGGCGAATAACGACAGCTACAGAGACATCGTGCGTGCAGCCGAGCGTTACGACGCGCTGACCCGAGGTCAACCCGAAACACGACGTTTCGCGCCGAACCGTACATTCGGCACGGAGCGATCGGCACCCCCCACGTTCGCCGAACCGATGGACATCGACAAATTCGACGCGAAGCAGCAGCCGACCAAATGCGAATTTTGCGGCGCAGCAGGGCATC
Organism: Closterium sp. Yama58-4; assembly: GCA_947470075.1. Taxonomy (NCBI): domain Eukaryota; kingdom Viridiplantae; phylum Streptophyta; class Zygnematophyceae; order Desmidiales; family Closteriaceae; genus Closterium; species Closterium sp. Yama58-4. The sequence continues at coordinate 62,549 of CANIUD010000329.1, read as the reverse complement.
AGATTTTGTCGTGCTACAAGATGAAGAAAGTACGTGCAATCATGCAGGGCGGTAACAGTGGAGCACCCCCGAAGTAAAAAAACGGGAATCGCCAGTAGCCGCGGATCGAACTGGCGATCGCGTAAAGATCCGAAAAGCGAAAAAGGGCGACGACGTGGCGACTTCGGAGCGGGCGAAAAAAGGAGAAAATGATGGCGCGAATATAAAACGTCACGACCGGCCGGCATCAGGGGAAATCGCCGAGGCGACTGGTGGCTCCGCGAAAAAAGACTCTGCACCGACCGGGAAACTCCAGCCGGACCCCCACGAAAGTAAGAATTCGTTAAAAGTATCCTATACTCTAACGAAAAATATTGCTTCTCGTGGTTTTCAAGCCTTTGAAAAATTCAGGGGAGAATTAAAGGCCAAGAAAAAGCCTTTAGAAATTATTCAGGTACCTGCAAATTTGGGCAAAGTATTACGGAGCGTAGAAAAGGGTCGTGCGTTCCGTGGTGTTAATATTCTCTCCCCGCAGCGTAGTGTTAAGGCTCCCCGTTGCCCACAGGTGAAGCCTACACAGCTGCAAAGGCTTAGAGGAGACATCCAGGCTCAAGAGAAATTATACAAGCCTCGGAAAGATCCTCCTGTCAGAATGTTATATTTGTCTAGCCTGCAGTGGGGTGCTCTGTAGCGAGTACAACCCTTCTAGGGTTTGCTATTTGTATCCCCATTCTTGCTAGTTCAACCCTCTCTCTTTTGCCTAATTCTCTCAACATGGTATCAGAGCAGGTCGACCCTCCTGGGTCGATCCTGTGGGTGGGCCCACCACCTAATGCTTCCGCTGCTGTACTTCCTGCCGGGCGCCTCGGGCGCGCGACGACTTCTTCCTGCCGGTTTTTTCTAGGGTTTCGGCGGTTTTCATCCCGCCGTGCGCTCGGGGCGCGCGGCGGTTTTCTGCACGCCGTGCGCCCCGAGGCGCGCGGCGGTTTCCCACCGTCGAAGCGCCCTCCCCTCGTCGCCGTCGACCCCCCGCGTCGCCCCGCAGCCCCGCGCGTCGCCCCCGACGTCTCGTCGCGACACCTTGGGGAGCCGCGCGCGGCCCCCCGCTACCTCGTCGCGACGCCGTGGGGAGCTGCGCGCGGCCCCCGCTGCCTCGTCGCGACGCCTTAGGGAGCCGCGCGCGGCCCCCCGCTGCCCCGTCGAGGCGCCCTGGGGAGCCGCGCGCGGCCCCCGCTGCCCAGAGGTGGCGCCCTGGGGGTCGCGCGCCTTCCCCCTCGCCGTCCCCCGCGCTCCTTCTCCCTTTCGCCCGTTTTAGGGTTTGGGGGTGGGGAGTGTGGGGGTGGCGGCTGTGGGGGTGTCGGTTGTGCGTTACTCTACCTACTCCTCCTCCTCCCTAGTCTCCCTCTACTGCAGCTGCCGCTGAGGGGGGTGGTGTGTGGGAGTCTAGGGTTTGGGGTTTAAGGGGGGGTACCGTGGGAGTGGAGCTAGGGGTGAAGCAAGGGGTGTGTGTCGAGGGGTGTGGGACTGTTGGGGGAGGTTGAGCGGAGACTGCCGTCGTGTCGTCCGCAGCACCTGTATTCCGGGGTTCCGCGGACCTCCGGTAGCTCAGAGAGCCGGCTGCACCTGTCGCCCGTGGGTCCGCTGCACCCTCCGCAGCGACTATTACCCCTGTAGTCCGGGGCTCTGCTTCCGGTAGCCACTAGCGTTGCGCCAGAGCCGTCTGATGCCCGTGTGTCTGCAGCTTCAGTCGTCGCCTCCACTCCTTTCTCCTCTCGCCAGCCCTCCTCCTCCTCATTTGTCCTCTGTGACCGCCTCTAGCTTTGCTCATAACTTATAAACTGTTGCTTCTTGAACTTGTGCTCAGAATGTGTGGTGACATCGTGATCCACCCTGAGCTTGTACTGCTTTGCTTGCTCTGCTGATTACACCCCACTTTGGCTATGGGGGTGTGTCAGAATGTTATATTTGTCTAGCCTGCAGTGGGGTGCTCTGTAGCGAGTACAACCCTTCTAGGGTTTGCTATTTGTATCCCCATTCTTGCTAGTTCAACCCTCTCTCTTTTGCCTAATTCTCTCAACACCTCCTACCCCCCAGGTGAAGTTGGAAAGTGCTGAGTCGGGTATAGGAAGTAGGGAAGGTATTCATTTTGATGTACCCTATGATCCTATTAATGAGACCCTCTTTGGCTACTCAGCGCAGCAGAAACCACTACTCCTCGAGGTGTTATGCAATGGGCGACGCCTCCAGGCACTGGTGGACAGCGGTGCATCTCACTCAGTATGTGACCGCGGAGCATTGGAGAAAATTGGAGAGAAGGCGGAGGAGACCCAGTTTTCAGCAACCATGGTGGACGGTACGAAGCTTCCCATCCACGGCGAAGCAACCTTGCAGCTGCACATAGGTGCGTTGAGATGGAAGCCGAAGCTACCTGTTACCAACATCAAAGGGTTAGATTTCATCTTGGGGCGAGATTTCCTGAAGCGGTTCAACCCCGAGATCGATTGGGTCAACAGCAAGGTGTGCATCTACAACAACGGGAAGCGGATAGCACTACGAAGCTGGACGGATACAGGAGACATTCCGGAAACAACACTGGCACGGTTCGAACGGATGGTGAACGAGGGCGACGCGGGTTACGTAGCACTGGTCATGGCAGCAGCAGAAGAGGTGAAACCGGGTTCCGAGCTACCCGCAGCAGTGAAAGAAGTCTTGGAGCAGTACAAAGACATCATGCCCGACGACCTACCTGCAGGCGTACCTCCAGCACGCACCCACGAGCACGAGATCGTGGAGGAACCAGGTGCGAAACCCGTCTCACGTGCACCATACCGACTGAGTCCGACCGAGCTGACAGACATGAAAAAACAGATCGAATATTTACTGGACAGACAACTGATCCGCCCATCCACATCTCCCTACGGTGCACCAGTTCTCTTCACACCAAAACCAGACGGCAGTTTACGGATGTGCATCGACTACCACGCACTGAACAAATTGACAGTTAAAAATAAATACCCCATACCGCGCATCGACGACTTACTGGACCAACTGCGTGGTGCAACAGTTTTCTCGAAGCTGGACCTACGGTCGGGTTACTGGCAGATCAAGATGGCGGACAACTCGATCCACAAAACGGCGTTCCGTACGAGATACGGCTCCTACGAATACTTGGTGATGCCGTTCGGACTCTGCAACGCACCAGCAACGTTTCAGGCGGAGATGAACCACATCCTTCGACCCCTGCTGGACGAGTGCGTAGTGGTGTACCTGGATGACATTCTCATCTACTCTAAGAACATGAAGGAGCACGTGGAGCATCTGCGGAAGGTGTTCGAAATCCTGCGGAAGAATAAGTTCTACGTGAAGCTGTCAAAGAGCGACTTCGCACTGGAGAAAGTGCAGTTTCTCGGGCACATGGTGAGTGCCAAGGGCGTGCACGTGGACCCGCGGAAAATCGAAGCCGTTAAAAAGTGGAAGGTTCCGGAGAACGTGAAAGAGTTGCAGCAGTTCCTCGGCTTCGCCAACTACTACAACAGGTTTGTGCCGCAGTACGCTAAGATAGCAGCGCCACTGACCGACCTACTGAAAAAGGATACGCCCTTCAGATGGGTACTCCGTGGACGGCGAGATCGCAACGGCAGAGAAACAAAAGCTGTTACAGTGGGAGAAAGACTTAGCGGTAAGGAAGGGTTCAGGAAAGATTTGGGTACCGAATTACGCCCCGCTACGACAGATCCTATTAGAGGAATTTCATGACGTACCTTACGCGGGACATTTCGGGAGCAACAAGACGTTAGCGGGAATAGCGAAGTATTACTACTGGCCCCGGATGGCAGCAAACATGCAGCAGTTCGTCACCTCATGCGACACGTGCCAGCGGATGAAGAGTAGCAAGCAGAAAAAAGCAGGGTTACTTCAACCTCTACCCGTACCGGAGCAGCCATGGCAGGTCGTTAGCCTCGACTTCATCACAGGACTTCCCTCGACCTCACGGGGACACGATTCCATCCTCGTAGTAATCGATAAGTTCTCCAAAATGGGTCATTTCATACCGACCAACGCCACAGCTACAGCTGAAGCAACTGCTCGCCTCTTCTTCGACCGCATCATCACCATCCACGGCATCCCCGCTACACTTATCTCAGACAGAGACCCAAAATTCACAAGTAAGTTCTGGAAGGAGCTTATGGGACTGCTGGGGACCAAGCTTGCCATGTCTTCAGCATACCATCCCCAGACTGACGGACAAACGGAGCGACTCAATCAGGTGGTTGAACAGTTACTGCGTACAGCTTGCAAAGACGACATCAGCCACCGGGATTCACAGTTACCAACCTTAGAGTTCGCTTACAACAACGCCTCACATGCGGCCACAGGGAAAACCCCTTTCTTCCTGTGTTACGGACGGGAACCACTCACACCACAGCAGCCAACCACACCGGCACACGTCCAAGCCGCACACGACTTCGTCACCACCATGCAGCAGCTATGGGAGAAGACTCAGCGGCGTCTCACCACGATGCAGAACTCCCAGAAGCAGTATGCCGATCGACAGCGACAAGATCACTCAGTAGCAGTCGGAGATCAGGTGCTTCTCGACACGCGCAACTTGAACCTGTCACACCTACCATCCAAACTCCGGCCTCGCTTCTGTGGTCCTTTTCTCGTGGAGGCACAAGTGACACCAGTTACATTCCGCTTGCGCTTACCAGATACGTGGAAGCTTCACAATGCTTTCCATGTTCAGCTACTGAAACCCTACAAGGACCCCAACCAACAGTTCCAGGGACGGCAGCTACCGCCACCTCCACCTGTTCTTGTGCAGGATGAACCAGAGTACGAGATCGAGCGCGTTCTCACTCATCGGCGCCGCGGCGGCAAGACCCTCGAGTTCCTGATATGCTGGAAGGGATACGACCCCACTGAGGACAGTTGGGTTGCAGAAGCTGATATGGGCAACGCACGCCGTGCTCTCAAGGACTATCTTGTCAAGCAGGGTGTATCTCACGCCACCCAGCTTTGAGGGGGGGACGTGTGAGAGTACGACGGCTTATGCCAGCTATGCATGCTTGCCTTTACTTTATTATGCTACTTCTAGCTTAGGTTTATTTTATGCATGCATGAATTGCTTGAATTCCTAGGCTAGGTGCTTTCCTATATTTTATTATAGTTATAGCACCGAGCTAGGTTGCGTACACCGAATTCTGGGCTATTCGGTTGCCACCGAAATGCCTTCTACCGAATTCGGGAAGGGTCTGTTCGGGACGCTTCGCGACCCCCAGAACCTTCGCGTAACACCTGGTTACTGCCCCTTGTGTCGAGCCTATATATAGCCTCGTGTTGTACCCAGGTGATCATTCAATTCAAACTCTCTTTTCTGAGCTCGATCCTAGATCCTCACAATGGGAAATTCGTGCTGAAGAAGATCCTGACCACCGAGCAGCCGGCTGACTTCCTGACGAAGGCGCTGCACTTTCCGGCCTTCAACCGGTGCTCCGTTGCAATCGGCCAAGTGCGTCTGGCCAACGTCGACGACGGTCGTGACGACGTGCTGCAGTAGGTACCGTGCCCTACTGCACGGCTGGTGCGGTAACGACGTGCTGTGTGTTATATGCATGTCGACAACGACGAGCTTTTCTCCGTAGAGTACGGCCGTGTGGGATGGAAGCCCAAGCAAGAACGCGACAGGGGAGTGTTAACGACTGTTGGATGTTGGTCGCATCCTCGCTTGGGCGGAGCCGACTTCCTGGTCGAGTGTGCGGGAGGTGCAGCCGACCGACTGCAGTGGGCGACGCCGACTTGGGCGAGCAGGATGACAGATCTGGTCGACCTGAACGGGGGCCACTGTGAAGCCGCCGACAACGGGCACCCGGCGGCTGACTTCGATCGTGGACGATGAAGGGACTCATCGACCTGGGAAGGGTGCCGACCTTGGGAGGCCGACTTGGCGAAGTCGGCAGACAACTTCAGGGTGGCCGACGAAGAGGTTCGTCGGTCTATGGGTTATTCGACTTCGGTGAAGCTGGCTTCTGTGACGCCGACTTCATTGGGATGGCGGAGCCGGCTTGGTTAGCAGGCTTGGGGGCCAAGTCGACGTGGTTGGCCGACTTCTCCGGTTAGCCGACCTTGAGGAAGTTGGCTACAGCGGAGTCGGTTTTGACGAAGCCTGCCAAGACGATGGTCGACGAGGTGAAGTGGGTGCCGATGAAGGTGTTCATCAACATGACGCCGACTTGGGGACGCCGACTTGAAGACGTCGGCGGCCTGCCCTGGTCGACCGTGTAACTTGGCAAACAAAGTTCTGCGGAGGTGCGCGAACGTCGTCCAGATGGTTTTGGCAAGGCCAACCTCGGATTGGTATCCCAAGGTTAACGTGGCTCATCAGGCGCGATCAATGGCACATGGCCGACTTGGCAGCGGCGCCGTGCACATGACGGTGCACGACACGCCAACCGTCTGTGAGCACCTGCGAAGTAGGTGCACTGCTGTCACCTGCGGGTGCAATGTTGGACAGTCACCTTGCTGCAGCGTTGGCACGCCGTCGACTTGCAACACTGGCAAGCCGCCTTTCAGCAGTGCTAGAGCGGTGCGAACTTTGCAGTGCTGGAATGGAACGCGGTCGACCTTGTTGCGCTGGAAGTCGACCTGCTTCTGTGCTCGGCAGACTTGCTTCTGATGTAGTCAGTTTTGCCATTGTTGCCAATCATTCTGTAATCCAAACTTTGCTAGTGAAACTCTTGCGAATTCCTCCCGTGAATGTGTGCGTAGAGGGAACAGAAGCAAATACAGGCAACGCTACAATCACTCCTAGAACTCGTGCCTCCCCGTAGTCCAGCTCTCGGTGTAGAGTGACTCTCCGTACCATCGCTCCCTCTCTCCCGTCACTCCCTCTCTTCCGTCGCTCCCTCTCTCCCGTCGCTCCCTCTCTGCCATTGCTCCCTCTCTCTTGTCACTTCCTCTATCCTGTCGCTTCCTCTCTCCCGACGCCCCCTCTCTCTTCCCACTCACATAGGCTCGCAATTTATTCACGCTCGTTGCTTATTCGCGCATGCCGCTCACTCACGCTCACCTCTCCCATCCCTCCTTTTGTTCTTCCCTCCATTCCTCCTTTGCTCTTTCCCCTTTTCCCCCTTTGGTCTTCCCCCCATTCCCCCTTTGACCTTCCCTTCGTTCCCCCTTTGCCCTTCCCTCCGTTTCTCTCTTTGCCCTTCTCTCTGTTTCCCCCTTTGCCCTCCCCTCTATCTCCCCCTTTGCCCTTCCCTCCGTTTTCCCCTTTACCCTTCCCTTCGTTTCCCCCTTTGCCCATCCCTCCGTTTCCCCCTTTGCCCTCCCTCCATTTCCACCTTGCTCTTCCCTCTGTTCCCCTTCTGCCATTTTCTCTCATCTTCCCTCTTTGTTCATCTCGTCCCTTCCGCCTCTTCCAATCCCATTCCCCAATTCCTCGCAACCCCCTATTTTTTACTGCCCTGTTGCCCTCCCCATTGCCCTCGCCCCACCTCCCATAACCTTTTGCATCATTCTCGCTTTCCCTCACGGTCACCCAAAATTCCCCATTTATCTCCCTCTTCTACGCATCCCTCTCCACCATTGATCGCGGTTAGCTCACCACATGTCACTTCCTTCTATTTCCCTCCTCCCACTCTTCTTTGCCTCCCTCCTTTGATCCTATCCCCGCCTTGCAGAGAGTCACTCTACACCGGTGGGAACTAGACAACAGGGAGGGCACGGGTGGTACGAGTGATCGTAACGTTCTCTCTAGCCATTGATCATGTGTGGGTTCACGGGGTAAAAAAGGCAACAGTTTGACTAGCAAACGTTGGATACAATAATGCAAGAGTGATTGGCAATGGTGACTACATCTGGGGCCTAGCAAGCCTAGCAACAAGCAGGTCGACCTTGTTAACGGGAATGGATTGTTGGCCCCGCCCTCGCTTGGGCAACGCCGACGACTTGGTCGGATGTACGGGAGAAGCAGCCGACCGTTCACAGTGAGGGAGCTGCTCAATGGGCTTCATCGATCTGCAGGGTATCACTGTGGTGTTGCCGTCGACCTAGGGTGCTCGACTCGCCTTCTTTTGCGGGGCAGGTCGACGGGGTGGTCGCGGACCTGCGCAGGGCTGTCACGGGGCTGGAGCCGTCGACCAGGGAGCTCGACAGCTGCAGCCGATGGGCTGATTCACGGGTTGGCCTTCGACCTGACAAGTGAGCAGCGATCGACGAGGGGAGCTCGGCAACAACATCTGACAGTGCTGGTCGACGGAGGGGTCCGTCGACCATGGTGCTGCTCGACGGGAGCTGTGGTTGACCAGAGGCAGTTGGTGGTCGACCAGAGGCACCTGGTGGTCGACCAGAGCACCTGGTGGTGTCCAGGTCGACCAGGTAACCTGCTCGGCGAGTTCTGCGGAGGCACGCGAACGTCGTCGAGGTCGCGGTAACGAAGGCGACTTCGGGCTGGTATCCCGAAGTCGATGTGGCTCGTCAGGCGCAGACAACAGCCGACGGATGCACAGCAATGCAAGTCGGGCCAATCGTCTGCACGCACCTGCGAGCGTACGCACTGCTGTCTTTTACGGGGCAACGCTGGGCAGCCGCTCTACTGCAGCGTTGGCACGCCGTCGACCTGCTCTGCTGGCAGGTCGCCCTTCTGCAGTGCTGGCGCGGCTCCTCTACGCAACGCTGGCAGGCGGTCCACCAAGCTGTGCTGGCAGTCGACCAGGCTAGCTGCAGGGTTGCTAGGTGCCTGATGTAGCCATTTCTGTTACTCCTTGTTCAATCATTCTAGAATGTAATCTTTGCCTAGTGAAACTCTTGCCGATTTCTCCCGTGAATGTGCAAGCACTAAGGAACTAAGCAAAGCTACGATCACTCCTAGTAGTTCGTGCCAACCTCCCCATAGTCTAGCTTAGGACTATTGTAGAGTCATTTTTCGCAGACCTCTAGCGCAGCACGAGAGCAGCGTGCTAGCACGGCAAGTCGTCAGCGTATCAACGCAACTCAGAGGCAGCTTGCCAACGCTGCAAGTCGGCGAACTGCCTGTAGTGCACCAGCGCCGCTTGCCAATACTGTAGAAAGGCGGATTGCCAGCGTTGCAACCGCGGGTGACTGTAGGCGCATGTGCGAGCACCTATTTCACAGGTGCTTGTAGATGGTTCCAAGTCGTCGTGCACGTTGTGCACTGCCACGCCCGTCGTACAGGTTCCAAGTCGGCCGCATGCTGTCAATACGCCAGATGCACTACATTGAACACGTAATATCACATCAGTTGACTTCACCATGACCACATGGGCGACGTTCGCGCACCCCCGCAGAACCTCGTCGCCCTAATTACATGGTCTACTGGGAAATCCCGAAGTTGGCGCCAACGTGGTCATCGGTCGGCTCGCGAAGGTCGTCAAACCCCTTCGTTGACCATTCAGTATGGACACCGCCGACTTCCCCAAGTCGGCGTCCCCGCATGTCGACAAACACCCTAGTCGGCCGTCTCGTCGCAAGTCGGCCGCCGACTTCCCGTCGTTAGTGGCTTAGTAGTCTTTTTGCGCCGGTCGACCAACTCTGCCGACCCACTCTCCGAAGTCGGCGTCGACTACTACAGACAGCCGACTGCACCTCCCGTGCACCTTACTGCGAAGCTGGCCTCGCCCAAGCGAGGGAGGGGCCATATTGGCATCAACACGCCTCTTTTCTCCCTTCCCTCCTATCTTTCAACCCCCTTCCCTCGCTTCCCCTCACTTTCCTTTGTCCATGTTTCTACCTTCCCCTCTCCACCCCTACCATTCTTTTCCGAAGTACCTGTTAAACTGTATTATGCTTGTAGGCTGTAGTGGGGTAGCCAATATGGGGTACAACCCCAACTAGGGTTTCATATTTGTACCCAAACTTCTGCTAGTTCATCATCCTTGCCTAGTGATTCTGACATGGTATTCAGAGCAGGAGGTCCCTAGGACCTACCGACCGTTTTTTTTTAGGGCCCACCACCGCTCGCATGCGGTTACCACGCTACCCCGTGCCCTAGCCTCGTAGCGCCCTCGTGCGCCCTCGTTAGCGCCCTCGCGCGCCCCTCGTTAGCGCCCTCGCGCGCACCCTCGTTAGCGCCCTCGCGCGCCCCTTGCTAGCGCCCTCGCGCGCCCCTCACTAGCGCCCTCGCGCGCCCCTCGCCGAGCCGCCCGCTCGCAGCCCGCCCGCCCGCTCGCTGCCCGCTTCGCGGCCCGCTCGCTACGCAGCCCGCCCGCCCGCTCGCTGCCCGCTTCGCGGCCCGCCCGCTTCGCAGCCCGCTCGCTCGCTGCCCGCTTCGCGGCCCGCCCGCTTCGCAGCCCGCTCGCTCGCTGCCCGCTTCGCGGCCCGCCCACTTCGCAGCCCGCCCGCCCGCTCGCTGCCCGCTTCGCGGCCCGCCCGCCTCGCAGCCCGCTCGCCCCGCTGCCCGCTTCGCGGCCCGCCCACTTCGCAGCCCGCCCGCCCGCTAGCTGCCCACTTCGCGGCCCGCCCGCTTCGCAGCCCGCTCGCCCCGCTGCCCGCTTCGCAGCCCGCCCGCCCGCCCGCTGCCCGCTTCGCGGCCCGCCCGCCTCGCAGCCCGCTCGCCCCGCTGCCCGCTTCGCAGCCCGCCCACTTCGCAGCCCGCCCGCCCGCTAGCTGCCCGCTTCGCGGCCCGCCCGTTTCGCTGCCCGCTCGCAGCGCCGCCCGCTGCCTGTGCACTGCCGCTTTCTCCTGTCCCCTCTGCTGCTGCCGCTGCTCTGCTGTGCCCTCACGCCTGAGCTATGGCCTCTATTCGCGTTCTTTCCTTCGATGCTGAGGGCCGTCCCGTGCAGTTCACTTCCTGGCTCGACGACCTGCAGTTGTATCTTATGAGCAATAGCACGGACCACATCTCCCTCTATGACTACGCGTCTGGTGCTGCCGCTGCTCCTGCTGCCACAGCCGAGCTTAGTGTCCGTTCCCACTGGCAGACTCGTGACGCAGCTGCTCGCCTAGCCATTCGCAGTCACCTCCCGCTAGCTGAGCTCGAACATTTTGGCGACTGCAAATCCGCTAAGGCCCTGTACGACGCTGTCGTCGCTCGCTACTCCTCGCCTGCCACAGCCGAGCTTAGCCGCCTCATGCTGCCGTACCTGTTCCCCGATCTGTCCACCTTTACTACAGTCGCCGATCTTATCACCCACCTTCGCACTAGTGATGCTCGCCTGCGTGCCGCCCTTCCCACCGAGTTCTGCGCTAAGAACCCCCCTCCACTGTACTGGACACTCCACTTCATAGTCACCCGTCTCCCTGACACCCTCCGCTCAGTTCGAGACCACTTCCTTGCTCGCTGTCCCACTGAGCTCACAGTCGCCCTCCTAGAGGAGCAGCTGCTCGCGGCCGAAAAGAGCATTGTAGCTGTCGGTGCTGCTCGTGGCGCTCCTCGCACCCCCATCTTTGAGGGGTGTTCTCCCTCTCCCCTCGCTCCCTCCTACGCTGCTGCTACTGCTGTTGACTTCCTTGGTGCTGAGTCTGTTGGCGCTGCTTCTACTCCTGGTGGGAGGCGCCGCACCGGCAAGGGCAAGGGGGGCAAAAGTGGTGGTGGTGGCGCTGGGGGGGGAGGAGGTGGGGGAGGTGGGGGGGGAGGCGGTGCTGGAGGGAGCGGTGGCGGGAGCGCTGGTGGGAGTGGGGTCGGTGGTGGAGGCGGGGGCGGCGGAGGAAGCAGTGGCAGTAGTGGCGGCGGCGGCGGTGGCGGCGGTGGCGGTGGTGGCGGTGGTGGCGGTGGCGGTCGGAGCGGTGGTAGTGGTGGCGGCGGAGGTCGGAGTGGAGGCACTGGCTCGGGCCAGAGCTCCCAGCAGCAGCAGCGTCCCCAGACGACCCAGCAGCTTCGTGAGTGGCTTGCTCAGCGTGGGACGTCGGGGGCCAGTGCCCGCTGTTCTTATGTCATTCGCACAGGTGACCGCAAGGGACAGACGTGTGGGAGGTTCCACACCCCGTACCGCTGCTTCTCCCACCTTGACGACGCTTGGCGTGAGGAGATGGGTGCGGATGTTGAGCGCCCCCGCTGGGCTGAGCTCATGAGGGCTGGTGTTGATGTCTTTGCTCTTGACTATGATGCTATTATTGCTGCCATGTATGCATTGACTGTTAGTGCCGAGGGAGACTGTTACTTGTGTGTGCCGCCTGACCCAGGTATAGAGCCTGCTGCCCTGGGTACTAGTGAGTCTGCTCTCTCTGGTATGGTGCCCCCTGTACTTGCTCCCCCCAGTGCTGTCCCGGCTGGTTTCGAGTCTGCTCTCTCAGGTACAGCACCCACACAGACTCCTCTCTCAGGTACCGCACCGGCTGAGGCCTGTCACACCTTCACCCTTGACTCAGGTGCTTCCCGTTGCTTCTTTTGTGATAGTACTGAGCTCACACCGCTTCCTGCACCGGTCCCAGTCTCCTTGGCTGACCCCTCTGGGGGCCCAGTCCTTGCCCAGTCCACCACTGTCCTCCCTTGTCCGGCGGTTCCGTCTGGCTCGTTGTCGGGTTTCCACCTCCCCTCGTTCTCGACGAACCTGGTGAGCAACGCTGTCCTCCAGGATCAGTGGGTTGACACCTTTACCCCTGGCGGACAGCGTGTGGCGATCTGCACGTGCTCCAGGACCGGCCGTCACCTGGCTACGTTCACCCGTCGGCCGGGGTCGAGTCTCTACACACTGACCACTGCGTCTCCCCAGGTAGCTGCTGTCGGTCAGGTGTCTGCGTCAGGTCTGGTGGCCCACGCCTGTGAGTGTCGTTCCCTGTCGCACCAGACTCTTCTCTGGCACCACCGCCTGGGTCACCCCTCCTTGCCACGCCTTCGTGGCATGCACCGTCGCCTCCTTGTGTCCGGTCTTCCCAGGTCCCTCCCTCCCCTCCCTGCCTCGCCTGCGCCGCCTTGCCTTCCTTGCGTCGAGGGGCGGCAGCGCGCCGCTCCTCACTCCTCCTCGTTCCCCCCGACAGAGGCTCCTCTGGAGACCCTCCACCTGGACGTGTGGGGCCCAGCCCGCGTTCGTGGTCAGGGCGGTGAGCGGTACTTTTTGCTGGTTGTCGACGACTACTCGCGTTACACCACGGTCTTCCCCTTGCGCACCAAGGGTGAGGTCCCTGCTGTTCTGATCCCTTGGATCCGCACGGTTCGTCTCCAGCTCCGCCGCCGTTTCCGGACGGATCTTCCTGTCCTGCGTCTGCACTCTGACAGAGGTGGTGAGTTTTCCTCCGATCTCTTGAGGACCTTCTGTCAGGCGGAGGGCATCGAGCAGACCTTCACGCTTCCGGACTCCCCACAGCAGAATGGGGTTGCTGAGCGCCGCATTGGCCTGGTCATGGAGGTCGCTCGTACCTCCTTGGTCCACGCGGCGGCTCCCCATTTTCTGTGGCCGTTTGCTGTCCGGTACGCCGCGCATCAGCTCAACCTCTGGCCCCGTGTCTCCTTGCCGGAGACCTCGCCCACACTGCGTTGGACGGGGGAGGTTGGCGATGCGTCGCGCTTCCGGGTGTGGGGTGCTCGTGCCCTTGTCCGCGATACGTCTGCGGACAAGCTCTCCTCCCGCACGCTTCCCTGTGTCTTCCTTGGCTTTGTCCCTGACGCGCCTGGCTGGCAGTTTTACCACCCCACCTCGCGCCGGGTCTTCGCCTCTCAGGATGTCACCTTTGACGAGTCGGTCCCTTTTTACCGTCTCTTCCCCTACCGCACTGCCCCCCTCCCTCCCCCGCCGCTTTTCCTTGCTCCTGGTCCCCCTCCGGTAGACCCCCTTCCCCCTCAGGGTCCTGCTCCTTCAGGTGTCTCTCAGGTAGACCCTCCTCCCGTCGCTGAGCCTGTCGAGGTCACAGGTGACTCAGGTGCTGCTGCGGGTGGTGCTGCTGGGAGTGCTGAGCCTGGGGGTGCTGAGCCTGGGGGTGCTGGGCCTGGGGGTGCTGGGGCTGCAGGTGCTGGGACTGAGGGTGCTGGAGCTGAGGGTACGGTGCCTGAGAGTACGGAGCCTGGGGGTGCTGCGCCTGGGGGTGCTGAGCCTGCGGGTGCGGGGCCTGGGAGTGCTGGGACTGCGGGTGCTGGAGCTGAGGGTACTGTGCCTGAGAGTTTGCCGCCTGGGGGTGCTGAGCCTGGGGGTGCTGCGACTGGGGGTGCTGAGCCTGCGGGTACTGAGCCTGCGGGTACTGAGCCTGGGGGTGCTGCTACTGAGCCTACGGAGCCTCGGGTTACTGTGTCTGGGGGTGCTCCGGTTCGGGGTGCTGAGCAGTCTCTCACACCGCAGCAGCTTCGTGACTGGTACGTCCGACGCTTTCGCCGTCCTAGTGGCTCGGCTGGAGTTGGGGGTGCTGGAGTTGCTCGTCCTGGGGGTGCTCGTACTGGGGGTACTGGAGCTGCCGGGACTGGCTGTTCTGGGAGCACTGCGACTGGAGCTGCTGGAGCTGGGGACTCTGGCGTTGGCGGTGCTAGCGGAGTTGGAGCTCCCGACTCTGGGGGTGGCGCTGCTGCTGGTGCTGCGGACCCACCTGGTGGAGCTGCTGCTGGTACTGAGGAGTCGGACGGTGGAGCTGCTGCTGGAGCTGGGGACCCGGCCGGTGGAGCTGCTGCTGGTGCTGTGGACCCGGACGCTGGAGCTCCTACTGGTGCTGAGGACCCGGCCGCTGGAGTCCCTTCTGCTTCTGGAGACGCTGCGCGGCCGCGACCGTACTTCGTACCGCTCCTTCAGCAGGTTCTTGGGCAGGCTCCTCCTCCTTGTCCTCCTCCCTCCGTAGAGTGTCCTCCGCCTGTCCAGCCGCAGTCACAGTTACCGCCTGCCTCGCCTCTCCCTGCTCCCTCTCCTTATACTGGTCCCACAGGAGGTCTTACAGAGCGTCGTGAGCCTGAGTCTCGTCCTGCGTCGCCTGTTCGTCCTGCTCGCACTGGTAGTCGTGTCCGTCGTGAGCGTCCTCCTCCTGTCCCAGGCACTCACTACATGACTCTGCGTCCCTCTACTGCTCCTCGGCGTGTCCCTCTACCGTCTCCTCCTGCGTCCTCTTTGCCTGCCGTTCCGGACCCTGAGTCTGACCGGTATCGCGCTGAGCACCCTACAGTCACGCGTCTCCTCGCTACTGTTGTCACTGACCCTACCTTTGAGTCCTCGGCTGCGTCTGCTCTGGTCGCTGAGTTGGTTGACTTTGCTGCTGCCTGTCGTCTAGACTACGCTGCTAGCCTTGTTGCTGAGTCAGAGTCTGCGTCTGTCTGTCCTCCGTCCGTCGGGGGTGAGTGTGCTCTTGGCACGGACGTCCTTGAGGACAGGCACGAGGACTTTGACTCTCTTGCGGCTGCTGTACCTCATCTCGTGGCCTGGTTGCTTGCCCCTGAGGGAGACCCGGATGCACTAGACATCCCCACTCCGCGCACTTACGCAGAGGCGATCTCGGGTCCCTACTCCTCTCAGTGGCAGACAGCCATGGACGCAGAGATGGCATCCTGGAAGTCCACAGGCACCTACGTCGACGAGGTTCCCCCTCCTGGGGCGAACATCGTCGATGGCATGTGGATTTTCAGGATGAAGCGGCCGCCAGGTTCTCCGCCTGTCTTCAAGGCTCGTTACGTTGCTAGAGGCTTCAGTCAGCGTCAGGGGGTCGACTTCTTCCAGACCTTCTCCCCCACCCCAAAGATGACCACTCTTCGGGTTCTGCTGCACGTTGCTGCTCAGCGTGACTACGAGCTTCACTCTCTTGACTTCAGCACAGCGTTCCTACAGGGCAGCCTGCACGAGGAGATCTGGCTGCGCCGCCCACCTGGCTTTACTGGGTCGTTTCCCCCTGGTACCCAGTGGAGTCTCCGCCGGCCAGTCTACGGTCTCCGCCAGGCGCCACGTGAGTGGCACGACACACTGAGGACTACTCTTGCGGCTCTTGGGTTCGCGCCGTCTACTGCTGACCCGTCGCTGTTTCTGCGCACAGACACGTCGCTGCCGCCGTTCTACATCCTCGTGTACGTCGACGACTTGGTCTTTGCTACTGCTGACACTGAGGCACTCGCTCGTGTGAAGTCGGAGCTGCAGAAGAGACACACCTGCACTGACCTGGGTGAACTGCGTAGCTACCTTGGCTTGCAGATCACCCGGGACAGAGCTCGCCGCACCATCACCCTGACTCAGTCACACATGGTGCAGCAGGTCCTTCAGCGCTTCGGCTTCCAGTTCTCCTCACCACAGGCCACACCTCTGGCTACCAGCCACTCGCTCTCAGCTCCACCTTCGGACGAGTCCGTAGAGCCGAGTGGCCCGTACCCAGAGCTTGTGGGCTGCCTCATGTACCTGATGACTTGCACGCGACCTGACCTCGCGTACCCTCTTAGCATCCTTGCTCGTTACGTTGCGCCTGGGAGACACAGGCGAGAGCACTGGGAGGCTGCTAAGAGGGTGCTGCGTTACCTGTGCAGTACATCAGGCATGGGGCTGGTGCTTGGAGGACGCGACAGAGTTGTCCTCACTGGTCACTCGGACGCCTCTTGGGTGGACGACCTGGCTACGCAGCGGTCGTCACAGGGTTACACCTTCAGCCTTGGCTCAGGTTCTGTCTCGTGGCGGTCCACCCGCTCTTCCTCTGTTCTCGGCTCTAGTTGTGAGGCTGAGATCTACGCCACAGCCATGGCTGCACAGGAGTTACGCTGGCTCACCTACCTGCTGACTGACTTGGGAGAGCGGCCTAGTTCTCCTCCAGTTCTGTACGGTGACAACAAGGCGGCTCTTGCCTTGTGTCAGGAGCACAGACTGGAGCACAGGACGAAGCACATTGCTCTTCGCTACTTTCTTGCTCGAGAGCTTCAGCAGCGCGGTCAGCTTCGGCTTGTGTACGTGGACTCGAAGGCCAACACTGCTGATATCTTCACCAAGGCGCTCCCGCCTAGTGATCATCAGCGGCACTGTACTTCTTTAGGCCTTGTGTCCACGTTTCCTCACTTGCTCACTGCTTGACATTCTTTGTACTGTACTTTATATATATCTTGTTGCTTGCTTGCTAGGTTTTGATCACTGTGTTGCTTGTCTTGTACTATATCTAGCACTGCATGTGAACTGGCCTTGTGGCCTTTACTTGTGCTCGGAGTGTGGTGACGTTGTGATCCACCCTGGGCTTTGCTTTGCTTTGCTGGACTGGTCTTGTGACCCTTTGTTCTCCCCCACTTTGCCTATGGGGGTGTGTTAAACTGTATTATGCTTGTAGGCTGTAGTGGGGTAGCCAATATGGGGTACAACCCCAACTAGGGTTTCATATTTGTACCCAAACTTCTGCTAGTTCATCATCCTTGCCTAGTGATTCTGACAGTACCCATTTGCTCCTAACCCTTTCCGTGTGCCCATTGTACCCTTCGTCCCCCATATTGAACCCTTTATCTCCTCTTTTTGATCTATGTCCATTGATGAGCTTGCCTCTAGTCTCACCTCCCTTCGCCCATATCACCTCTAATCTCTTCCCTCCCCCTTCTTTCTCCTCCCCTCGCTTCCATTACCGCTCATCCCAATGCTCTTTCTATTCCCTTCTCATCCCAACCCATTTTCCCTTCTAATTTTTTCCTTTATGCCCATAAACACTTATATATTTGTCACTCCAGGTTTTCCGACAACACGTCCCTAGCTAGAGCCCATCAATTTCCACTTGCAGCACCGCTATACACCTTTCGTTGCATGTGAATAGGAAAAGTGTGCTTGGCACCATATTATTCAAGTGAGCTTATTTAGGGAAACTTGACACTATTTTGATGACTCTTTGTTTGTGTGTGTGTGTGTGTGTGTGTGTGTGTGTGTATGTGTGTGTGTGTGTGTGTGTGTTTTTTTTTTTTTTTAATGATAGTGTTGATTGTAGTAACCATTTGGTTGCAAACAAAGTATCAATAACCAAATCGTGCTGAGTATTTAGACAATTTCTGAGGTCAAAAGGGACCTGCAGCTGAGTCCACCCTAATGCTCACTCAACCGCCCACTTTGAGCAGTCCCATGTACAGCCAACAGGAGAGAGGAGCATAGGCAAAGATGGGGAAGGGGAGTGAAATGGGCATCAGGTGTATTCTTTTTTTTGTTTTGTTTTTGTTTTCCTAGGTTCTCTGTTCGTGCTCGGTAACAGTGAATATTGGCACTCGCGTGCACAGTTGCTCGCCTTCTTTTGTTCTGTATTGCTCACCAATTCCGCAAGGCCACCGCCTTCACCCTCGCTATATTACAACCCGATTTGTTTTTCTCACACTTCACAACCCTGCATAGTTCAGAATGGACATCCCCAGAAAACGCAATAGTTCTACTAGGTGCCAAAACAAATCACCCGAGCTCATCAACATACATCGATGTTCCTCCACATCTGTCGACATCCACCCTGAACACGCGCTAAGCAAAGAAACGGTAGTAGCAGTAACCTGGTAAGCGACTGACGAGCTGGAGATGGCGTTAAGTCGTAGAATGATAGCGCGAATGGCGGCGGCGGTGGCGTTGTGGATGGGGTGTGCGGGCGTGCTGGCGGGGATCGTGGCGTGGAGGGTGCAGAAGGGCTTCGACGACAATCGCAAGGCGGAGCTCGACACCTGGTGCGCCGGTCGCGCGCGCTCGCTGCAGCAGCAGTTCATGCTCACCGCGGACCACGTTCAGGTAGATGGCCGACGTGCAGATACGGCGCGACATTTTGCAGCTGTCTGCGGCTGACCACGTGCAGGTAACTATCGCCGCCGCATCAACCGCTTCCATCATTCGCATTGCAACGCAGCGACGGTTTGCGTCGTCGGTGACGGGACGGGTTGATATTCGCGTGAGATTGAGGACATGGCTTCCTCTTTACTATGGTTTCACCCACGCGCTCGTTCTCCACCAGGCGCTGCCTCTATTTTTCGGAAACATGCCAGTCGCTTGTGTGTGTGTGTGTGTGTGTGTGTGTGTGTGTGTGTGTGTGTGTGTGTGTGTGTGTGTGTGTGTGTGTGTGTGTGTGTGTGTGTGTTTTTTTTTTTTTTTTTTTTTTTTTTTTCAAAGCGCAGCACAACTTTGGATTTTCTTTTCATCTTGCGTGCCTCGAGATGATACAATAAGCCCAGTATTAGCGTTCCAACAAACATGTACACCTAGATTCACCGTGAAAATCACGCGGCAACACGCCGCTGTTGATGCACGCGGCTCTAAGCAGAGTCGCATTGGCGTGGCGAGCCGTGTGAGCAGACCGCAGATGGCACTGCTGACACACCGCACCGCATGCCAGACTTGCCAAGTGCTACCAGCTTCCTATCTCTTAACCCTTCCTCTAAATTTGATGCCTGAAGGGAGCAAGCTTCATTGCTTGAAGATATTTTTGCAAACCAGGAAACACTGGTTTGACGTGAGACCAGCCGAAGAAAAAAAACACCAGGGTAAAAAAAGGCCCAGGGAAGAGGGGCCAGGGGGGTTTGGGGGGCAGGGGGGGAGGGGGGGGGGGAAGGCGGGGGGGGGAGATTGGGAGGAGAGGAGAAGAGAGTGGGCAGGTGTGGAAGTTGCAAGTCACAAAAATGACACGAGTAAAAAAAAAAAAAAAAAAAAACAATCTCTTGTTTTCTTCTTGCCGAGCGTCAAGTATCAAATCATTGGAACGCTTGGCGCTTTCAGCGTCGGTCCCCACGTAGCTCCCACCCCTGCCCTCGGCAGCACGTGAGGCAGCCAGACGTGTTGCCAGCACCGCTAAGCATACTGCCCCCTGTGTGACCCTTGCATGTGCCCACCCATGTGACCCCCGACCGATGCCATGTGCCCCCCCATGCGCTCACCATGTGGGCCCCCATGCCATGCGCTTCCCCACGCTGTCCCCATGTGCCCCCCCATGTGTCCCCCATGCGGCCACCCATGCTTCCGATCATGCATTCCCATGTGTTCATGAGGCACCATGGGACTGGCCAGTGTGGGGGGGGGGGGGGACCGGCACACAAGGACCCACTGTGGCAGTGGGGGGGTGTTGCGGGGAGCATTCATTCCCTCGGGCTGTGCCCTGCGCACCTGCTATCTGCAGCTGCTGCAATCATCACCCCATGCCACCATCACCCCATGCCACCATCACCCCATGTCACCATCACCCCATGCCACCATCACCCCATGCCACCATCACCTCATGCCACCATCACCCCGTGCCACCATCACCCCGTACCACCCCGTCCCCACCCACTCATCTCTGCTCCACCCCACCCCACTCCACCCATCCCAACCCACCCACCCACACGTGCGTGCGTGCATCAGGCGCTGGAGGGGCTGGCGGTGGTGTTTGGGGGGGTGCAGGAGGACCCATGGGTGGTGAACAGCAGCCTGACTCAGAGGAGCTTCGCCAACTACATCTTGCGCACGCAGCCCGCCCGCCCCTGGGTGCACTCCGTTGCCTACATTGCCCTGGTCAACGGCTCCGACAGGCAAGTCCTCTGCTTGAGTCGAGTCGACACGTGTGTCCTCTTTTTGAGTCGACAGGTATGTCTGGAAATTGACAACCCCCCCTTCCCCCCCCCCCCCCCCCCCCCCCCTCCTTCTTTTCCAGTCCACTCACCCACCCCAGGTAGGGTTTTGACTCGTGTGCAAGGTAACCCTAACCGTTCACTAACTCTGGCTGCGAAGTTGGCCAGACTTAGTTGACCTCTACTTGCCTTTGTGTGGTAGGGTTGGCTTTGCGAAATAGAGAGGGGCGAAATGGGGTGGAAGAGAAATTGCATGGACAATGTTTGGGATCTGGTTCAATTTAGGCAAAATCGAACCGGATTCCCATAGAAATTACAGACGCGACGAATCTTGTCGCGTGACTTTTTTTTTGGGCTGCCCGAAGAAATTATGGCTGAGCATCCAGCGTCCAGCGTACGAACGCTGACATATATACGCTGGCTGGACGCTCCCTGTCCAGAGCGTATGTCCACTTCAATTTCAGCCCCTTTCTCTTCCACTCATCCACCTTAGGTAGTGGTGTCAATCCCCTTCTCTTCCACTCTCCCACCCTGAGTGGGGTTTCAGCCCCCTTCATCTCAACTAAGCTTATGCCAATTCCTTTGTCCGTTTGCTCAACTTCACCCATCGTACATGCACAACACAAGGGGGATAAACCCTCCTTCGCCCTGTGTTCTCCCCCCCACAGTCGCTTCCCCTGCAAGGATGCAGGACAGCCTTTGAGCACCGCGTGGTCATGCTGACTGCCAATGAACCATCAAATGCGTTGCATTGCGTTGCCCTCTCAAAAGCACCCCGCACGTTGCCCCTCCCCTCTTCTTCTCGCATCTCCTGGCATCTCCTGGCATCTCTCCCCCAGGGCGACCTTTGAGCGGCGCATGGGGTGTGTGCTGGTGGACACGTCGTACCAGCCGTGCCCGCCCGCCGACTGGTACATGGACGTGCGCCTGTGGTTCGACGCCTTCCACCCCTTCAACCGCACTGAGTCCGCCACGTATTGCCTCGACGGCCGGCAACATCCGACGTATGGGGCGCAGCTGATCCGCGCCAAGGAAGCTCCCGAGAAGATGCTCACGGAGCCCACCGTGCTCACCAATGGGCATCCAGGCATGGGTGAGCGGGCACGGCTGTGAAATGGGCTCATCTCAAGCATTCTGACACACCTCTATCTATCCCTTCTGCTCTCTCCCTCCCTTATTCCTCCTGGCCCCCCTCTCGTTCTTTTTTGTGGGTTTTCTCTGTGTCTGTCTTCCCTCCTCCCCCCTTTCCCAATTTCCTTTTATTGCATTTTTTTTATTCCTCTCAGAGTCGCCCATTGCCTCTCCGTCTGCGAGTCCTACAGGCATGATGCTCCCGATCTTCAAGGGCAACATGACGGCAGCATCGGCCTTGCGAGACAGGCAGGCAGCACTGATGGGTGTGTTTGCAGCGATGATGGACTTCACCCGCCTGGCCGACTTCATCGATCTCGAAGTGCTCTTGCAAGGTGCGCTGCGGCTGCTGCCCCGCCGACTGGCGATAGCAAGGCTATTCCGGGCGAGTTGAGAAGCAGAAACAGCTATTGCTGTGTATCTGACCAACTGATCAGCCAACTTTTGCAGTGCTGGTTGAGAGGTATTGGTACTGTCTCGGCAATTTGACTGTTCGTGTTTGTTTCCGCTCAACTAGGTACTGAGGCAGCTTGAGAATCATCACTAACGAGGTTCATAAGCCCTCATATTCCTCTTGTTGCTCCTGTGCATTCAGAGAGGGAGGGAATATTTCTCTTCACTTGTACGACGTCCAGTCCAGGGTGCCTGCTAGAGAGTGCTGTACTGTTCACATAAACAAGAATACCTCCATGGAGCATTCTCTAGGAGTGACTTTTTAATCGACTTCACTTTTATGAATTCTCAAAAGTCACCGCAAAGCAATGTTTCCGTCGCCCTGCTGGTGCATGCAGGCATGGAGTATTCTTTAGAGATGTATGACGTCACGGCCACGGATGTGCTCCCCGGCTCCTCCACCCCGCTGGGCCCGCGCCTGCTGTACGGAGCGGGTGACTTGCCTCAAGGCAACCCCATGCACGTGAACAAGCTCATTCCGCCCTCCAACGAAACCATGCTGCAGCCACACCGCCACAAGGCGGTGCACCAAATCAACCTCACCGACTCATCAAGAACATACCAGCTCTGGTGCCGGTCAGTTGACTCTCTCAACCATGCAATGCCCTTCAACCATGCAATGCCCTTCCTTCCAAACCTCTCCATCGTCTCAATTCATGTTTTCGCCTGCTAGTAGGTTTTGTGACCTTTGTTGTGCTCCCCGCTTGACTCACAATACTTCATCCTCCCACTCACATCCCTCCCACTCACACCCTTCCCACTCACAACCCTCCCACTCACAAACCTCCCACTCACAACCCTCCCACTCACAACCCTCCCACTCACAAACAACCCTCCCACTCACAACCCTCCCACTCACCAATTCATCACGGAGTTGCCATCTTTGGTGCCGTGAGTCGCTTCTTGATATGCACTGCTCTTCCTCCTTAATCGCTCCTCCCTGCCCTCTTTCAGCATTGTCGTGACCGACAAAAATGAATAGGTGAGGGGATTGTAAGTTTGACAGCCGCCCTACCCACCCAGCCAACCCTACACACCTTATGCTTGGACTTTCCCCGCACCTCCCATCATATTCTCCACTGCACTGCACTCAATGATTTCAACCGACATTCCCTCGGCTCCCTCTGGCCCCAATGTGCCGCTTGGGTGGGTGGGCTGCCAGCTTTCAGGGCTCGCACAGCATGACAGCTATATTCCTGGGGCTCATCATCCTCGTCGTGGTTTTTGAGGCGCCTAAAAAATAGTCTCCCACCGGCCCCAATGCGCCTCCTGCGCTGCCAGCTTTCAGGGCTCGGACACAGCGCACAGCATGACGGCCATATTCCTGGGCCTCATCATCCTCGTCGTGGCGGCGCTGCTGGCGGCCATCGGCGTGAGCGTGACAGTGAACACGCGGCGGCTGCGCGAGAAGACGGATGCGCTGGAGGCGCTCAAGGAGCAGGCGGAGGTGGCGGAGCGCAACAAGAGTGTGTTCGTCGCCAACACTGCTCATGAGCTGCGCACGCCCATCAATGGCATGGAAGGTTCGCTCATAGTGGCACTGAGGCGCATGAGTGACCTGGGGAAGTACTGCCTCAAAACGTGTGAAGTATTTTTCTTCTTCTTCTTCTTCTTCCTCGAATTCGGCCGGTTCCGGGCGTACTGATCTGGTTTTGGTTTAAGCAGGATCCACTGAAGTCAAGGAACCATTTCAACTGAAAGCTCACAATAACTGTGCTGCGCTCATGATACCATAACATGTGAGCCTCCACGTTCTAATCTCTGCGAATCACCACTCGCTGCGCCAACGGCCCTACAGGCCTGCTGAAGCACCTGGACGAGAGGGGGCTGGACGAGGAGCAGAGGGACGACATGGGGTCGGTGGTGGAGCAGGCGGAGAAGATCCTCAGCCTTGTCAACACCGTGCTGGACGTCTGCAAGGCTGAGGCCGGCCGCCTGCACCTCGAGAGCCTGCCGTTTGACCTGCGCTCGTGGCTGCGTGACGTGCTGCACCCACATGTGCAGGCTGCTCGGGAGCGAGGCTTGACATGTAATCACCCTCCCTCTCTGCCCTCTCTCTCTCGCCCGTGTCTTGATCACCTGTTTCTGCCGGTGCTTCTCTTCATGCTTTTGATTGATTCTTCTTCTAATAACCATAAGTGCCTGATTGTTCTGCTTGTGCATGTGGGGGCCTATGCAGTCACATGGAATGTGGATGGCGATGTGCCCAGTGTGGTGGTGGGCGACTACCTTCGCCTGCAGCAAGTGGTCAACAGAATAGTCGGTGAGTGGATGGATGATCATGAGTCCAATCGAATCACTCTGCACTACATGTGGTTGAGGGCGTTGGATGGGCTTAGGGCTTAGGGTTTACGGGTCAGGGGTCAGGGTTTACACGCGAAGATGAGGCGAGGTGAGTCAAGCCGGCCTCCGCTCACCACACGTGGTACCCTTACGTCAAAATGAGTCGACGTCGCCTTCACTTCACCCGAGCCGAAGTAAGAGACAGGTTTGTTTTGGCTAGCTTACGGAATATCCTCAGCTGCAGGAGGCTGGAGCACCCAAACACAAAACTTTTACAGCTTATTCCTGTCCGATTCACAAACTTGTCAGTGTAACGTCAGTCACATTATAGCCATGAGCATAGGCCGAAGCCAAGTCTGCTCGCGTTGATTTGAGGCTCGGCTAGCCAGTGGGCTGATGAGTTGGCGGGCTAACGAGCCGAGCCAGCAGCTGACCGCTCGAGCCAGCAGCTGACTGCTCGATTCTTTCGTGCATCGTAGGTGAGCCGGACGAGCCAGGAGGCGCACATTCCTCAACTCTGCTTCTTTTCTTCCGTTTGGTCTCAACGGGCTCTCGCATTTCACCTCTGTGGGTTGACAAATTGGACTCGTTGCTTGCTTGTGTTGATGCCCCCCCCAGACAACGCCGTCAAGTTTACGAGCAGCGGAGGCGTGTGCGTGCGGCTGCAGTGCCTCCCCCCCCACACCCACATCCCCACCCACCTGCTCTCACTCGGCTGCCTCGTCACTGAACCCGCCCCCTGCTGCTCCTCGCCTGCCGCTGCTCCCACTGCTGCAAAACCCTCTGCTGCTGCTGCGAGTGCAGGCGAGCATGGGATGGGAGTGGGAGAGCCGCTGATCAGGACAACGTTTTGGGAGCACGTGGGGCAGAGAGGGCTGGTGCGGGCGGTGATTGGCGCATGCCATGAGCGGATGCCTTGGGTGCTTCTGCGCGGCCTCTCTGCGCAGTGCCTGGGGTGCTACTGGCTCATGCCTCCGGTTCAGGAGGGGCGGCAGGAGCAGGAGGACAGCGAGGAGAGGGAGGGACGTGAGGAGAGGGAGGAGGGGGAGGAGAGGGTGAGCGTTCGGGAACAAAGTGCTGCGTATAATGAAATCGGGGGAGATGGGGGAGGCGAGAGGCCTGGAGGAGGCGAAGTGGGCAATGCGGGGTGCAGGAGCAGCGGTGGTGGTGCACAGCAGCACATGGTGGGAGTGGCAGGAGCACCGGTGATCCCTCTCCGACCACGTGCTGCTGTGCAGGGAGCAACGAGGCATGGTGACGATGCTGCGAGTCAAGCAGCGACGACAGCTACAGGGGATGATGCTGTGGGCGCGTGGAGGAGAGCTGTGGAGAGGTGTTGGCGCGTGCGTGGCAGAGAGCAAGGCACGGATGCTGCAGAGGGGGGAGGTGGCAGGCGGTGTGTGGTGGTGGTGACATGTGAGGACACGGGGTGTGGCATCGCAGAGGAGGAGCAGCACCATGTGTTTCAGGCGTTCATGCAGGTGAGCCCTGCCCCTCATGCAGATGTGCCCTGCCCCTCATGCAGATGTGCCCTGCCCCTCATGCAGGTGTGCCCTGCTCCATGTATGTATCAATTACCCTAAAGAAAAAGGTGAGCCCTGCCCCTCATGCAGGTGAGTCACTGCGCCCTGCCCCTCATTCCATGCATGCATCATGCAGGCGAGTCGTGCGCTCGCGTTGAAGATTCGGTGAAGAACCAACATCTACCCTTCAACATCTACCCTTCAACTCAACATCTACCCTTCAACATCTACCCTTCAACATCTACCCTTCAACTCAACATCTACCCTTCAACTCAACATCTGCCCTTCAAGCACATGCTAGAGGCACACAGGTATCAGCTGAATATGACCTCCGTCCATCCACGTGCTAGCGTCTCAACAGACTGACAACTGCGTTCTCTCTCTCGCTTCTCACACCACCCACCTATCAGACCCGTGCGCATGGAGGCAGCGGCATGAGCCTGCACTTGTGTCGGCAGCTGGTGAGTCTTTTCTGACAGTTGCCAGGCCTCCAAAACTTGTAAGTTTTGCTGACGGTTTTTTAACAGTTTGACTTGGTGATTTCTCAGACCTTCAAAACTTTCCGGTCGTTATTTCATCCACACTCCAATGTGAACTCCTAGACTAGAAGCACATGTACTTCCAAATCCCCGCTGTCTGACAGGGCCGCCCGCCACAGTCACATTCATTCACACTAGTCACATTCATTCACACTAGTCACATGCATTCACACTAGTCACATGCATTCACACTAGTCACATTCATTCACACTAGTCACATTCATTCACACTAGTCACATGCATTCACACTAGTCACATTCATTCACACTAGTCACTTTCATTCACACTAGTCACATTCATTCACACTAGTCACATGCATTCACACTAGTCGCATGCATTCACACTAGTCACATTCATTCACACTAGTCACATTCATTCACACTAGTCACATGCATTCACACTAGTCACATTCATTCACACTAGTCACATGCATTCACACTAGTCACATTCATTCACACTAGTCACTTTCATTCACACTAGTCACATTCATTCACACTAGTCACATGCATTCACACTAGTCGCATGCATTCACACTAGTCACATTCATTCACACTAGTCACATTCATTCACACTAGTCACATGCATTCACACTAGTCACATTCATTCACACTAGTCACATGCATTCACACTAGTCACATTCATTCACACTAGTCACATGCATTCACACTAGTCACATTCATTCACACTAGTCACATGCATTCACACTAGTCACATTCATTCACACTAGTCACATGCATTCACACTAGTCACATTCATTCACACTAGTCACATGCATTCACACTAGTCACATGCATTCACACTAGTCACATTCATTCACACTAGTCACATTCATTCACACTAGTCACATGCATTCACACTAGTCACATCCATTCACACTAGTCACTTTCATTCACACTAGTCACATTCATTCACACTAGTCACATGCATTCACACTAGTCGCATGCATTCACACTAGTCACATTCATTCACACTAGTCACATTCATTCACACTAGTCACATTCATTCACACTAGTCACATGCATTCACACTAGTCACATTCATTCACACTAGTCACATGCATTCACACTAGTCACATTCATTCACACTAGTCACATGCATTCACACTAGTCACATTCATTCACACTAGTCACATTCATTCACACTAGTCACAACTGTGACTTAACAATTCATTCATCCCCAGGCGTGCGCCCCATGGATGGCAGGTGGCGCTCATGGGGGGCAGCATTGGGCTACTCAGCACAGAGAGCCACGGCACAGAGAGCCACGGCACAGAGAGCCACGGCACCACCCTGCATGTCGCTCTGCCCATGGCGGTTGCTGATGCTACTGCTGCTGCAAGTGTGTGTGGCAACTCGGGTTCAGGCAGCGCCACCATCTCTGCGCCGCAGGCTGCCTGTGCTGCTTTCTCCTCGTCTGGCGACGAAGCAGCTGTTCCACGGGCAGTGGAGACGAAGAGTGCGAGTGATAGGCTCAAGGAGTTGCTGCAGGGCAAGGCGATTCTGGTGAGATGCAGGGCAAGGCGATTCTGGTGAGATGCAGGGAAAGGCGATTCTGGTGAGATGCAGGGCAAGGTGTTTTGAGACAACTGTTTAAACCGGAAGGAGTCTCGTGTGTTAGTGGGGGTTGCTTCGCAACACCGATACCTCCATGCAAATGCAGACTAGCCTCCATGCAAATGCAGACTAGCCTCCATGCACATGCAGACTAGCCTCCATGCACATGCAGACTAGCCTCCATGCACATGCAGACTAGCCTCCATGCACATGCAGACTAGCCTCCATGCACATGCAGACTAGCCTCCATGCACATGCAGACTAGCCTCAATCGTTTCTGTTTCCTCCTCTCCACAGTCCCCACAACCCAACCCGCCCTCTCCTTGTTGCTGGGTTGCAATGCAACCAACCTTGTTGTACCCCTTACAAGGACTCTGCTCTCTTTCCTCCCACACATGGCTCAAGGCACCCCTCTGTGTGCACCCCTCCTGTCTTCACCCAGTGGTGGACAGCGAAGTGAAGAGCGCATACCGATTCTGTCTCCGTCTCCAATCTGTTGTGCTCTTATCCCCTCTCCACCCCCTCTCTCATCCTCTCTCCACCCCCTCTCTCATCCCCTCTCCACCCCCCCCCCTCATGCCCTCTCCACTCCCCCTCATGCCCTCTCCACCCCCCCTCTCATGCCCTCTCTACCCACCCCCTCTAACCTCCTCTCCACCCGCCCTGGACCCCCTGTGCTGTGCACCAGGTGGTGGACGACAATGCCATCAACCATTCTCAGCCCCTCTGCACGCCTCCCTGTGCCCTCTCTGTGCACCAGGTGGTGGACGACAACGCCATCAACCGGCGGGTGGCAGCGAGCACACTCACACGGTACGGGGCGGAGGTGGCGCTGGCAGAGTCGGGTGAGGCGGCTCTGCGCCTTCTGCAGGCCTCGCGCCCCCCCCTGCACGCCTTCCGCCTCGTGCTCATGGACCTTCAGATGCCCGGCCTCGACGGCTACCAGACCACCGCCCGCCTTCGCGCCCTAGAAGCCACCGCTCACACGGGCCAGGAGGGGGTGCAGGGAGGACAGCGTGTTCATGTGGTGGCCATGACAGCAGATGTGGACAGCACAGTGGTTGCGCGTGCCACAGAGGCTGGCATGGATGGTGCTGTGCAGAAACCACTCAACGAGAGGCTGCTGCTGCGGGTGCTCTCAACGCTAAATGGTTTGTAACTCCATTCACGTACTTATAGTCTCTGCATCATTAGCCTGGCTTGCCCGGCCCCTCCTGCACCACCTGTTGAAAACTCTAGGCAGGAATGATCAACTAAGGATGAGTTTGGGTACAAATATGAAACCCTAATGGGGTTGTACCCCATATTGGCTACCCCACTACAGCCTACATATATATATATATATATCACATATATATAATGTTTGACACACCCTCATAGGCAAAGTGGGGGAGAGCAAGGGGTCACAAGACCAGTCAAGCAAAGCAAAAACAAGCTCAGGGTGGATCACAATGTCACCACACTCTCTGAGCACAAGCAAAGGCCACAAGGCCAGTTCACATGCAGATCTATATAGAACAATACAAGCAGTACAGTGATCACAGCCTAGCAAGTGTAAGCATGCAAGGAGATATATATATAGATCACAATACAAACAAAGTCAAGCCGTAAGCAAGTGAGAAAACGTGGACACAAGGCCTAACGCAGTGCAGTGACGCTGATGATCACCAGGCGGAAGTGCCTTGGTGAAAATATCAGCAGTGTTGGCCTTCGAGTCCACGTACGCAAGGCGCAGCTTGTCGAGATAGCTAGGCAAGGTGGTTCGATTGACGAGAGAGTTTGGTACATGACACACAACCCTAAAGTGTTATCCCCTATAACATCTACCCCACTTCAGCCTACCAATATAAATCACAGATATATATCATTTGACACACCCCCATAGGCAAAGTGGGGGAGAGCAACGGGTCACAAGACCAGTCAAGAGAAGCAAAACAAGCTCAGGGTGGATCACAATGTCACCACACATTCTGAGCACAAGCAAATGGCCACAAGGCCAGTTCACATGCAGAGATATATATGCAGCAATGACAGTACAGTGATGGCTACCTAGCAAGAGCCAGCATGCAGGTATATATATATATATATATATATATATATATATATATAGATCACAGTACAAGCAGAAACTACAGCAAGTGTGGAAGCGTAGGCACAAGGCCTAACAGGGTACAAAAGCGCTGATGATCACCAGACGGAAGTGCCTTGGTGAATATATCAGCAGTTTTGGCCCGAGTGGCCACGTGACGAAGACGAAGCTGGCCTCGCTGCTGCAACTCTCGAGCCAGGAAGTAACGCAGAGCAATGTGCTTTGTTCTGTGCTCCAGTCTGTGCTCCTCACACAAGGCAATGGCGGCCTTGTTGTCGACATACAGCACTGGAGGAGAACGAGGCTGCTCTCCCAAGTCAGTCAGCAGGTAGGTGAGCCAGCGTAACTCCTGTGCAGCCATGGCTGTGGCGTAGATCTCAGCCTCACAACTGGAGCTGAGAACTAAAGACGAGCGTGTAGAACGCCACGAAACTGAACCAGAGCCAAGGCTGAAAGTGTAACCCTGTGATGACCGCTGAGTAGCCAGGTCGTCAATCCAAGAAGCGTCTGAGTGCCCAGTGAGGACAACTGGGCTCGTCCCTCCAAGCACTAGCCCCATGCCTGATGTGCTGCACAAGTAACGCAGTACCCTCTTAGCAGCAGCCATGTGCTCAGGTCGGTGCCGACCAGGAGCCACGTAGCGAGCCAGGAGACCAAGAGGGTACGCAAGGTCAGGTCGAGTGCAAGTCATCAGGTACATGAGGCAGCCGACTAACTCTGGGTAAGGACCACTCGGCTCTACAGACTCGTCCGAAGGTGGAGCTGAGAGCGTGTGACCTGTAGCCAGAGGAGTGGCCTGTGCTGAAGACCAGGTGAAGCCGAAGCGCTGAAGGACCTGCTGCACCATGTGTGACTGAGTCAAGGTGATGGTGCGGCGTGCTCTGTCCCGGGTGATCTGCAAGCCAAGGTAGCTGCGCAGCTCACCCAAGTCTGTGCACGTGTGTCTCTTCTGCAGCTCGGACTTCACGTGGGCGAGAGCCTCAGTGTCAGCAGTGGCAAAAACCAAGTCGTCGACGTACACGAGGATGTAGAACGGCGGCAGTGAAGTGTCGGTGCGCAGAAACAGCGACGGGTCAGCAGTCGAAGGCGCAAACCCAAGAGCCGCAAGCGTAGTCCTCAGTGTGTCGTGCCACTCACGTGGCGCCTGGCGGAGACCGTAGACCGGCCGCCGGAGGCTCCACTGGGTGCCAGGAGGGAACGACCCAGTGAAGCCCGAGGGACGGCGCAGCCATATCTCCTCGTGCAGGCTGCCCTGCAAGAAAGCTGTGCTGAAGTCAAGAGAGTGAAGTTCGTAGTCACGGTGAGCAGCAACATGCAGCAGCACCCGAAGAGTGGTCATCTTCGGGGTGGGGGAGAAGGTCTGGAAGAAGTCAACTCCCTCTCGCTGACTGAAGCCTCGAGCCACGTAACGCGCCTTGAAGACAGGCGGAGAACCCGGCGGCCGCTTCACCCTGAAAATCCACATGCCACTGACGATGTTCGCCCAAGGTGGGGGAACCTCGTCGACATAGGTGTGAGAAGAAAAGGTAGAAGAGAAGTTGATGGATTGATTGAAAGGATGGGGGGTTTACATAGGAGATGAGTTGGAAACTAGCCTAGGTGAACATTATTGGACCCCAACCAAGGAGTTGGGTTGGGAGATTATTGGTGGGGTCCAATAATGTTGGCCAAGTTGGAGTTGGGCCAACATTATTGGAGGGGACCAATAATTCTACCCATCCCAACCCTTGGGGTCCAATAATTGGACCAAGGTTGGGTTTCCAACCTACAAATTGGGTAACCCCTGCTTGTACACCCAAACTAAGTTTGGGTGCTTATCTCTAGCCTATCCTATAGCATATATGCAGGTTACAAGAGAGGAGATATTCTAACACAACCCCTTAACCTGCAGAGATGCGGAAAGGCTGGAGAGCAGCAACCCCTGAATCAAGGCGCTCCTGGAGGAGCGAGGCCAATGAGGCGGAGGAGAGCAGAGTGCGCGGGGCGAAGAAGTGCTTTGGTGAAGATATCCGCCAAATTGGCTTCAGTGGCGATCTTGCGGACGGCGATAAGATTCTGTCGGACGAGGTCGCGGATGAAGAAATAACGGAGCTCGATATGCTTGGAGCGACCATGAAAGACTGGATCCTGGGTGAGGTGGATGGTGCTGGCGTTGTCACACCAGAGCGTGGGACAGCGCTGGGGGGCACCAAGCTCTGCCAGAAGAAAGCAGAGCCAGCGGGACTCTTGAGCGGCCATGGTGCCCGCATAGAGCTCAGCTTCGCAGGAAGAGAGAGCGATGGCGGAGGAGCGGGTGGAACGCCAGCTGATAAGTCCGCTGCCGAGGGTAAAGCCATAGCCTTGGGAGGAGCGGCGGTCTGGCTGATTGTCTGCCCAGGAGGAGTCACTGAAGCCCGAGAGAAGGGGAGGGGAGGATCCACCCAGTGTGAGAGCGTGATCCTTGGTGCCGCAGAGATAGCGAAGGACCCGCTTGGCGGCAGCCCAGTGCTCCTCAGTGTGACGTCCAGGGCCGACGAACCGAGCAAGGACGCTGACAGGGTAGGCGAGGTCGGGGCGGGTGCACATCATCGCGTACATCAGCGACCCAACGAGCTCGGCGTAGGGCCGGGAGGAGGAGGAGGGGGAGGTGGGTGGCGCAAGTTGGTGACCGAAGGGGAGGGGGGTGGAGACTGGTTTGGCCTGCGCCATCTCAAACCTCTCCAGGACCTGGCCGATGTAGTGGGACTGGGAGAGAGTGATGGTGCGGGCGGATCGATCACGGGTGATAGCCATGCCGAGGTAGTTCTGGAGGGGACCAAGGTCCTTGCACTTGAGTCGTTCCTGAAGTGACCGCTTCATCTGGTCCATGTCGGCCCTGGAATCCGCCAGCAGGATCATGTCGTCAACGTAGACCGAGATGAAAAAGCGACTGGGGGAAGAGCGGATGAAGAGGCTGGCGTCGGAGTGGGAGGGGGAGAAGCCAAGGGACTGGAGAGTAGCAGATAGCTTCGCATGCCATTCTCGTGGTGCCTGCTTCAGGCCATAGACCGGTCGCTTCAGCTGCCAGACGGTGTTGTCGGGGAACTTAGCATGGAACCCGGGAGGTCGGCGGAGAAAGATGCGTTCGTGCAGTTCACCTTGCAGGAAAGCGTTGGAGACGTCCATGGAGTCAATCTCCATGTCGTCTCTTGCACCGATGTCAAGAAGGGTGCGTAGGGTGGCCTGCTTGACGGTGGGGGCGAACGTGAACCAGTAGTCCTCAGCCCAGGTCTGGGTGAACCCCTTGGCAACGTAGCGGGCTTTGTAGACTGGTTCTTCTCCCGGCAGCTGCTTGACTCGAAAGATCCACTTGCCCTCAACCAGGTTGGCGTCAGGAGGGAGGGGAACGTCAATGAAGGAGTTATTGTGGATGAATGCTTCACATTCCTGAAAGATGGCGGCTATCCACTTATCGGCGTCAGGGCAGGTGATAGCCTCTTGGAAAGTGGAGGGGACGAAGATGGTGGGAGCGGGGATCGCGCTAAGGAGTAGGGCGCCGAGGAGGTCAGGGGAAAGTACTGTGAGAGAGGGAGTGTGGCGCCGGACCATGGTGAACTCCTCATGGGAGTCCTCCAGTTGGTTGAGGGAGGGAGGAGACGGTGCACCAAGGATGGGGTCAAGGGAGCGGGTGTGCATGCGAGGGAGGAGGAAGGGTGAGGAGCGGGCAATTGCCCTGCGCCGCTGCTGCTGCTGGTGCTGCTGGAACCCCTGCTGCTGCTGCGGCTGCTGCCCCTGCTGCTGCTGCTGCGGCTGCTGTTGCTGTTGTGGCTGCTGCGGCTGCTGCTGCTGCCGCTGCTGGTGCTGCCCTTGCTGCTGCTGCGGCTGCTGCTGCTGTTGCTGCTGCTGCTGCTGCTGTTGCTGCTGCTGCTGCAGCTGCTGCTGCTGCCGCTGCTGCCGCTGCTGCTGTTGCTGCTGCTGCTGCTGCTGCTGCTGCTGCTGCTGCTGCTGCTGCTGCTGCTGCTGCTGCTGCTGCTGCTGCTGCTGCTGCTGCTGCTGCTGCTGCTGCTGCTGCTGCTGCTGCTGCTGCTGCTGCTGCTGCTGCTGCTGCTGCTGCTGCTGCTGCTGCTGCTGCTGCTGCTGCTGCTGTTGCTGCTGCTGCTGCTGCTGCTGCTGCTGCTGCTGTGATGGATGAGGAGGGGAGTGGGAAGGGGAGGGGGGAGGGGGAGCCGTGGAGTGTGCGGGGGAGGCAGGAGCAGTGGGATCGTAGACGTCGGCGGATGAAGGTGGCGGAAGCGGGGTGGGGAGGGGTGGGAGAAGAGGTGCCGGAGGGAGGAGGGGAGGGAGGACGGTGTCGGCCCAAGCGAGAGGACGTGCGGGAGGAGGGAGGGGGTCTGGTGGTGGGGAGGAGTAGTACGGGGTGGTCTCATCGAACACAACGTCAATGCTGCGGATGAGGCGACCAGAGGGAGGGTGAAGGAAGAGGTAACCAGGCGAGTCGCGGTTGTGTCCGAGGTAGACACACTCGAGGGCGCGAGGAGCGAGCTTGCCTTGGGTGCGGTCGGGTGGAGGAATAAGCACATATGCCTTGCAACCCCAGACACGGAGACCGGCAGCGTCAGGTTTGGTTCCTGACCAGAGCTCCGTGGGGGTAGCGGCAGTGTGTTGGGGATGGGAGTGAAGGTTGAGGAGGAGGGCAGCATGGAGGAGGGCATAGCCCCAGAGAGAGGGAGGGGTGGAGGCGTGAGCAAGGAGACAGCGGGCGATCTTAGTGATTTCGCGAATGCGGCTTTCTGCAACGCCGTTCTGCTGTGGGGAGTGGGGAAGAGTGTGGGTCTGTTGGATGCCATGGGTGGCGCAGTAGTGAGAGAGAGTGCGGTTGAGGAATTCGCCTCCCCCATCAGAGTGGAGGCGGCCGATGGGACGTTTGAAGTGGGTGCGGCATTGCTCTGCCCAGTTAATGATAATGGTCGGCGCCTGGTCTTTGGTGTGGAGGAGGAAAATGGAGGAGTAGCGGCTGTGATCGTCAACAAGAACCAACATGTAGCGATGGCCTTGGCGTGAGCGGGTGGGAGAGGGCCCCCAGAGGTCCATATGGACAAGGTCAATGGGTGCAGGAGCGAAGGATGGGTGGCTGTGGTGAGGAGATTGTTTGAGTTTGCCGTGGATGCGGGAGGGGCATGGGGGGGCTGGGGAGGAGGGAAGGGGAGGAAGAGTTGGAGGGAGGCTGTGAAGAAGTCGTGAGGTGACGGCAGTGCGGAGAGCGGCAAAATTCGGATGGCCGAGTCGGTGATGTAGGAGAACAGCGGGGTGGGAGAGATGGTCGGAGGTGGAGGGGATTGGAATGAGTGAGGAAGGGATGGAGGAGTGGGGAGGAGACGGAGTGGGAGGAGAGGGAGGGAGATGGGGAGGGCTGGTGGAGGTACCCGCACGAGTGGTAACATGGCAGGAGGATGGCCACGGAGTGCGGAGAGTGTAGAGGCGAGTGCGAGGGCAGAGGGGTATGCGGAGGAGGAAGCGGCCGGAGGCAGTGTGGTAAAGGTCACAGTAGGTGGCATTACCAGGATAGACGGCAGTGATACCTGCACCTTGGATTTCACGGTGGGAGAGGAGGTTGTTTCGGAGAGTGGGGATGTGGAGACCAGTTACCTTGCCAGAGGGGAAGAGTGAACAGGGGAGAGTGGAGAGGTGTGTGCATGGGATGGTGAAGCTGCTGTCAGCACCGTGAACTTGAGTGGGAGGGGAGAGGGGTGTGAGTGTACCAGCGTCTTTGAGGGCGGTCTCAGTGGCCCCACTGTCAAGGACAAAGTCCAGAGTGGGTGAGGAGGAGGAGGAAGACACTGAGTACTGGAAAGTGGTTTCATTAATGTTGGATGGGTACATGGAAGGAAGAGAGGGCGAAATAGCTATGTTGCCAAGGAAGCTCTCGTGAGTGAGAGGGGTGGCAGTGCTACTGGGGGGGGGTGGGGCACCCCAAAGGGGGGCAGGTGAGGCTTGAGCGGCCATGGCTGCTGTGCCAAAGTTCAACTGCTGCTGCGGCCAGGGAGGAGGGCTGGGTCCCCACTGTGGCTGGGGTCCTGACCCCCATGGGTGCTGCGGCGGCTGTGGCTGCTGCTGCTGCTGCGGCTGAGGGTGAAACAGCTGCTGTAACTGCTGCTGCTGCTGCTGCTGCTGCTGCTGGAGGTGCTGCTGCTGGAGGTTGAGGAAGGGTGTGGGGGGAGCAAGGAGGCGGAGGTGGGCTGGGAGGTAGGCTGGATTGGTTTGGATATCGGTGGGGGAGGGGCGTGGGGAGATGTTGCCCCACTTTGGAGGAGTGCCAACGTTACCCCGCGCGTACCAGGCATCGTCGAGAGCCTTGAAGCACGTGCCAGGGGGATGGTTGGTCTGTCCGCAGGGAGTTCCAGCCCGAGGACCATAGCGGCGGACATAGGTGCAGGGCGACTCCCGCGACTTGCAGTGGGTCCACCCGAAGTGGTGGTGCCGTGCTCATCCCCAGTGGTGCCACCACGGTTGTTGCTGCTTCCCGAACCACCACCTCCCTTGCCCCCACCTCCTCCTTTGCCGTTGTTCTTTCCCTGCTTGCGAGGCTGGGTAGCGTTGAGGGAGGAGGAGGTGGGTTGGGAGGAGGCGAGGTTGACGATGGGTGTACGGAGTTTAACTTCGGTGTCGATAATCCACTGTTCAACGGAGGCGAGACCGGCCATGGGATTGGCTTCGGTAAAGGCGTGGAGGCGGGATTCGTAGTCTGGGGTGAGGTTAAAGAGGAGGCGGTGGATTTGAAGAGGTTCGGAGAGGCCGGCCTGGCGGGCTTCGAGGCGATCAGCTACCTCGCGCATGCGTCCGACGTAGTCGACTGCTCCGTCACAGGTGGCGAGGGTGATGGAAAAATACTCTTGGAAGAGGATGCCGACGGAGCTGATGTCGCGGCGCTCAAACATGGCATGGAGTTCTGCCCAGATGACCGAGGCACGGAGTTCCCGAGCCTGGAAGCGACGCATGAGGGAGTCAGGGAGAGCTCCAAGGAGAACGGTGCAGGCACGGGTGTCAGCAGCTGTCCAGGCGATGAGTCTGGGGGTGAAGTCAGCCATGTCGACCTTGTATTTGGCGACGACCTCGAGGTGAGCGTCGCGACCAGCAACCGCCTGATCATAGGCCTCAACTGCAGCATCGTACTCGGCTTTGCGGATGAGGTATTCACGGCGGCGTAGGATAAAATCAGTGTCCGCAGTGGCTTGGTCGGGGGTGATCTGAAGATCGGGTTCACGAGGAGGGTCGCCAGGAGTAGGAGGAAGAGGAGGAGTCTCGCCGGGGTGGGGAGGTTCGGTGGGGGGGAGGGCATGGGGGCGGCGGAGGATGACGTCAAGGACACGGTAGGGGGGAACCCATGCGTCGGAGAGAACGCGTCGGATGCTGCCGACGAAGGAGTGCCAGTTGACTGCGGACTTGTCCGCGGCGAGCTGGAGCTTATCAATGGAGGACGTATCAATAGGGGGAGGAAGTGGGGAGGGGGAGGGTGTAGGAGTAGCCATGATGGACGGCTGCAGGTGGACCCGCAGTGGTCACGGAGGAGCAACGGCGACGAGGCCGCGGGGGGGGGGGGGGGGGGGGGAGGGGAGTGGCGTGGGCAGCAGCGGCTGGCGAGGCCGCGGCGGTTGGCGCGGAGGCGGCGTTGAAGCCGCGGAGGGGCGCGGACGGCGGCGGCTGGCGAGGCCGCGGCGGTGCTGGCGGGGAGGCGGCGTCGAGGCCGCTGGAGGGGAAGGCGCGGGCGGCGGCTGGCGCGGAGGCGGCGACGAGGCCGCGGAGAGGCGCGGGCGGCGGCTGGCGAGGCCGCGGCGGCTGGCGCGGAGGCGGCGACGAGGCCGCGGAGAGGCGCGGGCGGCGGTTGGCGAGGCCGCGGCGGCTGGCGCGGAGGCGGCGACGAGGCCGCGGAGAGGCGCGGGCGGCGGCGGTTGGCGAAGCCGCGGGAGTGCCGGCGCGGAAGCGGCGACGGGGTCGCGGGAGGGAGCGGCGCGAGCGGCGGCGGCTGGCGAAGCCGCGGCAGTGCAGGCGCGGAGGCGGCGACGAGGCCGCGAGAGGGAGCGGCGCGAGCTGCGGCGCTGGCGAGGCCGCGGCAGTGCAGGCGCGGAAGCGGCGACAAGGCCGCGGGAGGGAGCGGCGCGAGCGGCGGCGGCTGGCGAAGCCGCGGGAGTGCTGGCGCGGAAGTGACGACGGGGTCGCGGGAGGGAGCGGCGCGAGCGGCGGCGGCTGGCGAAGCCGCGGCAGTGCAGGCGCGGAGGCGGCGTCGAGGCCGCGGAAGGGAGCGGCGGCGGCGACGGCGGCCGCAGTGGCGTTGGCGCGGAGGCGGCGTCGAGGCCGCGGGATGGGGCGGGCGGTGGCGGTCGGCGGGACCGCGACAAGGCGAGCGCGGAAGCGGCGGTGGGGCCGCGAGCCGTGATGGCGTGGGAGGCCGTGGGGCTGCGAGGAAGGGAGTGCTTGAGGAGAGGGGGAGGGTGGCGAGATAGCCGCGGAGAAATGAGAGAGGAGGCCGGGGGTTGAGGCGGCCTTTGAAAAAAAACTAGGAGCGTAGGCCTAGGATTTTTAAGAGCTCTATACCATGTGAGAAGAAAAGGTAGAAGAGAAGTTGATGGATTGATTGAAAGGATGGGGGGTTTACATAGGAGATGAGTTGGAAACTAGCCTAGGTGAACATTATTGGACCCCAACCAAGGAGTTGGGTTGGGAGATTATTGGTGGGGTCCAATAATGTTGGCCAAGTTGGAGTTGGGCCAACATTATTGGAGGGGACCAATAATTCTACCCATCCCAACCCTTGGGGTCCAATAATTGGACCAAGGTTGGGTTTCCAACCTACAAATTGGGTAACCCCTGCTTGTACACCCAAACTAAGTTTGGGTGCTTATCTCTAGCCTATCCTATAGCATATATGCAGGTTACAAGAGAGGAGATATTCTAACAATAGGTGCGTGTGGACTTCCAGGAAGCCATCTCTGCGTCCATGGCTGCCTGCCACTGAGAGGAGTAGGGACCCTCTATCGCCTCTGCGTAAGAGCGCGGAGTCGGGATGTCTGGTGCATCCGGGTCTCCCTCAGGGGCAAGTAGCGAGGACACAAGATGAGGTAAAGCAGCAGCAAGACACTGGAACTCCTCCTGCCTGTCCTCAAGGACGTCCGTGCTAAGAGCACACTCACCCCCGACGGACGGAGGACAGACAGACTCAGACTCAGTAACAAGACTGGCAGTGAAGTCTAGACGACAGGCAGCAGCAAAGTCAACAAGCTCAGCGACAAGAGCAGACGCAGCAGCAGACTCAAACGACGGGTCAGTGACAACTGTGGCTAGCAGACGCGTGACAGTAGGGTGCTCAGCACGAAACCGGTCAGACGCAGGGTCCGGAACGTCAGGCAACGAGGACGCATTAGGAGACGGCAGAGGAACAGGCTGCGGAGCAGAGGAAGGACGACGGACTACGAGGTGTGCGCTGGGGACAGCCGGCTGACGCGAGCGAGGAACACGACGACCGGTACGACCAGGACGAGCAGGCGAGACAGGACGCGACGCAGGCTCACGACGCTCAGCAGGACTACCAGTCTGCTCAGTGTAAGGAGAAGGAGCAGGCAGCGGTGAGCCAGGCTGTAACGGAAGACCAGTAGACGACGGGAGAGTAAGAACCTGACGAAGAGCAGAGTCAGACGGCGGCAGAGACGACGGAGACGGTGGAGCGAAGAACAGTCGTGTCGGCGCAGCTGCGCCAGTACCGGCAGCTCCAGCAGCTCCAGTACCTCCAGCAGCTCCAGCACCTCCAGCAGCTCCAGTCCCAGAACCGACACCTCCAGTCCCAGGGTCTCCAACCTCAGTGTCTCCAGCAGCAGCACCCCCAGAACCAGCACCCCAAGCCCCAGCAGCTCCAGTACCCCCAGGACGAGCACCTCCGGAACCAGCGACTCCAATAGTAGAGCCCCGGGCACCAGCAGTGCGACCCTGACGGCGACCGTACTGGTCCTGCAGCTGCTGTGAGGTGAGAGGCACACGTGGACGAAGGCGGCTACTCCAAGGAGACCGCACAACAGCAGACTCAGAACCCTCAGCGCCAGCACCCCCAGGCTCATCACGCGTAGGCTCAGTACCCGTAGACTCGGCACCCCCAAGCTCAGCACCTCCAGGCTCCTCACGCGCAGGCACAGCACCCCCAGACTCCGCACCCCTAGGCTCAGCACCTCCAGGCTCCTCTCGCGCAGGCTCCGCACCCTCAGACTCGACACCCCCAAGCTCAGCACCTCCAGGCTCCTCACGCGCAGGCACAGCACCCCCAGACTCCGCACCCCCAGGCTCAGCACCTCTAGGCGCCTCTCGCTCAGGCTCCGCACCCCCAGGCTCAGCACCCCCAGAGACAGCACCCCGAGCAGGACCACCTCCAGCAGGACCTGAGTCACCAGTGACCTCAACAGGCGCAGGTACCGGAGGGTCTACCTGAGAAACACCTGAAGGAGCAGGACCTGGCGCGGGGAGGGGGTCTACCTGGGGAGGACCTGGAGCGAGAAAGAGCGGTGGGGGGGGGGGCGAGAGGCAGTGCGGTAGGGAAAGAGACGGTAGAAGGGAACAGACTCGTCAAAGGTGACGTCCTGAGACGCAAAGACACGGCGCGAGGTGGGGTCGTAAAACTGCCAGCCAGGCGCGTCAGGAGGAAAACCAAGGAAGACGCAGGGAACGGCGCGAGCAGAGAGCTTGTCCGCGGTGAGATCGCGGACAAAGGCACGAGCACCCCAGACCCAGAAACGCGACGCATCGCCAACCTCCCCCGTCCACAGCAGCGTGGGCGAGGTCTCCGGCAAGGAGACACGGGGCCAGAGGTTGAGCTGATGCGCGGCGTACCGGACCGCGAACGGCCACAGAAAATGGGGAGCCGCCGCATGGATCATGGAGGTACGAGCGACCTCCATGACTAAGCCAATGCGGCGCTCAGCAACCCCATTCTGCTGCGGAGAGGCCGGAAGCGTGAACGACTGGGTAATGCCGTGCTCCGCACAGAAGGCTGCCAAGAGGTCAGAGGAGAACTCACCACCTCTGTCAGAGTGCAGACGCAGGACAGGGAAGTCCCGCTCAAACCGCTCGCGGAGCTGGAGACGCACAGCGCGGATCCAGGGGATCAAAACAGCAGGGACGTCCCCCTTGCTGCGCAAGGGGAAGACCGTGGTGTAACGCGTGTAGTCGTCGACAACCAGCAAAAAGTACCGCTCACGGCCCTGTCCCTGGACGCGGGCTGGGCCCCACACGTCCAGGTGGAGCGTCTGCAGGGGAGCCTCTGTGGGAGGAAACGAGGAGGAGTGAGGAGCGGCGCGCTGCCGCCCCTCGACGCAGGGAATGCAGGGCGGCACAGGCGAGGGAGGGAGGGCAGGTAGAGACCTGGGAAGACCAGAGACTAGGGAGCAAGAGTGCATGCCACGAAGGCGAGGAAGGGAGGGGTGACCAAGGCGGTGGTGCCACAGAAGCGTGTCGTGCGACAGGCGGCGGCACTCACACTGGGTAGCTACCTGAGCAGACGCGTACAGCTGAGGAGACAAAGGAGTGGAGCGTGAAACAGTGGTGAGGGTGTACAGACTAGACCCCGGCTCACGAGTGAACGTGGCCAGGTGGCGGCCAGTCTTGGAGCACGTGCAGATCGCCACACGCTGCCCTCCAGGAGTCCAGGTGTCAACCCAGTGATCCTGGAGGACGGCGTTGCTCACCAGGTTCGTAGAGAACGAGGGAACGTGGAGACCTGACAGCTCACCAGACGGGACCGCCGGGCACGAGAGCACAGTCGTGGCTCGTGCAAGCACTGGGCCCCCAGAGGGGTCAGCCAGTGAGACAGGGACAGGTGCAGGGAGGGGAGTGACGGTGGTGCTATCGCGAAAGAA
The DNA here is from genome assembly GCA_947470075.1 of Closterium sp. Yama58-4. Taxonomy (NCBI): domain Eukaryota; kingdom Viridiplantae; phylum Streptophyta; class Zygnematophyceae; order Desmidiales; family Closteriaceae; genus Closterium; species Closterium sp. Yama58-4. The sequence goes on along the minus strand of CANIUD010000329.1, from coordinate 20,779 downwards.
ACAGCGGGAAGCACCAGAGTCAAGTGTAAACGTGTGCAAGGCCTGAGTCGACTCAGTACCACGGGGAGCAGACTCACTAGCACCTAGGGCTGCAGCCCTTATACCGGGGTCAATACCAGGATCAGGCGGCACACACAAGTAGCAGTCACCCTCAGCACTAACAGTCAATGCATACATAGCAGCAAGAATAACATCATAGTCCAGATCAAAGATAGGCACATCACGCCTAAGCAGCTCGGCCCAGTTGGGGAACTCAGTAGCATCAGGATACTTGGCACGCCAGGCGTCACTAAGCCTGGCAAAACAACGATACTCAGTGTGAAAACCGTTGCAGGGGCGACCCTTGCGGGGGCCAGTACGAATGACCCGAGACGCCCCACGCCCAGCATACCAGTCATTGAGCTGCTGGGAGGTGAGGGGAGGAAGCTGCTGCTGCTGCTGTGGCTGCTGCTGCTGCTGGCCACCCTTCTGGCCAGATCCACCCCCACTCCCACCTCCACCGCCACTGCCGCTGCCTCCTCCCCCACCACCGCCGCCGCCGCCTCCACCGCCCCCGGTCCTGCCGCCACCCCACCCACCGCCTCCACCCCCACGGCCACCCCCACCACCTCCACCACCCCCGCCGCCTCCACCACCGCTCCCTCCACCGCCACCTCCGCCACCCCTGCCACCCTTGCCGCTCCTGCCACCACCACGCTTCCCACCTAGAGTGGAAGCCGCTGCGACCTTCTCCGCACCGAGGAAGTCGACAGCAGTAGCAGCAGAGGCGTAGGAGGGGTCAAGAGGGGAGGGGGAGCACCCCTCAAAGAGGGGAGTGCGGGGAGTGCCACGAGCAGCACCGACAGCGAGGATGTTCTTCTCTGCTGCGACCAGCTGCTGCTCGAAGTCGTCCAGAGTGATAGTTGGAGGATCCTTGGCAAGGAAGTAATCCCTGACAGAGCGAAGAGTGTCAGGGAGGCGGGTGACGAGGATGTAGAGGGTGAAGTACAGCGGGGGGGTGTTCGTGGCGAGGAACTCGGCGGTAAGAGCGGCTCGAAAGCGGGCGTCACTAGCGCGGAGGTGAGTGATAAGGTCGGCAGCAGTGTGAAACGAGGCTAAGTCTGGGAACAGGTATGGCAGGATGAGACTACCAACGGTGGCTGTGGCCGGGGCGGAATAGCGGGCAACGACAGCATCATACAGCGTCTTGGCAGTCTTAAGCTGGTTGAAATGCGCGCGCTCAGAGATCGGTAGGTGATTGCGAATAACAAGGCGTGCGACTGCGTCGCGGAGCTCCCACTGTGCTCGTTCAGGGGCAGGAGCAGTCTCAGCTGGAGTAGGGACAGTGCCAGTGACATAGGCTAGTAGTGATACTCCGTCTGCGACGTCAGTCATAAGGTAAAGTCGCAGATCACTAAGCCAGGTGTCAAACTCGATGGGGCGGCCGTCAGGCTCAAAAGCGAGAACAGTAAGGGTCGCCATGGTTGCAGCGCAGGCAAAAGTAGCTGGCTCAGGCAGCAGGCTCAGGCAGCAGGCTCAGGCAGCAGGCTCAGGCAGTAGGCTCAGGCAGCAGGCAAAGGCTGCAGGTTCAGGCAGCAGGCAACTGTAGCAGGCAGGTGCGCAAGGCAGACGGTAGAGGCGCAAGGCAGGCAAGAAAAAGACAGGGTAAACCCTAAACCCTGGCGGCAGGTACAGGCGGACGCAATGCACGGGGCAGCAATGCGCTGTACGAGAGGCAATCGCGACGTGCAGGGCCTAGGCGGGCCGCGCACGGACGGTAGGTGCAGCGCGCAGCGCTGGAGTGGGCCGCGCAGGCAGCAAATGCGACGCGCGGGGCGGAAAAGGGGCTGCGCGCGAGCAGCACATGCGACGCGCGGGCTGCAGACGGGCTGCGCGGGGCCTTAGCGGGCTGCGCGAGGCAGGGACGGGCCGCGCGCGAGCTATGCGGGCTCAGGGCGGGCTGCGCGGGCGACGGACGGGGCGCGACGCGGCTGGCAGCAGCAGTGCGCGCTAAAAAAAAAGGCGTGCGCGCGCAGCCGAGGCGCGCGCGGGCAGCAGGCTAGGCAGACCAAAAGGCAAGGCAGGTAGGCAGGCCGTTGGTGAGGTAACTTAGTAACTGGTGGGCCCTTAAACTTAGGTCCTAAGAACCTGCTCTAGATGCCATGTCGAGATAGCTAGGCAAGGTGGTTCGATTGACGAGAGAGTTTGGTACATGACACACAACCCTAAAGTGTTATCCCCTATAACATCTACCCCACTACAGCCTACCAATATATATCACACATATATATCATTTGACACAGCTGACCACGCTGCTGCAGCTCTCCAGCAAGAAAATAACGGAGAGCAATGTGTTTCGTTCTGTGCTCCAGTCTGTGCTCCTGACACAAGGCAAGGGCTGCCTTGTTGTCCCCGTACAGAACTAGAGGAGAACGAGGCCGCTCACCCAAGTCAGTCAGCAGGTAGGTGAGCCAGCGTAGCTCCTGTGCAGCCATGGCCGTGGCGTAGATCTCAGCCTCACAACTGGAGCTGAAAACAGAAGAAGAGCAGGTGGAACGCCAAGAGACAGAACCAGAGCCAAGGCTGAAAGTGTAACCCTGCGACGACCGCTGCGTAGTCTGGTCGTCAACCCAAGAGGCGTCTGAGTGTCCAGTGAGGACAACCGGGCTCTGTCCTCCAAGCACCAGCCCCATGCCTGATGTACTGCACAAGTAGCGCAGCACCCTCTTAGCAGCCTCCCAGTGCTCTCGTCTGTGTCTCCCAGGCGCGACGTAGCGAGCTAGGATGCTAAGAGGGTACGCAAGGTCAGGTCGAGTGCAGGTCATCAGGTACATGAGGCAGCCCACAAGCTCTGGGTACGGGCCACTCGGCTCTACGGACTCGTCCGAAGGTGGAGCTGAGAGCGAGTGGCTGGTAGACAGAGGAGTGGACTGTGGTGAGGAGAACTAGAAGCCGAAGCGCTGAAGGACCTGCTGCACCATGTGTGACAGAGTCAGGGTGATGGTGCGCCGTGCTCTGTCCCAGGTGATCTGCAAGCCAAGGTAGCTGCGCAGCTCACCCAGGTCTGTGCACGTGTGTCTCTTCTGCAGCTCGGACTTCACCAGGGCGAGGGCCTCAGTGTCAGCAGTAGCAAAGACCAAGTCGTCGACGTACACGAGGATATAGAACGGCGGCAGCGAAGTGTCGGTGCGTAGAAACAGTGAAGGGTCAGCAGTCGAAGGCGCAAACCCAAGAGCCGCAAGGGTAGTCCTCAGTGTGTCGTGCCACTCACGGGGTGCCTGGCGGAGACCGTAGACTGGCCGGCGGAGGCTCCACTGGGTACCAGGAGGGAACGACCCAGTAAAGCCAGGAGGACGGCGCAGCCAGATCTCCTCGTGTAGGCTGCCCTGCAAGAAAGCTGTGCTAAAGTCAAGAGAGTGAAGCTCGTAGTCACGGTGAGCGGCAACGTGCAGCAGCACCCGAAGAGTGGTCATCTTCGGGGTGGGAGAGAAGGTCTGGAAGAAGTCGACCCCCTGACGCTGACTGAAGCCTCGAGCAACGTAACGAGCCTTGAAGACAGGCGGAGAACCTGGCGGCCGCTTCACCCTGAAAATCCACATGCCATCGATGATGTTCGCCCCAGGAGGGGGAACTGCGTCGACGTAGGTGCCTGTGGACTTCCAGGATGCCATCTCTGCGTCCATGGATGTCTGCCACTTGGAGGAGTAGGGACCCGAGACCGCCTCTGTGTAAGAGCGGGGGGTAGGGATGTCTAATGCATCCGGGTCTCCCTCAGGGGCAAGCAGCATGGCCACGAGATGAGGTACAGCAGCCGCAAGACAGTCAAGGTCCTCCTGCCTGTCCTCAAGGACGTCCGTGCTAAGAGCACACTCACCCCCGACGGACGGAGGACAGATAGACTCAGACTCAGCAACAAGACTAGCAGTGTAGTCTAGACGACAGGAAGCAGCAAAGTCAACAAGCTTAGTGACCAGGGCAGACGCAGAGGCAGACTCAAAGGACGGGTCAGTGACAACAGTGGCTAACAGACGCGTGACAGTAGGGTGCGCAGCACGAAACCGGTCAGACTCAGGGTCTGGAACGTCAGGCAGAGAGGACGCAGGGTGAGACGGTAGAGGAACACGCTGCAGAGTAGAAGAAGGACGTCTGACGACAAGGTGCGTGCTACGGACAGTCGGCTGACGCAAACTAGGAACACGACGACCGGAACGACCAGGACGAACAGGCGAGACAGGACGCGACGTAGGCTCACGACGCTCAGCAGGACCTCCTGTCTGCTCAGAGTAAGGAGAAGGAGCAGGCAGCGGTGAGCCAGGCTGTAACGGAAGACCAGTAGACGACGGGAGACTAAGAACCTGGCGAAGTGCAGAGGCAGGCGGTGGCTGAGACGACGGAGAAGGCGGAGCGAAGAACAGTCGCTGTGGCGCAGCGCCACCAGCAGCAGCAGCACCAGCACCTCCAACAGCTCCCGAACCCTCAGCACCAACTCCTCCAGGACTAGCTCCACCGACAGCAGCACCCCGAGTACCCGCTCCTCCAGTCCCAGGGTCTCCAGCAGCAGTACCTCCAGCTCCGGCAGCTCTAGTACCTCCAGTACGAGCACCTCCGGGACCAGGGGCGTCAACTCCAACAACCCCAGTAGCAGCGCTCCGAGCTCCAGCAGCGCGATCCTGTCGGCGACCGAACCAGTCGTGCAGCTGCTGTGAGGTGAGAGGCACACGCGGACGAAGGCGGCCACTCCAAGGGGACCGCGCCCCAGTAGTCGCAGTACCCTCAGTCGTCTCACCTCCAGACGCGGGTCCCCGCAGGCTCCACACACACAGGCTCGGCACCCCCAGACGCAGCACCCTCAGGCGTAGTACCTCCAGGCTCCCCACTCGCAGGCTGAGTACCGACAGGCTCCGCACTCGCAGGCTCGTCACGTGCAGGCGCAGTGCCCTCAGACTCCGCACCCCCAGTCTCAACAGCCCCAGGCACCCCACGCTCACGCTCCGCACCCCCAGGCTCAGCACCTCCAGGCTCCGCACCCCTAGGCTCAGCACCCCCAGGCTCCGCACCCCCAGGCTCAGCACCCCCAAGCTCCGCACCCCCAGGCTCCGCACCCCCAGAGTCAGCGCCACCTCCAGCAGGACCAGAGTCACCAGTGACCTCAACAGACGCAAGTACAGGAGGGTCTACCTGAGAAACACCTGAAGGGGCAGGACCTGGCGCGGGAAGGGGGTCTACCTGGGGAGGACCTGGAGCGAGGAAGAGCGGCGGGGGGGCGCGAGGGGAGGTACGGTAGGGAAAGAGACGGTAGAAGGGAACGGACTCGTCAAAGGTGACGTCCTGAGATGCAAAGACACGGCGCGAGGCGGGGTCGTAAAACTGCCAGCCAGGCGCGTCAGGAGGAAAACCAAGGAAGACGCAGGGAATGGCGCGAGCGGAGAGCTTGTCCGCGGTGGTATCGCAGACAAAGGCACGAGCACCCCAGACCCGGAAGCGCGACGCATCGCCAACCTCCCCCGTCCACAGCAGTGTGGGCGAGGTCTCCGGCAAGGAGACACGGGGCCAGAGGTTGAGCTGATGCGCAGCGTACCGGACCGCAAACGGCCACAGAAAATGGGGGGCAGCCGCATGGATCATGGAGGTACGAGCGACCTCCATGACTAAGCCAATGCGGCGCTCAGCAACCCCATTCTACTGTGGAGAGGCCGGAAGCGTGAACGACTGATGGATGCCGTGCTCCGCACAGAAGGCTCGCAAGAGGTCGGAGGAGAACTCACCACCTCTGTCAGAGTGCAGATGCAGGATTGGAAAGTCCGACTAGAATCGCTCGCGGAGCTGGAGACGAGTAGCGCGGATACACGGGATCAAAACATCAGGGACCTGCCCCTTGCTGCGCAAGGGGAAGACCGTGGTGTAGCGCGTGTAGTCGTCGACGACCAGCAGGAAGTACCGCTCGCGGCCCTGCCCCTGGACGCGGGCTGGGCCCCACACGTCCAGGTGGAGGGTCTGCAGTGGAGCCTCTGTGGGAGGGAACGAGGAGGAGTGAGGAGCGGCGCGCTGCCGCCCCTCGACGCAGGGAATGCAGGGCGGCGCAGGCGAGGGAGGGAGGGCAGGCAGAGACCTGGGAAGACCAGAGACCAGGAGGCGAGAGTGCATGCTACGAAGGCGAGGCAGGGAGGGGTGACCAAGGCGGTGGTGCCACAGGAGAGTGTCGTGGGACAGGCGGCGGCACTCACACTGGGTGGCTACCTGAGCAGACGCGTACAGCTGTGGAGACAAAGGAGTGTAGCGTGAAACAGTGGTGAGGGTGTACAGACTGGACCCCGGCTCACGGGTGAACGTGGCCAGGTGGCGGCCAGTCTTGGAGCAAGTGCAGATCGCCACACGCTGCCCTCCAGGAGTCCAGGTGTCAACCCAGTGATCCTGAAGGACGGCATTGCTCACCAGGTTCGTAGAGAACGAGGGAACATGGAGACCAGACAGCTCACCAGACGGGACCGCCGGGCACGGAAGCACAGTCGTGGCTCGTGCAAGCACTGGGCCCCCAGAGGGGTCAGCCAGCGAGACAGGAACAGGTGCAGGGAGGGGAGTGACTGCGGTACTGTCGCGAAAGAAACAGCGAGAAGCACCAGAGTCAAGTGTAAACGTGTGCAAAGCCTGTGCGGACGCAGTACCAGAGAGGGCAGACTCACTAGCACCTAGGGCTGCAGGCTCTATACCTGGGTCGACGGGACGCACAAGTAGCAGTCACCCTCAGCACTAACAGTCAATGCATACATGGCAGCAAGGATTGCATCATAGTCAAGATCATAGACAGGTACATCACGCCTAAGCAGCTCTGCCCAGTTGGGGAACTCAGTGGCATCAGGAAACTTGGCGCGCCAGGCGTCGCTGAGGCGCGCAAAGCAACGGTACTCAGTGTGAAAGCCGTTGCACGTGCGGCCCTTGCGAGGGCCAGTGAGAATGACATAGGGGCAGCGACCAGAACCCCCAGACGCCCCACGCCCAGCATACCAGTCATGAAGCTGCTGAGAAGAGGGGGTCTGGCGCTGCTGCTGCTGCTGCTGCTGCGGCTGCTGCTGCTGGCCGGTCCCACTCCCGCCTCCACCTCCACCACCATTGCCCCCTCCCCCCTTTCCGCCGCTGCCACCGCCACCACTCCCGGTCCCACTGCCACCCCACCCGACCTTCTCCCCCACCCCGAAGATGATCACTCTTCGGGTGCTGCTGCACGTTGCCGCTTCACCAGCTTCTCGCGCCCCTCCTGCGCCGCCCGCTCCTCCCCCCATCTTTCTGGAGCATGGTTACACTGTACCAGGACAATCCTTATTGTTAACGAAGAACTATACATGCTGTATCCAACAAGCACTGGAATTCCGCAGACGCGGACGACAATAGCCATCTCACCGCACATGCTCCCTGTCTGCGATTTCCATAAGATATCGTGTAAGATGATGCCGAGGCTTCGGATTTACAAGATGTCTTCCTCTGGACTCCCCGTTGGATTGGAGGAATTGGGGGAACTGGAAGTGGTGGTACCATACCATTGTGACAGCAGTGCTGATGCTTCCTCACTGGCGGAGCCTAAGGTTTAGCACAAGCAGCAGCATTGCCTGGCAGCCAACAGCAGCTGTCTCTTGTGAAGATAGTATTTTGAAACGAAGTACACCCAATATAGAATCTGTGGGTGTCTGAGAGAAGAAAAAGCATGGTACAGAGAGGTGCAGTGCTCTACAACCTACACTGGAGCTTGCACTCCGTAAATACACTAGGGTTAATATCTACATGACGATCTCAGGCTTGAGAATGTTGGCCTTGATCTCCTTGTGAGGCAGCACCACACCCCCATTGGCATACACCTCGTCCTGAATGTGCACGTCCTCGCCCAGCACTGTCATGTTCTCCAGCCGCGCCCACTGCCCCACCGTCGAATGCCACCTGTTAGCGTTGAGATTGACAAGGGATGGAATGGGGAGTAGGTTGGAAATGGCAATGTGCCATGTGGATGATGCTTTTTGTGTGGCGCAGCAGTGTGGCTGTGTGTGGTGAGTGACAGTGAGGATGTGTGTTGACGGTGCATTCATGTGTGTTTGGTGGTGGTTGTCACTCACGGCAGCTGCAACCGCCGTACTTGTGTTGCGGTGGTGATGGTGGTGGCAGTGTGTGATGTGCTCAGCTTCATGCAAACACAAATCCACACCACCACAAATCAATGCCAGTAGATGCAATTGCCCCATCCACACCATCATAAAACCAAGCCGGCACGTGTAGTTGCCCCGTCCACACCACATCCGCAACACCAGCACACAAGGACACCACTCCCCCAGCGCGAGGACTTAGCCCCACCAAGCAGCACCCAGCAGAACCCCACCAAAGCCACCACAGCACCAGCATCAAAGGACTCAGACAGACACCACCCAGCAGCAGTAGCAGGAGGAGCAGGAGGAGGAGGAGGAGCATGGGAGCAGAGGGGGCTCACCCGACGATGCTGCCAGTGACACAGGCGTGCTTGCCAATGCGCACGCCGCGCATGATGGTGCAGCGTGCCAGCCGCACACCATCAGCGATCACACAGCCAGGGCCAATGGACACGTCGGGGCCGATCAGACAGCCCTCGCCGATGGTGGCCGTGGGGTCGACCAAGACGTTGCCCACTATGTGCTTGCCCGTCGCTAGCTGCTCGGGGCTGCGAGAGACACACAGCACAGGGAAGAAGCAAGGCAGGGAAGAAGCAGGGCAGGGAAGGAGGGAGGGAGTGCGGGAGGAGGGATGCACGTGTTAGAGACAAGCAACTGCTGGGTAGACAGCGTCCTCTCGGCCAGCCATCAAGTGCTGAGTGCGCCCTGTAGTATGCGCGGAGAGGGCCTGAGGGCCGAGTGTGCACCATGCGTGAGCTGCTGCGTGAAATGCGGGTCTCTTTGAGACGTCTCGAAAGCGCCCTCATTTCACGTGCGTGAGCTGCTGCAGCTACCCGGGGCTCCCATGGCGCCGCGCCTGGCCCCACGGGCCGTCACTAGGTCTGCCGCACACTGTCGCGGGCAGACATCCGAGTAGAGATGTCCGCCAAGCGGATCAGTGGCTTTCGGTCCAGCTCGGGTCACGAGAGCGGGGCTAGCACGGCAAGGTGCAAGGAGCAATGGGCTGTGTGTGGGTAAAAGGCCGTCTGACAGCAGCAACAACGCCACGTTGCCTCTGGGTGCGCTGTGTCAGTCGGGTTAGAGCCTTGCGAACGGCACAGGAAATCGATACTGGCTGTTTGGTTTGGTGACGGCGCAAAAAACTCGGATTCATCCCGCATATGCTACTGGCGCCACCCGCCGTGCACCCACCCGCCATGAACCCCCGCGATCTCAATTTAAGGCCATGCACTGGCGGGCACTCACTGGTTCTGGCGCAGCGACTCGAGGTAGAGGCGGAGGCCGCTGTTGTAGTCGCGCGGCTGGCCGACGTCCATCCAGAAGCCCGGCAGCACCATGGCGAAGAGCTTGCCCTCGGCGGCGATCTTGGGGAACACCTCCTTCTCGATGGACGTGGGGCGCAGCTCGATGCGGTCCAGCGCGCGCGCGTTGAGCAGGTAGATGCCCGCGTTGATCTTGTTGCCCACGAACACCTTGGGCTTCTCCACAAACCGTTGCACGCATGACGTGGCCTCGTCCAGCACCACCACTCCGTACTTGGATGGCTCCTCCACCTGCAAGTGACCAGATAGGAAAGGGAGCAATTGGGGGGGTTGGGGGAGGAGAAGAGGCGGGAGAGGAGAGGGGGAGGAAGGAGAGGTTACAGTGGAAGGGGTAAGAGAAGGTGAGGTTGCAGTGGAAGAGGTAAGAGAAAGTGAGGTTGTGATACAGCAGCGACGAACAGGGCCAGAAGGGATTTGGGAAGAGCGTTGGGATCTGGAGCGAGGCAAACGCTATCGCCCGAAATTATACGAAAAATTGGGCCGAATCGCGGGAAACTTGTGACATCTGATGTGACTGTTTCGTTCGCAAGCATCGTAGCATACATAACTAACGACCAGCGAGCAGCGAGCGGCGACAGGCTGACCTTGGTGACCATGATGGTGCACTCGCCGCCGTGCTTCTTATGGAAGTCGAGCATCTGGGTGAGCGGGTACTCGCTGATGACGTCACTGTTGAGCACAAAGAAAGGGTCGCCTGTGCCGTCGTCGAGGATGTGTCTGGCGAGCGCGAGCGGGCCCGCCGTGCCCATGGGCTCCTTCTCCTGCGAGCACACGATGCGGATGCCCACCTTCGCCTCGTACTCCTTGATAAACGTCATCATCACCTGCCACGTCACGTGCGCATCGCATCGCGCGGGGGTCGTGCGGGAAGTGCGGGAGGATGAACGTTGAAAATCTAGTGGGATGATGCGATTAGAAGGCACAAACGGAAGTTTTTGGATAATTTCACTTGTGATCTGATTTGTTGAGCGGGTGCGAGAAGATCAGCGAGGGAGATTGCGAGGGAGCGGCGGCGTACCTCGGGTTGGTAGTTGATGGCGAGAACGACCTCGTCCACTCCCGCTGCCTTGAGCGCCTCGATCTGGTGGAGGATCATGGGCTTGTTCGCGAAGTCGACCAGCGGCTTGGGCACGCTGAGGGTGAGCGGCCGCAACCGCGTGCCGAAGCCGCCGACGAGAATGAGAGCCTTCATGGTGGCGTGCTGCTGTCTGGTGGCCGATAAACTCGATGCGCGGCGATACAGTCGCAGTCACAGGGTACAAAATGAGCAATAGTAGGAAACTACGGCGCCGAAGAGCGAAAGGAAACTGCGACTGGGCAAAGGAACTTCGATAATTTCGAGGAACGAGTTTGGGAAGAATGTGAGGTTGTGCAGTGGGTAAGTACTGATCCGAGCAACCAACCAACCAACCAACTAACGGTCGCCTGAGAGGCAACGCTTGACGGGAAAGATGCTTCAAACGCGGATGAATGGTTGTTGTCGCACTGCTACCCCTGCCAAGGGGCTAGCGAAACAAAGAACCAACGTCGCTGACCATTCCGCTGCCACGTGCGATCAAACTAATCCCGCTGGCCACGGATTGAGCGGGCTATGCCAAGCTGATGTCATCGGAGTCCAGGTGGCCACCAGCACCTGGGGCTGCACCACAAGATGTTGTCGCCGTGGCCTGCTGCCGATTGGAGGAACAAGCGTAGGCCGAGAGTAGTTGGGGAGCAGACGTGGCCGCTGCGCTTCCAGGTGTTGACGGTCGTAACTGTTTCAACTCCGTGTTCCGTTCCGTCAACAAAGCGCCGCGGTTCAGGTTACACAACGCACCTGCGACTTGGTGAGGTGAGAAGAATATGCTTCATTCTGTACGCGACATGGGACGGAGGAGTTGTGAACACTAGCAGCGTCATCTCGAAGATGTTGATACAGGATACAAAAGCAGTAATCAAACGTACTCTAGCGAGATGTGACTAAGTGAGGGTTAGCAGGCTGCTTTGCCGTACCTGTCGCGGTGGTTGGGAAATTCGGTGCGCCGTGTGGCATGGGTTTCCCAAGGGCGACGCGGCACGCTGAAGTACTTGCTGATTGATTACATTTTTACCCTTGGCTTCGGTCAGCACATAACAAACCACTGATCGTTACTGGTAGTTATAGAAACGTCTCGAACATCATCAGCAGGGCCACCAAAGAAGAGGGAATCAACCTCATACACGCATGTGACATACCAAGTTGCCTGTGCATGTGAAGTTAAAAAAGATATAAATAACCTGCCCGAATGGGCTAATTCCTCGACAACGGAGCTCCCACCCACTACACCCAAGTTGGTTGAAGGGTACATTCGGGGCGAATTAGCCTGTAGTCTCGCAACTTATGCGTGCACTAGTTTCGATACTGCAGACTTCATATGACGTTGATATATTGCCAGTTGTAGTTAACTCACATCTGGGAATTTCAGCTGAGCAATGGCGCACCCTCGATCGAGCAGCGAATGTGAACGAAAGGCCTATTAGTCCCAAATTCGCGTGGACTAACTCGCCTTTGTCGTTGCACTCGAATCTTAGCTTCCATCACTTCGCCTTGGATTTCTCGTTCGTCCATGGCTTCCCTGCCTTGCCACGTCTGCCTCTTCCTTCTCCCGCTCCTCCTTTCCTTCGCATCCCCTTCCCTACCCCACCCCTCCTCTCTTCCCCATTCGCTGCCGTCGTCCGACCCATGGCGCACCCCTCGTCGCCGCGCGACTCTTAGCGACGACGTGCGACGTTCTGCGATTCAGAGCGAGTACCCGAATCTCATGAAGTCGGCGACAGCGTCGTACCCCAACAGCGTCGTCGGCCCCTACGACTGGATGTACTTCCCTGGTACGCCGCTACGACTCAATGTAAATCCATATAAGCTATCTCGATCTCTGCACATCCATTACTGGCTCGTGATCTGGATGGATGCTCCGTGCCGCTGTTGCCCAATCCCTTCGTCCCTCTGCCCACATCCTAAGGCCTCTATTCCCCCATCCCCCCTCCCCATTTCCCCCTCCCCGTTTCCCCCCTCCAAACACACAATCGCCTCGCGCGGTGCGGGGTGCAGCGGAGGTGCCGGAGGGCGCGCTGATTGTGAGATTCGAGTTCCGCAAGCTGTGGGGCGCGCAGGGGGTAAGCTGTGGGCCGCGCAGGGGGTAAGCTGTGGGCGGCGCAGGGGGTAAGCTGTGGGCGGCGCAGGGGGTAAGCTATGGGCGGCGCAGGGGGTAAGCTGTGGGCGGCGCAGGGGGGAAGCTGGGGGCCGCGCAGGGAGTAAGCTGGGGGCCGCGCAGGGGTTAAGCTGGGGGCCGCGCAGGGGGTAAGGTGGGGGCCGCGCAGGGGGTAAGGTGGGGGCCGCGCAGGGGGTAAGGTGGGGGCCGCGCAGGGGGTAAGGTGGGGGCCGCACAGGGGGTAAGGTGGGGGCACCAGGCAGCCTTCTTCTCATGTTCCCATTCCGCTTCACTGATTCGTTTTCCGCCTTCAACACACCCTCTCTCGTACCACCTCCATCACCTCATCTCGGTTCTATACACCCCTCTCCCCTCCTCCCCCCATTTCCTCCCCTTCTCCGCCCCTCCTCCCCCGACCGCGCGATCCAGCAGGACGAGGCGCCTGCAGGCGGCGCAAGCAGCACAGACGCCCCAGGGGAGTCACAGCAAGCAGGCAGCAGCGGCAGCGCGGAGGCAGGGGCAGCAGCAGCAGCATCGCGTGGGCCCCTGGTGTGCTTCGCGCTGGGCTCGCTGCCTCTGCCATCGGACCACGAGCCACGATGTGCGTGCCGCCCCTCTGCATGCATACCGCTGCTGCCTGCCCCTCGCCAGCTGCTACAGATTCCTCTCGCTACAGCCGCCGCTGCACTCGCTTCCCCTCACGCACACACACGCTCTCTGGATCCACCAGGCGCCACACATTGCCGCCTCCGTTGCTCTTGCCTCTGTCTCTTCCCTCCCGTCGCCATCCCTCGCTCCTTCCTCTCACCCGCTTCCGCAAAACGAGTCTCCATCTGCCAGTGCCTTACTCCATCTGCCAGTGCCTTACTCCATCTGCCAGTGCCTTACTCCATCTGCCAGTGCCTTACTCCATCTGCCAGTGCCTTACTCCATCTGCCAGTGCCTTACTCCATCTGCCAGTGCCTTACTCCATCTGCCAGTGCCTTACTCCATCTGCCAGTGCCTTACTCCATCTGCCAGTGCCGCACTCCATCTGCCAGTGCTGCACTCCATCTGCCAGTGCCGCACTCCATCTGCCAGTGCCTTACTCCATCTGCCAGTGCCGCACTCCATCTGCCAGTGCCTTACTCCATCTGCCAGTGCCGCACTCCATCTGCCAGTGCCGCACTCCATCTGCCAGTGCCTTACTCCATCTGCCAGTGCCGCACTCCATCTGCCAGTGCCTTACTCCATCTGCCAGTGCCGCACTCCATCTGCCAGTGCCTTACTCCATCTGCCAGTGCCGCACTCCATCTGCCAGTGCCGCACTCCATCTGCCAGTGCCGCACTCCATCTGCCAGTGCCGCACTCCATCTGCCAGTGCCGCACTCCATCTGCCAGTGCCTTACTCCATCTGCCAGTGCCGCACTCCATCTGCCAGTGCCGCACTCCATCTGCCAGTGCCTTACTCCATCTGCCAGTGCCTTACTCCATCTGCCAGTGCCTTACTCCATCTGCCAGTGCCTTACTCCGTCTGCCAGTGCCGCACTCCATCTGCCAGTGCCGCACTCCATCTGCCAGTGCCGCACTCCATCTGCCAGTGCCTTACTCCATCTGCCAGTGCCGCACTCCATCTGCCAGTGCCTTACTCCATCTGCCAGTGCCTTACTCCATCTGCCAGTGCCGCACTCCATCTGCCAGTGCCTTACTCCATCTGCCAGTGCCGCACTCCATCTGCCAGTGCCTTACTCCATCTGCCAGTGCCGCACTCCATCTGCCAGTGCCTTACTCCATCTGCCAGTGCCTTACTCCATCTGCCAGTGCCTTACTCCATCTGCCAGTGCCTTACTCCATCTGCCAGTGCCTTACTCCATCTGCCAGTGCCTTACTCCATCTGCCAGTGCCTTACTCCATCTGCCAGTGCCTTACTCCATCTGCCAGTGCCGCACTCCATCTGCCAGTGCTGCACTCCATCTGCCAGTGCCGCACTCCATCTGCCAGTGCCTTACTCCATCTGCCAGTGCCGCACTCCATCTGCCAGTGCCTTACTCCATCTGCCAGTGCCGCACTCCATCTGCCAGTGCCGCACTCCATCTGCCAGTGCCTTACTCCATCTGCCAGTGCCGCACTCCATCTGCCAGTGCCTTACTCCATCTGCCAGTGCCGCACTCCATCTGCCAGTGCCTTACTCCATCTGCCAGTGCCGCACTCCATCTGCCAGTGCCGCACTCCATCTGCCAGTGCCGCACTCCATCTGCCAGTGCCGCACTCCATCTGCCAGTGCCGCACTCCATCTGCCAGTGCCTTACTCCATCTGCCAGTGCCGCACTCCATCTGCCAGTGCCGCACTCCATCTGCCAGTGCCTTACTCCATCTGCCAGTGCCTTACTCCATCTGCCAGTGCCTTACTCCATCTGCCAGTGCCTTACTCCGTCTGCCAGTGCCGCACTCCATCTGCCAGTGCCGCACTCCATCTGCCAGTGCCGCACTCCATCTGCCAGTGCCTTACTCCATCTGCCAGTGCCGCACTCCATCTGCCAGTGCCTTACTCCATCTGCCAGTGCCTTACTCCATCTGCCAGTGCCGCACTCCATCTGCCAGTGCCTTACTCCATCTGCCAGTGCCGCACTCCATCTGCCAGTGCCTTACTCCATCTGCCAGTGCCGCACTCCATCTGCCAGTGCCTTACTCCATCTGCCAGTGCCTTACTCCATCTGCCAGTGCCTTACTCCATCTGCCAGTGCCTTACTCCATCTGCCAGTGCCTTACTCCATCTGCCAGTGCCTTACTCCATCTGCCAGTGCCTTACTCCATCTGCCAGTGCCTTACTCCATCTGCCAGTGCCTTACTCCATCTGCCAGTGCCTTACTCCATCTGCCAGTGCCTTACTCCATCTGCCAGTGCCTTACTCCATCTGCCAGTGCCTTACTCCATCTGCCAGTGCCTTACTCCATCTGCCAGTGCCTTACTCCATCTGCCAGTGCCTTACTCCATCCCCTTTCCCCAACCCCCTTGTGTCATCCTCACAGAAGCCGTTGTCACATTCCGGGTTACCCCGTCTGCCGGGTCTCTCTCTTATGCGCTCACTTGTCATGCTTAATCCCTCCCACTTTTTCCCCAACCCTATGCTCCACCTCCCCAACTTGACTCAGAAGTCAGCTCTCCCACTTTCTTCCCCAAACTTATGCTATGCTCCACCTGTCCCCCCCCCCCCCCCCCCAATCCCCCCCTCCCCCTTTCCCCCCTCGCTGCAGACGAGTCGCTGGAGGCAGCAGCCAAGGCGGCGGGGGGAGCGCTCTCCCCCTTCGGTGGGGCCATGGGCGCAGTCACAGTGGAGCGCGGGCAGGGGCAGGGGGATGGCCCGGGGGCAGGGGGAGGCGCAGGGGCGGGGAAGGGAGGGGGAGGGGGAATGGTAGACGCATCTGCTGCTGCTGCAATCGCGGCTATGGTGGGGGAAGGGTGGGGGGGCGGCGGTGGTAAGGGGAATGGCACAGAGGGGGAAGGAGGGTCGGGGTTGGGGGGTAGGAGAGGGGAGGGGGAGGGCGGGGAAGTCGCACTGCGCCGTGTTCCACTCCACTGCCGTCTTCAGCCTTCCCGCCGACCAGGTGAGGCGGTGAGGCGAGGAGAGGCTGGTAGGCGGCAGGGCGATGGCAATGGTGGTTCGATGCATGCGAGCTATGTGGTGCCATCTCATCTCATGAGCCCTCTCACGTGTCATTTGATGTGCCTTAGATGCTCTGTGTTGTGTGCCTTCTGTGTTACCACCCGTCCTTTCACAGCCCATCTCCTCAACCTTCACGATCCCTCCCAACCCAATATTCTTCTCATCCTGCTCCTCCCATCCGTCCCTTCTCTCCCATCCCCATCTCCCTCACCCCACCCATCCCACGTGCTTGCAGCAACCGGTAGCAGGCGTGTGGAACGTGGGGGTGTTCAGCGAGTGGGGGCCGGCGCGCACGCAGTCCAAGATGGTGCTGCGGGGCACCTCACACACCTTCGACCTCGCCCTCACCGCCTTCTCCTGCTTCAACGCGCCTCTGCTCTCCGGCCGCTTCTGCAACGACTCGCGCACGCCGCTGCCCCTCCACCCGCTCTCCTCCCACACGTTTCTTCCTCCTCGCCCTCCTGTGCCGCCGCAAAACGGCAATGCTTCGTCTGGAAACGACTCCTCCTTCGCCCCCGCCCCATCCCCATCCCCATCCCCCTCCTCCTCTGCCTCCCCCTCCCCCACTTCCCCTCCTTCCCAACCTTCCTCCCACGCGTACCCTTCTCTCCCCAATCACGACGCATTCACAGCACCGGGCATGGACGCTTTATACGGGGGCTCTCTAACGCACCAGTGCGTGCGCCCATCCTCCCCCCCGCTCCTCTTCACCCTCGCCATCCCCCAGCCCTTACCCAAACTCCTCGTCTCCATTTACCCCCAACCCTCCTCCTCTTCTTCTTCTTCCTCCTCCTCGCCCCTCCCCTCCTGGCTCACTGGTCACCGCCACGCCGCCAACGCCTCTCTCTCCGTGCAGCTGCGCCGCATGGCTCTCCTCGGCTCGTCCAATCGCGGCGCGCCAGCTGGACCCTCCTTTTCCGTACAGCCGCCAACAGAGAACGAGGGGCAAGTCGGCAGCAACAGCAGCAGTATTGGCAGGGACGGACAAGGGGGGAGGAGGGGAACAGAGGGGGAGGCGGGGGTGGACGTGTGGTGGAGCGAGGGGCGCATGGACATGGGCAGCTGGCAGGCCGTGGCTGACCCGGGCTCCTGGCACCTGCTGCTCTCCCACCCAGCTAGCCGCACTGGGAGGAGTGGGTCCGATAATGGCAGCACGGTTAGCAACAGTACCAGCAGCAGCATTGGTGTCAACGATAGTACCAGTGCTGGCAGTGGTAACAGTGGTGGTAGTGGCAGCGGTGGTAGAGACGGGGGAATGGAGGGTGGTGGGCGTCGCTGTGGGGGGGGTCATGGACGCACGGGCAGCAGGGGGTTGCTGCGGATGAGGGTGAAGGGGGCGGAGAGGTGTGTGTGAGCATCCAATGGAAGGCTGCCACGTGTTTTCCCCGCCTCACTGGGCCTCAGTGCCAGTGGCCGCTCATCCCTCTGGAGGTGAGCTGAGAGGGGAGCGTGGAGGTGGTGGAAGCAACGGGGGGAAGAAACAGGGGGAAGAAACGGGGGAAGAAACGGGGGAAGAAACGGGGGAAGAAACGGGGGGAAGAAACGGGGGGAAGAAACGGGGGGAAGAAACGGGGGGAAGAAACGGGGGGAAGAAACGGGGGGAAGAAACGGGGGGAAGAAACGGGGGAAGAAACGGGGGGAAGAAACGGGGGGAAGAAACGGGGGGAAGAAACGGGGGGAAGAAACGGGGAAGAAACGGGGGGAAGAAACGGGGGAAGAAACGGGGGGAAGAAACGGGGGGAAGAAACGGGGGGAAGAAACGGGGGGAAGAAACGGGGGAAGAAACGGGGGGAAGAAACGGGGGGAAGAAACGGGGGAAGAAACGGGGGAAGAAACGGGGGGAAGAAACGGGGGAAGAAACGGGGGGAAAAACGGGGGGAAGAAACGGGGGGAAGAAACGGGGGGAAGAAACGGGGGAGCACGGGGGGAAAAACGGGGGGAAGAAACGGGGGGAAGAAACGGGGGGAAGAAACGGGGGGAAGAACGGGGGGAAGAAACGGGGGGAAGAAACGGGGGGAAAGACGGGGGGAAAAAAACGGGGGAAGAACGGGGGGAAGAAACGGGGGAAGAAACGGGGGGGAGAAACGGGGGGAAGAAAACGGGGGAAGAAACGGGGGGAAGAAACGGGGGGAAGAAACGGGGGAAGAAAAAAACGGGGGAAGAAACGGGGGAAAAACGGGGGGAAGAAACGGGGGGAAGAAACGGGGGGAAAGAAACGGGGGGAAAAACGGGGGGAAGAAACGGGGGGAAGAACGGGGGAAAGAAACGGGGGGAGAAACGGGGGGAAGAAACGGGGGAAAAACGGGGGGGGAAGAAACGGGGGGAAGAAACGGGGGGAAGAACCGGGGGGGAGAAACGGCCTGCCTTGTGGCCTGTTACATTGCACTCACCTCATCTTGTGGCCCTCGGCTGCTGGAACACCTGGTGGGTCACCTGGCGGAACACCTGGTGGGTCCAAGGTTCAAAATACGACCGTATTTTTGAAATTTTACCGTAAATTACGGTATCGTAATTTACGATCGTAAATTACGGTAAAAAACGGTTCGACCTTGCAAAGTTAGGTTGGTTCAAAAATACGGTCGTAAATTACGACCGAAATTTTGAAACCGAGTTTGGGTCTAGCGAATTTCAACATTTCCCACCATTAACCCTGCTTGTGAGAAGTTTCGTGCGCCCCAAATCCACGAGAGTGTGTTTTTTTTTTCCCCGCGTAGTGTGGGGAGGGAGTAGGAGAAGATGTGCCTAAAGGTAGATACTACTAGGTAGGCTTAGCCATGGTAGTCGTGTAGTGGTCCATTATAGGCTTGTTTCTCTCTGTAGTGTAGTTTGTTGTCGCCATCCTAGTCATCGTGTAAGCATTCTTGAAGTTTCTGGAAAACAAAAAAATGCCGCAAAAGAAGTCCATTAAAAAAGCGACCGTATTTTTGCCAAAACCACCGTAAATTACGACCGTAATTTACGAGCCGTAATTTACATTTACCGTATTTTTGAACCTTGGGCGAGAGGTGGGGGATGAGGTGAGGGGAGAAGAGGGAAGGTGGGGTGGGGTAAGAGGCAGGGCAGGAGAAGCGGTGGAAGAGGGGAGGTGGAAACGGGAGGTGGATGAGTCACTTTGCATGCCTTTCACATTCACCACCACTTGCACATCCACCATTATCATTCATGCCCCGTCCCCCACCTCCCTCTTCCCTTCCACCTCCCTCTTCCCTCCCACCTCCGTTCTCGTCCCGTCCTGTCTTCCGCTCCGCCCTTCTCCACTACCCCCTCAAAGCTCCTCTCCCGTCCTGCCCCCCCCCCCCCCCCCCCCCGTCACCCTTTCCACACGACCGTGCCCCACCTGCTCTCGATGCAGCTTACGTGCCTCTGCTTCTATCCCCCCCCCCCCCTATCCATCAACACTTCCCCCCTTTTCCTCACGCCCGTGTCCCCCTCCGCCCTCCCATAACCCCAGCCGCACCTGCTCTCCTGGACATACGAGTCGGGTCTCGATGCAGCCTACCTGCCGCCCGCCTCGGCCACCCCATCGTCCCTGTGGGCTCGTGGTTCCCCGTGCCCCTCGCCGCCTCGCCCTCCCCTGCGCGCCCCGCCTGGGCCTTCCTCTCCCTCGCCCCGCCCTTTGGCGCGCGCGGGGGCGTGCTCTCCATCCACCTGCGCCTCCTGCCCCTCAGGCAAGGGGCAGGGGCGGAGAGGGGTGGGGAGGGGCAAGGGGAGTGGGGGAGAGTGGAGCGACTGGGGAGAGTGTTGGCAGTGGCAACAGCAGCAGCAGCAGGGCGGCAGGGGTGGCAGGGCGCCCATCCGCCCCGCGTGCGTCTGTGTATCTGCTCGTGCGTGCGGGTGGCCTGCCGTCCCTCACACGCTTTGATGCCTCTGCTGTTGCACACCCGCCGCAGATATGGGTCAGTGAGTGGGCGTGTGGGGAGGTAGTGAGGTGGGTGAGCAGGTGAGTGGGTGTGAGGGTGCTTTTATTGGTGTTCCTCTCCTGGCCCCCAAACCACTCGACCTCCTGCCGCCTCGCTCTCCACTCCTCCCCCGGTCCCCTCCTCCCCTCACATCCCATGCCTTCCACGTCCTCACGCCACAACTGTCCTCACCTTTCCCCCACCCTTCTCCATCCCTCTCCCATCTCTACTCCCAACTTATCCTCGTCTCTCCCATCTCTACTCCCAACTTATCCTCGTCTCTCCCCCCCACTCCTGTGCAGTGGCCAGGGGCGGGCAGCTGTCACTGGAGCTCATCCACCCCGCAGAGGTCACCACCTTCGTCGCTGTGGGGCTGGACGCTGCCCCGCCAGGAGCACGGGGGGAGCGCGAGGGGGAGAGTGGGGGCCAGGGGAGGGAGAAGGGGGGGAGGGGGAGTGGGCGTGGGAGTGGGAGGTCCGGGTGGTGCAGCACGGCTGCCCCAATGGCTGCTCCGGCCGGCAGCCCCTGCCACGTCATGGCGGACGGCGCCTTCCAATTCGGCGTCTAGTATGCCCCGCCCCGCCCTCTTCCCCCATCACCATCCCCCCCATTCACCATCCCCCCTATTCACCATCCCCCC
>CANIUD010000328.1:0-120947 GCA_947470075.1 Closterium sp. Yama58-4 | reverse complement strand
GACACAAGCGTCGTACAGGGCCTTAGCGGATTTGCAGTCGCCAAAATGCTCTAGCTCAGCTAACGGCAGGTGACTGCGAATGGCTAGGCGAGCAGCTGCGTCACGAGTCTGCCAGTGGGAACGAACACTAAGCTCAGCTGTGGCAGGAGGGGCAGGCGCAGCACCAGACGCGTAATCATAGAGCGACACATGCTCCTTGCTATCGCTCAGGAGGAACAGCTGCAGGTCATCTAGCCAAGCGGTGAACCGCACAGGGCGGCCCTCAGCATCGAACGACAGCACGCGGATGGAAGCCATAGCGACAGTGTGACAGAGTAACGCAAGCTGCCGCAGCAGGGGAAGGCGACTGTGCACGGATAGAGAGCAGCGGGCGAGGCTGGCGCTACGGGCAGGCGGCGCTGCAAGCGGTCAGCGCGACGGGAGGGCGACGCTGCGAGCGGGCAGCGCGGCGGACGGGCCGGGAAGCGGGCAGCGCGGCGGGCAGGCGGCGCTGCAAGCGGGCAGCACGGCGGGCGGGCGACGCTGCGAGCGGGCGGGCCGCGAAGCGCCGGGCGCGGGCGGGCGGGCTGCGAAGCGGGCAGCGGGCGAGCGGGCTGCGATGCGGGCGGGCCGCGAAGTGGGCAGCTAGCGGGCGGGCGGGCTGCGAAGTGGGCGGGCCGCGAAGCGGGCAGCGGGGCGAGCGGGCTGCGAGGCGGGCGGGCCGCGAAGCGGGCAGCGAGCGGGCGGGCGGGCTGCGAAGTGGGCGGGCCGCGAAGCGGGCAGCGAGCGAGCGGGCTGCGAAGCGGGCGGGCCGCGAAGCGGGCAGCGAGCGAGCGGGCTGCGAAGCGGGCGGGCCGCGAAGCGGGCAGCGAGCGGGCGGGCGGGCTGCGTAGTGAGCGGGCCGCGAAGCGGGCAGCGAGCGGGCGGGCGGGCTGCGAGCGGGCGGCTCGGCGAGGGGCGCGCGAGGGCGCTAGTGAGGGCGCGCGAGGGCGCTAGCAAGGGGCGCGCGAGGGCGCTAACGAAGGGGCGCGCGAGGGCGCTAACGAAGGGGCGCGCGAGGGCGCTAACGAGGGTGCGCGCGAGGGCGCTAACGAGGGCGCGCGAGGGCGCTAACGTGGGCGCACGAGGGCGCTACGAGGCTAGGGCACGGGGTAGCGTGGTAACCGCATGCGAGCGGTGGTGGGCCCTTAAAAAAAACGGTCGGTAGGTCCTAGGGACCTCCTGCTCTGAATACCATTTCAGAATCACTAGGCAAGAATGAGATGAACTAACAGAAGTTTGGGTACAAATATGAAACCCTAGTTGGGGTTGTACCCCATATTGGCTACCCCTACAAGCCTACAAGCATAATACAGTTTAACATAGAGAGCCACGACCCCCTGTGGCCGTGTAGCCCGGGACTCTGCGCCTGGTAGCCACAGTGTGAGCACTCCTGGTAGTCCAGAGAGCCAGCTGCGCCTGTCGCCGTGTAGTCCGGGTTTAGCCTGGTAGCGACAGTGCTGCGCACTCCTGGGAGCACAGCGAGCCAGCTGCGCCTGTCGCCGTGTAGTCCGGGTTTAGCCTGGTAGCGACAGTGCTGCGCACTCCTGTTGCCCGTGTGTCTGCAGCTTCAGCCGTCGCCTCCCATCTTCTCGCCCCCACAGCTTCTCCTCCTCCTCACTTGCCGTCTGTGATAGCCTCTAGCTTGCTTGTTTATTGTGAACTATTGCTATGCCTGCTTGTTGTGCTGATTATACCCACGTTGACTATGGGGGTGTGTCAGAATGTGATGTTTGTCGTGGGGTACTCTATAGCGAGTACAGCCCAAATTAGGGTTTGCTATATTGTCAAGAAGCTAGGCTAGGTTAGGAACCTAGGAGAGTGGCGAGAGAGTGGAATGTCGAGAAAGAAGGGGGGTTCACTATAGGCTCGAGGGTACAAATAGGAGACAAAGGAGGTGCACCACCAATACAAAGAGTTTATAACTACACTAAAGCTACAGCTACAGGCAGGTACATAAATATATATAAATATATATTCTAACACTCCCCCATAACTGTCAGAATATTATGCTCTAGCCTGCAGTGGGGTGCTCTATAGCGAGTACAGCCCTTCTAGGGTTAGCTATTTGTACCACCGTTGTTGCTAGTGCAAAGCCTCTTTCGTTCAATTCTCTCTTGCCTAGCTAGGGTTCTCCTAGCTATGGCCTCTCACTTACCTACTATTTCGACATGGTATCAGAGCAGGACGATCCTGTTGGGTCGATCCTGTGGGTGGGCCCGCCACCTAAGTCTTCCGCTGCTACAACTATAGTCTGTGTCGCACGCCCCGTGGCGTGCGACGGATTTTTCATCCCGCCGCGCGCTCGGGGCGTGCGGCGGTTTTCTGCCCGCCGTGCGCCCCGAGGCGCGCGGCGGTTTCCTACCGTGGGGGACCCCCGCGCGCCCCCGATTTCTTTCGCGCCGCCCTGGGGCCGCGCGCGACCCCCCTGCGGCCCGATCTCCCGTCGCGCGCCCTGGGGAGCCGTGCGCGACCCCCCGCGGCCCCGATCGCCCCCGTCGCGCCGCCCTGGGGAGCCGCGCGCGACCCCCCCCGCGGCCCGATCCTCCCGTCGCGCCGCCCTGGGGAGCCGCGCGCGACGCCCCCGGCCCCGATCTCCCCCCTCGCGCCGCCCTGGGGAGCCGCGCGCGACCCCCCGGGCCCCGATCTCATCCCGTCGCGGCGCTTTGGGGAGCCGCGCACGGCCCCTCGCTGCCTGGTGGTGGCGCCCTGGTGGCCGCGCGCCCTCCCCCTCGTCGTCCCCCGTGCTCCTTTCCCCCTTTCGCCGTGTTAGGGTTTGGGGGTGAGGAGTGTGGGGGTGGCGGCTATGGGGGTGTCGGTTGTGCGTTCCTCCCCTACTCCTCCTCCTCCCTAGTCTCCCTCTACTGCTACTGCAGCTGCCGCTGAGGGGGGTGGATGTGTGGGAGCCGAGGTTTAGGGTTTAAGGGGGGTGCCGTGGGAATGGAGCTAGGGTTTCAGCAGTGGGTGTGTGGGGGGTGTGTGGGGCAGTTGGAGGAGGTTGAGCGGAGGTTGCCGTCGTGTCGTCCGCAGCACCTGTATTCCGGGGCCTTTCTCCTCCCGGTAGCTCAGAGAGCCGGTTGCACCTGTCGCCCGTGGGTCCGTTGCTACTGTCGTGGCTGATCAGTTGCAGAGCCTGTTACTCCTGTATTCCGGGGCCTTTCTCCTCCCGGTAGCCACCAGCGTTGCACCAGAGCCGTCTGTTGCCCGAGTGTCTGCAGCTTCAGTCGTCGCCTCCACTCTTCTCTCATCTCACCAGCCCTCCTCCTCCTCGCTTGCCCTCTGTGACAGCTTTAGCTTTACCCATAATTGTGAACTTTAAACTTTTGCTTCTTGTTCATGTGCTCAGAATGTGTGGTGACATCGTGATCCACCCTGAGCTTGTACTGCTTTGCTTGCTGTGCTGATTACACCAATACACCCCACTTTGGCTATGGGGGTGTGTCAGAATATTATGCTCTAGCCTGCAGTGGGGTGCTCTATAGCGAGTACAGCCCTTCTAGGGTTAGCTATTTGTACCACCGTTGTTGCTAGTGCAAAGCCTCTCTTTCGTTCAATTCTCTCTTGCCTAGCTAGGGTTCTCCTAGCTATGGCCTCTCACTGTACCTACTATAGGCTCGAGGGTACAAATAGGAGACAAAGGAGGTGCACCACCAATACAAAGAGTTTATAACTACACTAAAGCTACAGCTACAGGCAGGTACATAAATATATATAAATATATATTCTAACACTCCCCCATAACTGCCTGCAGCAGGAGCTTGTGCAGCAACAACTCCTGGATGGGTACACCACGAACAGAGAAAGCAGCAACAGGAGGCAAGTGCAATGACAACCAGTGCAGTGGTGGCAGAGACAGCTGCAGCAAGCCCTGAGGCAAGAAAGAGAGAACGAAGACGATGTGCTGTGGCGCGCTTAGTTTGCAGCTCAACAGCAAAGAAGACGAACGAAGACGATGTGCTGTGGCGCGCTTAGTTTGCAGCTCAACAGCAAAGAAGACGAACGAAGAGAGAGAAGCGTCAGGGGCTGCAGAAGTAGGTGCCACATAGCAGTGGACGGCAGCTGCAGATGCGTGGCTACTGGTTCCACCACTCTCTCTTACCCTCCCTTAGCATCTCTCATCCCCCCCCCCCTCCTCTCCCCGACAGCAACAAGTGCTGCAGGGAGAGAGTAAGAGGGAAGGAGAGTGGGGGAGGGACGAGCTACTGGTGGTTCACACCCTCCGCCCCCAGAACTCCCGTCCCCCCCCCCCCCCCACGGCGGAAGCTGCGGAAGGGAAGGGGGGGGGGGGGGGGGCGGCATACGGAGCTGCCGGCGCCGGCGTCCCCTGCTGGCGCAAGCGCTGGCGTGCGCGGATGGCGCAGGCGCTGGCGCCTCGCGGCTGGCGCAGCGCTGGCGCTTCGCAGCTTGCGCACGCGCTGGCGCTGCGTTCCGCACTGGCGCTGGCCGCGAAGTGCTGGCGCAGGTGCGGGCGTTGGCGCGGACGACGGGCAGGGCGACGCGGGCAGAGTAGGGCGCATCGGGGCGCGACAAACTGGAGGGCGCACGGGGCACGACGAACAGGCAGAGCAGGGCGCAGCGGGGCGCGACGAACGGGAGGGCGCACGGGGCGCGACTCGGGTGACCCGCGGGGCGCCGAAACGTGGGGCCGCGGGCGACGGGAAGGAGGGCGCACGGGGCGCGACGAGTATGCCTTCGGAGCGCGAATCGAGTGGGGCCTGCAGAGAGCGAAACGCGGGACCCATGATCCTAAAAAAAAAATAGGTCCTTAGGACCGATTATTGCTCTGTACCATGTCAAGAAGCTAGGCTAGGTTAGGAACCTAGGAGAGTGGCGAGAGAGTGGAATGTCGAGAAAGAAGGGGGGTTCACTATAGGCTCGAGGGTACAAATAGGAGACAAAGGAGGTGCACCACCAATACAAAGAGTTTATAACTACACTAAAGCTACAGCTACAGGCAGGTACATAAATATATATAAATATATATTCTAACATATATGTACTCAACTGCCTGCTAGTGAAAATCTCTCTTTCCTGTTCTAAAATCGTTTCGCCTACTGTTTTGACAGAATATACCCCTTAGAGTACATGGCTAACTAGGGTTTCGTATTCCCCTTCCCCCCCCCCCCCCCCCCCCCCGTACTCATATTTATATTAGCTGTATTTGCATGTTTTACTAATCTCAAGCATTTTACATTCACTTTGCTATCGAGGTCAAGGGCCCACCACCACACCTACTCAAGTGAACCTTCCCGAGGTGATCCTAGGGTCGATCATCTTCTGATCGTAACACACCTCATCGAGTAAGAAGGCACGGGGGCACGAAAAGCCGAAGGGTCTGTACAAGTTGTGGTTGAAGATGTTTGGGAGCACCAAACATTCGAAAGGTAAAAGGTGGGAGCTCGTTTGACGTGGCTTCTCATGTCGCAGGGCTTCTATGTAGGTGCAATAAGGGTTTAGAACTATACTTAAGCAATTTTGTTGTTCAAGTTAAAGTATTATCATAGTATTACTATAGGTTTGTGTTACTGCAGCACATGTCCCTTTGCGGGCAGACAAGCGACAAACCCAGTTTGGGGCGATTTTCCACGCCAGGCAGAACATTTTACGCCTACCTGAGCCCTGACCTGACCCGACAGGAAGACAAGACACCAAGGGACGTCAATCACCCTGGTCATATTTGTTGAAAATGAGCAGCAAACCGAGGAGGAGCTAGTAAGTAAGGCCGACGGCAGGCACGGAACTGAGCGAAGCCACGCAGCCTCGCAGCAACGGTCAGTAGCGTCCTTGCCACATCGATTTCCTGGTCCGAAAACTGGTTCTTGCAGCCATTTGTGCTGGCGGCGCGTAACGTATCCGTTCTTCAGTAAACCATACCTACCCATACGTGTTCACCAAGCCAATCTGCCGTCCGCGTCTTGGTACCGTACAGCACCGTAACACGCGCCCCGCGTCGCATGGCGCGCGCGCCGTCGCTATGGAGCGGATGCCCGCAGTCCGCGCGGGGAATTGCGGGACGAATGCGCATCGGGTGTGCGTGCCTGTAGAAGCGTCGAGTGCGGCGCAGAGTGCGCGCAGGGAGCAGCGGCGTACCGGTGCCAGCGTCTTCGCCAGTCGTTGCGAGAAAGGCTAGTAGCGGGAGTTCCGAGTCAGCCAGTAGGGCAGCGGCGGGTGGCTCGCTCGGGCTGGTAGCGTAACGTGCGGCGTAAGACACGAGCCCGAGGAATGAAGCCGCCGTATTGTTGTCGTCTCGCCGTCTCGCCGTCTTGCCGCCGGGAGAGGTCTTAGCCATCATCTGCATGCATGGTCGCATTGTCTGATAGTCGCCTATTCGTCGCATAATCGCCTAGTCGCATCGTCGCATGTTCGCCTAGTCGCATCGTCGCCTGACTTCGTGGGGCGGCTGCAGTCGCGAAATGAGCGCGACCACGCAATAATTTCCACACTAGCAAGTCCAGCAGCTGTAGCGCGAACCACCGCAGGCCCCAGCGCTGGATGTAGCGGCGGCGGAGGCGGTAGGACCAGCAGGGGGTAGCAGCTGCCGGCAAAGCCTGCTGGGTTATTTTTAGAATTCTCAAAAATACCTCTGAGCCAGTCGCTGATCTCCATCCGTCGCTTGTCTCACCATCCTTCCATCCCGTGACACCACCCACCTGTACTCACCTTTTCCTCTACCCCACACCCGACTTCCCATTTCCGCTCTCCGTCCCCCTCTCCTCCTCCATCGCGCCGTCCGCGCCATCCGCGCCGTCCTCCCCGTAAGCCCAGTCCCACTCAGCACACACTTACCCCAATCACTACATCATCCTACCTGAAACCCCAACCCGAACCCTAACCCTTAACCTATCCCTAACCCTAACCCTAATCAGCGTGACCCCAACGCTAAAGCCAATGTTGCGGCGGTTTTTCCACCGTCCCAACACCAACTCGTGCCTGTACCTCATAATCGGCTTCCAGCTTGGATGGATTTCAACCTCCTTCCTCCTCTCCCAGCAGCAGCTACAAGCGCAACAGCAGCACGACCCCTCCCCCTTCTCCCTCCCCCACCCCCCCCCGCACGACCCCCCCCTGCGCCTCCCCCCCCTGCCACCGCTCCGTGCGCTCGCTGGGGGACTGGGGCTGGCGGGGGCGGCGGCGGGGGGAGCAGCTCCGCGGATGGCGCAGGCGCGGGGAGCGGCGGAGGGGGCGCGGGGGGGGCGAGCGCGTGTAACTTATCGGCGGAGGCGATTGAGAGGCAGCAGGAGGCGATAGTGGGGGTGATGCAGCAGCAGGAGGCGGAGATGAGGCGGCTCAGGCGGCAACTGGTGGAGGGCGCTGCTGGGGGCGGCTCTGCTGTGAACGGCAGTGGGGATAGCGCCGGTATGCCTTTCTTTTTTGTGAGAGTGCTTACAGCCACTGCTGCTCGGTCCGTTTGTTCTGATTGTTGCTCGTGGGCCTTGCTGCTCTGCGGCTTGCTTCTCTGCACATCGAATTGCTGTGGCTGCAGTTCAAGGGGCTGTGTTGTGCCACCACCACATGCCTGGCCTTGCACTCGCTGCCTCACCGCGCCCTTCCACATCCTACACCCTTCTCACTGCCTCAACGCACCTCTCCACCGTGCCCTCGTTCCTTGCCATTTCACGCCACGCCCTCCTTTGTGTGGCGCCCTTCACGGTGCCATCAGGTGAAGCACCGTGTGTGCGGGACCTGGCTCGCAAGAATGGCACTCTCCATTGGAACCCCAAACCACAGAGGTGAGACACAAGGTGCGGAGGTAAGCGTGTGGGGGTGTGGAAGAGAGTGTGGGGATGCAGCGAGGGTGCATAGGTGCAGGCAGGCATTGGTAGGAGGCAAGCAGTTTGGCTTTCGCTCGCACTCCCTCCCTGCCTCCCTCCCTCCCTGCCTCCCTCCCTCCCTGCCTCCCTGCCTCCCTCCCTGCCTCCCTCCCTCCCTGCCTGCCTGCCTCCCTCCCTCCCTCCCTCCCTCCCTCCCTCCCTCCCTCCCTCCCTCCCTCCCTCCCTCCCTCCCTCCCTCCCTCCTCCCTCCCTCCCTCCCTCCCTCCCTCCCTCCCTCCCTCCCTCCCTGCCTGCCTGCCTCCCTTCCTCCCTCCCTCCCTCCCTCCCTCCCTCCCTCCCTCCCTCCCTCCCTCCCTCCCTCCCTCCCTCCCTCCCTCCCTCCCTCCCTCCCTCCCTCCCTCCCTCCCTCCCTCCCTCCCTCCCTCCCTCCCTCCCTCCCCCCCCCCTCTCCCTCCCTCCTCCCTCCCTCCCTCCCTCCCTCCCTCCCTCCCTCCCTCCCTCCCTCCCTCCCTCCCTCCCTCCCTCCCTCCCTCCCTCCCTCCCTCCCTCCCTCCCTCCCTCCCTCCCTCCCTCCCTCCCTCCCTCCCTCCCTCCCTCCCTCCCTCCCTCCCTCCCTCCCTCCCTCCCTCCCTCCCTCCCTCCTCCCTCCCCCTCCCTCCCTCCCTCCCTCTCCCTCCCTCCCTCCCTCCCTCCCTCCCTCCCTCCCTCCCTCCCTCCCTCCCTCCCTCCCTCCCTCCCTCCCTCTCCCCCCCCCCCCTCCCTCCCTCCCTGCCTCCCTCCCTCCCTCCCTCCCTGCCTCCCTCCCTCATCTCTCCATTCCCCGGTTGCTGCCGCTTATACAGGCGACCATGGCCTTGTTAGAATATAGTTGTGGCACCTCCCCCTCCCCCCTCGCTCCCTCCTCCTAAGGGCCATTCCGCCCTCCTCCTCCTCCCCCCTCGCTTCCTCCACCCGCTGCCGCCGCCGCAGCTCTCCCGCTGCCGCCGCCGTCTCCCTTCGCCGCCGCAGCTCTCCCGCTGCCACGGCCATTTCCCCGCTGCCGCCATCTCGTAGCGGCCTCCTCTGCACCCTCACCTGCAGCCCCCCCCCCCCCCCCCCCCCCCCCCCCCCCCCCCCCCCCCCCCCCCGGGCTGGCGTGCGACCTCAACGCAGCAGCCCCTCCTTCGGCTGGTGTGCCGCATCATCCGCTGCAGCCCTCCCGCTGCCGCCGCCTTCCCCCTTCGCCGCCACGACCCTCCCGTTGCCGCTCTGGCCTTTCCGTCGTCGCTGCTGGTTTGGGGCACCCCAACCCCCCTTATGCCACAATTGTTGGGGGCCACTTTGGTGGCCCTTGCCAACCAATTATTGGTCCGCCAATTATTGGTGGTGCATCCCAACCATTATTGGGTAGCCAACAATGTTGGCTAACCAATAATTCTGGGAGCTCACCTCCTAGTTTCCTCACTATTCCTTCTCCTATGTAAGCCCAATGTTTCCTTAGTACAATTAACTCTTGAGTTCACCTATCATCCCAACTATGGGATTCTCACAGGCCTTATTCACATGGTTCGCTTCTCTCTGCACCCTTTTTTACCTCCCTGTCTTCAACATTCCCTTCCCCTCCCAACGCACCCCTGAACCCCTCTGCAAAACCTCCATCAACCCACTGTCCCTTTTCCTGGTTCCCCTTTTCCATCCCACGCCCGCCCACTCCCCGCCCTCCCGCTTCCTGCTCCCTTACCGCCTCCACACATGCGGGGCAAGCAGGTACCTGATAGCGATGTGTTCGGGCGGGCAGCTGAGCAACCGCCTGGCGTGTGTGCGGCAGAGCATGCTGGACGCGGCGCTCATGAACCGCACTCTCGTCTTCCCCACGCAGGGGATTGACTATGATTATGACGCCCTGCTCGGTGCGTGCGTGCACCGTGGGCAGTGCTGCGCGGTGCTGTGCGGTGCATGGGGGCATGGGCGCATGGGTGCATGGGGGCATGGCGGAATGGGGGCATGGGCGCATGGGGGCATGGGAGGGAGCATGGGTGCATGGGTGCAGTGGGGGTGCTATGTTCCACCATGCAGCATGAGCGGCAGCATTCAGCATGTTGGGCAGCGTTGCACCCCAAACGCACCACATGCTATATGCTGAATGACACAGCATCCATGCTGTGGTGGCTGTGCAGCTTGCTCCAAGGCGCTTGTGCAAATGAAACCAGCATGTCGGATAGATGCCGCTCTCATGAGCCACACACTGGTCCTCATCACACACACGGCGTTGATTGCAATTTGCAATCACACACCACACCGCACTAGTGGGTGCGCATGCACAGAGAGGAGGAGTGGCAGCAGGGAGTGTGCAGATGACTGTTCCTTTGCACCTTATCAGCTCGTTTCCACCCCGTTCTGAACTCTTGAGTTGCCGTCACCCCAACACCCCCTCCCCGAACTCACTCCTCATCACCAATGGTGCACCCACTTATTGTCTCCTTCCCATCGACGCCCCTCATTCGTACGACAGGCCTCCTCCCCTCCCACTTCATCCCTCGCCCTCCTTCCCTTCCCACCGCATTTGCTTCACGCCATCACAATTTTCTGCGTGCCCCCAAACATTCCCTCCATCCCCCTCGCCTCCCCCTCTGCATGCTCAACCCCCCCGTAAACCTTCCCCCAGACATGGGCGCGTTTGAGGAGTGCTTTGGCCCCAACAGGGTCGTGTCGTTTGCTGCTTATAACGAGTCTGTCAAGGGCAGGGTGCGCGTGGGGCGGTTCATCTGCCACGTGCACGTCTACCAGGTGTGAGAATGAACCAACGCAATGCAATGCACGCTGCATTCATTCAGCATTCACTCCCACAGCCAATCCCGGGTGCGTTTTCTAATGTGTGATATTTGTGCCGCCTCAGTTTTGTTTGTTTTTCCGCCCAGAGTGTGCACGTGTGTCGTTACGTACACATGTTTGTGCCATCCTTGCGTTGCATGCCTTTCTCTCACCTTCCTAGCGCCCCTAGTTTCTCACCCCACCCCTCCCCCCCTCTCTCCCACCCAACCTAACTCTCAAACCACCCTGTCCCGTTGCTTACTGCTTCCTCTCCTCTCTCCAGTCCCTTCTCCTTCTTGCTCCTCTCCCTTTCCCACAACTCCCCTCTTTCCTCTTCTCTCCCCACCCCCTCTTCTCCCTCTCTTCCTCTCCTCCTCCCACCTTCCTCTCCTCCCCCTCTCTTCCTCTCCTTCTTCCCCCCTTCTCCACATCCTTTCTGTTCTCCACGCTTGCCTTAACTTCCTACTCGCCACTTCTTACTGATCTGGAGTGAGCATGCATTCTTTCCTGATCACTGCCTATGCAACCTCGCTCCCTTCCAACCCCTCCCCCTTCCCTCCGCTTCACAAACCACATTTTCCTCTCGTCCCTCCCCTTCCTCCCCCCTCACCCTCCCCTCTCCCTCCCACTCCCCCAACCTCCCCTCCCCCTCCCTTCAACTGCACTTCCCCTCCCATCCCAACCCGCTTCCAATCTCTCCGCTGCCCTCCCCTCACTTACCCTTCCCCCCTTTCCCTTCTCGCTCCCTGCCCCCCTTCTCACCCCCACCCACCACCAGACCGAGGCAACCTGTGACGACCTAATGCAGCGCTACGCCACCACACTCCACATGCAGTTCGCAAAAAAGGAGATAGCGCGGCGCCGCACGCCGGGCCCGTGGTTCAAGTACCCCGTGGGGGACTTCCTGCGCAAGTTCAACAGCGACCACCACGTCATCGCCTTCGGCAACATGTTTGGCGTCGGGGGGAGAGAGCTGCGCTTTCAGGGGGCCGCGCCGCTCGTGGTTTCCCCGCAGTGCCGCGGGCTGCTGCAACCCAGCCCGGCTATTCAGGTGCGAGTGGGGGTTGGGGGAGTGGGGGAACGGGGTCACGGGAGGGACTGGTTGAAGCGGGAAAGTGGGTTGGAAGAGGAAGGGGGGAGAGGTCACATCTGGGGTATGTGGACAGAGGGACTAGGGAGCAGGGTCCAGCTGGTTTTTGAGAATTCTCAAAAACATCTGGGGTATTTGGACAGAGGGACTAGGGAGCAGGGTCCAGGCACCAGGGAGCAGACGGCGGGGCAGCAGGTAGAGCTTTGAGTGGGAAGGGTATGATAGCTTTATTCTTAAATCATTAGCATTGTAAACTTCTGAGCTGACTTTTGAGTCGACTCAAAAGTAGTCTCAGATCATTTGCATTGTAAACTTCTGAGGCATAACGTGCAGCTGTCCTGTCGAGCGTGCCTTTCCCCAAAGGCATCAACAAAACCCACCATCTCAACCTAGGCTTCCACTCGCACCTGGCCCTTTCCCTCCCACACCCCACACACCCCCTCTCCATCACTTCTCCATCTCTCACCCGCCCCGCCGCCTACCCTCCCCTCTCCCCCGCCTCCCACCCTCCCATCGCCTCCACGCCCATCCTCCCTCTTCCCCTCCTCTCCCCCCCCAGCAAGCAGCAGTGGGGTTCGTGAACATGTACCTAGGCCCCAGCTACGCAGCAGTGCATCTGCGGCGGGGGGACTTCTTCCACCACTGCATCCACGGCAACGGCCGCCTGCGCCCCACGCCCTGCTACCAGCCGCTGCGCCAGGTGGCCTCCTGCCTGCACCGCCGCCTCCAGCACCTGCCGGGAGTCAGCATGGTGTTCGTGGCTAGCAATGCGGATGAGACTGAACGGAGGGTTCTCCGGGAGACATTGACGGCGCTGGTGGGTGGGAAGGGAGGGAAGGGAGGAGGATGCTTGGAGAATGGGGGAGGGGGAGGAGAGGAAGGGAGGGCAGGAGAAAAGAGGGGTGGGGGAGGGGGTTGGAGTGGCAGGTGGGTGTTTTGTCATGGATGAGCATGCTTGCCTCACACAATTGCACCACACACTACTGCAATCCGCTTCACACCTTCAATCGCACTTGCCACACGCCTCGCCATGGTGAACCCTGTATGCTCTCACGTCCAATCTCCCTTCCGAGTTCCACCAGTACCGTGAGTTCCCTTGGTGGAGTGTTGCGTTTAAAGTGCATGCTACTCTCCTTGAGCATCCCTGCCACCCTCCTTGCCACTCTCCCTGCCATGCTTTTTCTCACCATACAGACATGTGCTTCTGTTACCTTGACGGAGTAGCAAACAACGGAGGGCCATCGGATCCTCGTGTGCCTGCAAGTGAGGAAAAGCAAGCTATGTTTAACTGACTAGGAAAATCTAACCTTGCGGTCAGGCTGCTTCTTTGCCCCCCCCCACCAGACCCCCTCCTCCCCACTGCCCTTCTTTCCCCCCATCCCGCTCTCTCCATCACCCCCCTCCCCCCACAGGGTTCCTCCCAGACGCTCATCTCGCTGCCGCGCTCGCTGCAGGGCCACGCGTGGGCAGAGCCGTTGGAGCGGGCAGGCGTGGCGGGGAGCAGCGAGGTGGTGTCGTTCCTGGACAAGGCCATCTGCGCGCTCGCCCTGCAGTTCTACGGCACTGCTGGCTCCACCTTCTCCAGTGACATCATGCGGTGCGTGCTGCCGCTCTGCTCTGCTCTGCTCTGCTCTGCTCTGCTCTGCTCCGCTCTGCTCTGCTCTGCTCTGCTCCGCTCCGCTCTGCTCTGCTCTGCTCTGCTCTGCTCCGCTCCGCTCTGCTCTGCTCTGCTCTGCTCTGCTCTGCTCTGCTCCGCTCCGCTCTGCTCTGCTCTGCTCTGCTCTGCTCTGCTCTGCTCCGCTCCGCTCTGCTCTTCTCCGCTCCGCTCTGCTCTGCTCTGCTCTGCTCCGCTCCGCTCCGCTCTGCTCTGCTCTGCTCTGCTCTGCTCTGCTCGGCTCGGCTCGGCTCGGCTCGGCTCGGCTCTGCTCTGCTCGGCTCGGCTCGGCTCGGCTCTGCTCTGCTCTGCTCGGCTCGGCTCTGCTCTGCTCTGCTCTGCTCTGCTCATGGGTGTGGTCAAGGCTGGGTTTGTTTTTTTCTCTCTCACCACCTTATTCCTCCGCTGCACTTTCTGCTCCAGCTTTCGACTGTTAGAATGTTCTCCATCGACTCACTTCTAATCGACCCCCGTGCTCCTCACACCCCTAAATCTTCCCACTTGTTCTGCACCCTCCCCTGCCCTTTCCCTCATTTCACCCCCCTGACCCTTCCCGCTCCTGCCCTCTGCTCCTGTTATTTCCCCATTCCTGTTGCCCTTCCTCCATGCCATCCTTCCCCCCCCCCTCTCTTTGATCCCCCCTCCCTCCCTGCCATCGTGCTCATCTCCAGTCTCCGTGAATGGTGGAAGCAAGGGCTGTGTGAAACTTACATCTGCCCGGCCAATGAGCCTGCAGACTTTCTTCGCCTGCCCGAGCACAGCAACGCGACTGCCCCAGCGCCAAGCCCTGGGGCAGGGGACTCTTCCCTGCCTGCCGTTGTGTCAACGGGAGAGGGAACAGTGAATGTGTCTCCAAGGCAGCCGCAGGGGCAGAAGCAAGGGAAGGTGGCAGGGCAGCAGGATGGTCAGATTTCTGGTTCTGCTGCTGGTGCTGCTGCTGGTGCCGCTGCTGGTGCCGCTGCTGCTGCTGGTGCTGTTTCTGTTGGCGGTGCAGTGAGTGAAACTGATGAGGAGCTGAAGGGAAAAAGGCAAGAAAGAGTTGCAGGGAAAGGTGGAACAGGGCAAGAGTGAAGGTGGGAAGATGGCAGGAGCTAGTGGGAAGAAAGAGCGCAATGATGATGTGGTTCGGAGAGGGGGTGGGGGAAGGGAAAAAAAGCTAGAGAGAAAAGGCCAGAAACCATAACAAAGGTTGAGCATTCCCCTTGCTTAGCAAGCATGCAAATGTTGTTGCTCCTTGTGCTTGTGTGATTGGAAGAGCGTGTCGTCGTGAAGCAGGCTTACACAACGCCACATATAATGATTAGCTTCATTTGTTACATGTTTATAGCTACATATATTTTCAAGATTCCTTACGGTATCCGTAATTTTGAGCATAAACCGTAAACCCCCGGATATATTACCCCCCTCCCAAAATAAAGCAGCCATGGGTGGTTTATGCGGGGAGGGTGTTTTATTACGGTAGATGTACAAAGTGCTGTTTACTGTTCAGGCGCTTTTTTACTTTCAAGCGTTACCATACATATACTATGTAAGAAACCGAAATGATGATTGACTATTGTGGGTTGGGGTACATAAACCTGGGTTCTCGTTATCAGACCAATTTGGTCTGATGGTCTGAGTTTAAGACTTGATTTTTTGTATTCATCTGCTTCCTAAGAATCTGTGTTTGTTCTCATCTGATCAGTAAGACAAGCGTTTCAGGTTCGTATGATTTTCCAGACCATGTAGAAATCTTAATCTGAATATACAAACATCGAGTTCGGTTTCGTCTGAAACCGACATCTTGACCCACTAGGCCATATGCCCAGTGGACCAGAGGATAGGACCACAGGTACAGCCATTTGCTGCCCTGTAACAGCACGCGCATTCAATACGCGTGGCTTATAGCAGCCTCGCTGTCATGTAACTGCGGCATATGCTGCAGATCGCAACTGTTGCCCCACCGATTGCGTCGACCTCTGCTGCGGTTCCTTTGCCCGAAGGCGATGCTCCAATCTCGGTAAATGGCGATCATTCCGTGCCAGCAACCGCTACCCCTACTACGGTAGTATCCACTCGGATGCCAGACAACGGTGCCAATAAGAGCATCCCTGCAGTATCTGTCGCTACCACCTATCTCAGTGCTAACCCCGTCTTGCCCGACGATTTTTTTTTCGTCATATTTATCAGACTAGAAAAATGTTTTCAGCTTATAATGCAGACCATGAAAATTTCGTCGTTCGAGCATAAGACGGGGGAATTTTTTTTTTTTCAGGGTACTGTCAGACAGCCCCAAAACCTAGCGAGAGCCCTGACATAAACCTAACCCTAACTGCTGTACCCCATATGACACGCATCACTAAAGGCTACAACATTTGACACACCCCCATAGCCTAAGTGAGGGGTGTCAAGCAAAACCAAAACCGTACGGTCACAAGACAAGTCACGAAGAAACAAAGCTCAGGGTGGATCACAACGTCACCACACAGTTTGAGCACTAGCAAAAGAGCCACAAGGCACAGAGGTATATGCAAAGCGTACAAACAAAGCAAGCAGAGAACACAGGTCTACACAGGACGAGAACATCTGTCAACGAGACCTAACTGCAGACTACCCTGTGGTGGTGACAAGACGGAAGGGCCTTGGTGAAGATGTCTGCAGTGTTGGCCTCGGACTCGACAAAGTCCAAGCGAACCTGACCATGCCTCTGCAACTCTCGCAGAAGAAAGTACATGACGCTGATGTGTTTCACTTTGCTCTCCAGTCGAGGCTCTCGACAGAGGAGAATCGTCGCCTTGTTGTCAGTAAACAAGGTCGGTGCAGAGCTCGGCCGCTCACCAAGGTCGGTGAGCAAGAAGGTCAACCAACGCATCTCTTGTGCAACCATGGATCCCACGTAGATTTCAGCCTCAACGGTAGAGGCCGAGACAGAGGAGGAACGCGTGGACCTCCACGAAACAGCTCCAGAGCCCATGCTGAAGCAGTATTCCTGAGTAGATCTGTGAGTTTGACGTCGTCAACGTTAGAAGAGTCACAGTGACGAGTAAGTACGGCAAACTGTCTCCCTCCAAGTACCAGCCCCACGCCTGATGTCGTCGCTAGGTACTTTGCCACCCTCACAGCAGCTGTCTAGTGAACAGGACGGTGTCTCCCTGGCGCAACAAAGCGAGCAAGGATGCTGAGAGGGAAGGCGAGGTCCGGGCGAGTACACGTCATCAGGTACATGAGACAATACACCAGCTCTGCGTAAGGACCACTAGGCTCAAACGGCTCGTCAGGAAAGGGACCAATGAGTCTGTAGTCAACTGCAAGAGGTGTGCGCTGTACGGTGGAGTGCTGAAGCTCGAACCTCTGAAGGACCTGCTGCACCATGTGTGACTGTAAGAATGTAATGGTGCGAGCAGCTCTGTCCCTGGTGATCTGCAGGCCTATGTAGTGGCGCAGCTCACCAAGATCAGTGCACGTGTGTCTCTTCTGCAGTTTGGACCTCACGTTAGCCAAAGCAACCCTGTCAGCAGTGGCGAAGACCAGGTCGTCGACGTAGACCAGTACAGAGAACAGTGTAGAGCCACGGCGAACGAACAGCGACGGGTCGGCAGAAGACGGCTAGAGACCAAGGTCAAATAGGGTAGAGCGAAGAGTGTCGTGCCACTCACGAGGTGCCTGACGGAGACCGTAGACCAGTCGCCTCAACCTCCATTAGGTCCCAGGAGGGAAAGTGCCAGTGAAGGCAGAGGGACGACGCAGCCAGACCTCCTCGTGTAGGCTACCCTGAAGGAAGGCAGTTTAAAAGTCGAGAGAGTGTAACTCGTAGTCTCTCTGTGCTCCTACACGCAGTAGCACCTGAAGAGTGGTCATCTTCGGGGTAGGCGCGAAGGTCTGAAAGAAGTCAACTCCCTCGCACTGACGAAAACCTCTAGCACGCCTTGAAGATCGGTGGAGATCCCGGTTGCCGCTTCACCCTAAAGATCAACATGCCATCGACTATATTCGCCCTGGGGGGGAGGGGGGGGGGGGGGAACCTCGTCAACGTAGGTGCCTGTGGATCTGTAGGAGGCCATCTTTGCGTCCATGGCAGCTCTCCACTGAGAGGCCCAAGGCCCTGACACTGCCTTAGCGTAAGTGCGAGGAGTCGGTATGTCAAGGGCGTCGGGGTCTCCCTCAAGGGCGAGCAGCATGGCACAGAGATGAGGGGAAGCGGCTGCCAGGAACTCCAGCTCAAACAACCTGTCCTCTAAGGCGTATTCATCCTTGACCTAGCCTTCCAGTCTTCCTTCAGGTGGGTCCGCGAACATGTCTTCCCAGCTGCTTGGGAAGCGGTATTCGCAATTGATTTGAGGTGGTCCATGTCGCACCATGTACGATAACACCTTCCTCTTTCCCTTGTCACTTGCAGAGATGCGCGCCGGAGCTTGAGAAGTGCTGGCAACGGCGGGCGAGGACACGGTCTGGTTGCGCGTTGGTGCTCCAGCAGGTTGCTGGTAAGACGCTCCTCCTTGTTTCCTTTGCCCGTAATTGTTGTTGCCGTTCAGCTTCCAGCACTCATTGATAGTGTGTCTGGTCTTCTTGCAATACTTACAAAACAGCCATTTCTTGTCAGGAGGTCCTTCCACATTTGTGTAATATGCAATATTTTCCCCTTCTTGTTGCCTCTTTCATTGTACAGGTCGATTTCCTTTTGTTCGTAGTGAAGCAAGGCGCAGAGCAAAGTTTTGTTGAGTGTGCCTTGGGTGCGAAGAAGCGATTTGCAGTGGCGCCAGTCCGGGCTCAATCTAGCGAGAATGATAATGACGAACATATCGCACGGAAGTTTCTGCTGTTCTTCTTTAATTGATCCCTCAGGTTTCTGCAGCGATTGATGTATGGCCCGGCCTTTTCTCCGGGGAACATTTTGACATTGTTCAGTTGTTTGAGCAGGCGACTAAGCGTCACTGAGTCTGTTGCCATGTGGCATGTGCGCAGGTGCTCCCAGGATTGTTGCGCAGGCGCCCACTTGTTCTTAAAGGGACGAATGCTGGGTTGTTCTTCATGCGACAAGTTTCGGATTAAGACGGTGAAGGCCAACAGCGATTCATTGTAGTATTGTATCTTCTCTTGAGGTGAGCTGATGACCGGAAAGGGTAAGGATCCGTCGTCTTACATCCAGATCTGTGCGCCTTAAGCTAGGAGTTTGAATACAAAGCTCAAGGTGTAAAAATTCTTCCCTTCGAAGGGTTTGGTTGTTCTGAGCTTCGATGTTGAGAGAAACTTGCTTTGCATTGATACCACTGCCTCGTAATGCACTTGCTGTGCTTGTGCAGATCCTTGGGCCCCGCGATTGTCGAAGGTGAATGATCGCTTAGAATGAGCTCTTTGTGGGTCGGAAGGTCTACGGGCGTAACTAGAGCCGTTAATGCTCATCGGCTAATGGCTCTCCAGAGCGCTGTGTCAAACATTGCATGTTTATATTGTCTAGGCTGTAGTGGGTTACACCTTAGGGGGTACACAAAGTTAGGGTTTCCTACTTGTACCAAACTCTGTTCTAGTTCATTCATTCCTGTTCAGTTATTTCTGACATGGTTTCAGAGCAGGTCCTTCGCTAGGACTGTTCTTAGGGCCCACCGACTTACCTACCTGCTTACCTTCGCTTCTTTTCGGCCCCGATGGCCCCGTCGATCTAGCACGATCTAGCGGCCCTGCGGCCCCTTCGAATTTTTTTTTTTTTTAGCGGCCTCTCACGGCCCCCGTCGCGTCGCCCCTTAGCGCCCCGATCGGCCCCGTCACGCCGCCCGCGAACCGCACAGCGCGCCGCGCTCACAGCCCGCGAACCGCCCACGCACAGCCCGCGAACCGCCTGCGCAGCCCGCGACCAGCCCGCGCAGCCCGCGCACAGCCCGCGAACTGCCCGCGAGCAGCCCGCGACCTGCCCGCGAACCCCCGCGAGCCGCCCGCGACCCGCTTACGCAGCCCGCGAGCAGCCCGCGCAGCCCGCGCTGAGCCTGCGCGGCTCGTGCGCTGACCGCCGCCGGCCCGCACGCTGCCCGCACTGCTCCCGGCCCGCCGCTGCTGAGCCCGCAGCCGCCCGCGCACCGCCTCTGCTGAGCCCGCCGCCGCCCGCGCACCGCCGCTGCTGCGCCCGCTGCCGCCCGCGCACCACCGCTGCTGAGCCCGCAGCCGCCCGCGCACCGCCTCTGCTGAGCCCGCCGCCGCCCGCGCACCGCCGCTGCTGCGCCCGCTGCCGCCCGCGCACCACCGCTGCTGAGCCCGCCGCCGCCCGCGCACCGCCGCTGCTGCGCCCGCCGTCGCCCGCGAATCACCGCTGCTGAGCCCGCCCCTGCTACGCCGGCTCTCGCTGCCGCCTGCTGCGCCTGTGCACCACTGCATTCCTACTACTACACTTTCTGCTACTACTGCTTGTGCGCCACTACAGTCCGTAGGCCCCACCGGCCCCGCTGACCCTGCGCACGCCTTTTCAGTGACTTTACTGCTTCTACTACTGCCGCTGTCGCTATGGCTAGTCCTCCTGTTCTAGCTTTCGACGCCGAGGGCCGTCCGGTCAAATTCGAAACCTGGCTAGATGACCTGCACCTTTTCCTACAGCTCACTGCCAAGGAAGATATTACACTGTACGACCACGCTCTCGGCCATGCGACCGCCCCACTCGCTACTGCCCCCCCAGCTGAGCGCTCACAGTGGCAGACCCGTGACGCGCACGCTCGCTTTGCTATTCGCAACTCCCTGCCGCTAGATGAGCGCGAGCACTTCGGCCAGTGCAAGACTGCTAAGGACCTCTACACAGCTGTAGTGGCCCGCTACTCCTCACCCGCTTCTGCCACACTAGGCCGCCTCACTCTCCCCTACCTGTTCCCCGACCTAGCCTCCTTTCACACTGTCGCAGACCTCATCACCCACCTTAAGACTAGTGAGGCTCGCTTTCGCGCTGCCATGCCTGATGAGTTCCTCGCTAGCAACCCCCCCCCGCTCTGGATCACTCTCTACCACGTTGTCACCCGCCTCCCTGACTCTCTGCGCCCTGTCAGGGACCAGTTCCTCTCTCGCTCCCCCACTGAGCTCACCATAGCCCTCCTCGAGAAGGAACTGCTTGCAGCCGAGGCTAGTATCGTCGCTGTAAGCACCTCTCGTGGCGACCCCCGCGGCCCCTTCTTCGAGGGGTGCTCCCCTTCCCCCCTCCTCCCCTCTGTCGCCTCTGCTGCTGCTGTCGACCTCCTTGGTGCTGAGAAGGTCGGGGCTGCGTCTGCTTCAGGCGGACGACGCAGGGGCAGGAGTGGCAGGAGTGGGGGTGGTGGCGGAGGAGGCGGAGGTGGAGGTGGTGGCGGTGGAGGTGCGACTGGAGAGACTAGTGGCGGCAGTGGTGGAGGTGACAGCGGTGTTGGGAGTGGTGACAGGGGCGGAGGTGGCAGCGGAGGCGGAGGTGGTCGTGGCAGCGGCAGGGGTGGAGGTGGCCGGGGCGGAGGCGGAGGGGGTGGTGGTCGTGGAGGCCCGGGGGGCGGTCAGAGTCAGCAGCCTTCCCCGACCCTTCAGGCCGCCCGTGAGTGGTATGCGCGGCGCAGCGTCACCTGCCAGTACGTTATTCGTACAGGTGACCGCACTGGCCAGATGTGTGGGGGGCCGCACCAGACGGAGCGCTGCTTCGCCCGCCTCAACGATGCGTGGCGCACCCAGTTTCCTGGTGGGGGTGAGCTGCCGCGCTGGGCTGATCTGCTCAGGAAGGGTGTTGATATTTGGGCACTTGACTTTGATGCTATTCTCACTGCCATGTATGCGATGTCTATTAGTGGAGAGGGTGCTCAGTACTTGCGTGTTCCGCCCGACCCGGGCATTCAGGCCAGCCCCGCTGCTGCTCTAGGTGCTAGTGTGTCTGCTTCCACAGGTACTACTGCAGCTGCTGCTCTAGGTGCTTGTGCGTCTGTGCCCCCTGGTACTGAGTCGACTGCAGCACTGCACACCTTCACACTGGACTCAGGTGCTTCTCGCTCTTTCTTTCGTGACCGCACTGTCCTTGAGCCTCTAGCTCGGCCGGTTGCTGTCTCTCTTGCTGACCCCTCTGGGGGTCCGGTCCTTGCGACCTCCTCCACCACCCTTCCGTGTCCAGCGGTTCCGTCCGGCACACTCTCAGGTCTCTACCTCCCCTCGTTCTCCACGAACTTGGTGGCAGGTAGTGCGCTCCAGGACTCGGGTGTTCACCAGTTCACCCCTGCCTACGAGCGTGTGACTCACTGCACGTGTGCTCGGACGGGCCGCCACCTGGCTACTTTCACTCGAGAGCCGGGGTCTGACCTGTACACACTGACCACTGAGTCCCCTCAGGTAGCTGCGTCTGCGTCAGCGTCAGGTCAGCTGTCCGCCCCCTGCTCGTGTCGCTCTCTGGCGAACGACACCGTCCTCTGGCACCACCGCCTTGGTCACCCGTCTGTGCAGCGCCTGCGGGCCATGCACAAACGGGACCTTGTTGCTGGTCTTCCCAGGGTGCTCCCTCCCCTTCCTGACTCCCCTGCTCCTGACTGCATTCCCTGTGTCGAGGGGCGGCAGCGCGCCGCTCCTCACTCCTCCTCCTTTCCCCCGACGACCGCTCCCCTGCAGACACTCCACATGGACGTGTGGGGCCCAGCCCGCGTCCGTGGTCAGGGTCAGGAGAGGTACTTCCTGATAGTTGTTGACGACTACTCGCGCTACACCACGGTCTTCCCCTTGCGCGCCAAGGGTGACGTCCCTGGTGTTTTGATCCCCTGGATCAGCCGAGCCCGTCTCCAGCTAGGCGAGCGCTTTCACTCGGACTTTCCTGTCCTGCGCTTGCACTCTGACAGGGGTGGTGAGTTCGCCTCCGACCTCTTGGCAGCCTACTGTGCTGAGCACGGCATTGAGCAGTCGTACACGCTTCCGGCCTCTCCACAGCAGAATGGGGTTGCTGAGCGCCGCATTGGCTTAGTCATGGAGGTCGCTCGTACCTCCCTGACCCATGCGGCTGCTCCCCACTTTCTGTGGCCGTTTGCGGTCCGGTACGCAGCACATCAGCTCAACCTCTGGCCCCGTGTCTCCTTGCCGGAGACTTCCCCGACTCTACGGTGGACGGGAGAGGTTGGCGATGCGTCGCGTTTCCGGGTCTGGGGATCTCGAGCCTTTGTCCGCGACACGTCTGCGGACAAGCTCTCACGTCGCACTGTTCCCTGTGTCTTTCTTGGCTTTGTTCCCGACGCGCCTGGATGGCAGTTTTACCACGTCACCTCGCGCCGGGTTCTGGCCTCTCAGGACGTCACTTTTGACGAGTCCGTCCCCTTCTACCGCCTCTTCCCCTACCGCACTGCCCCACTCCCCCCCCCGCCTCTCTTCCTCGCTCCAGGTGCTGAGGTACCAGACCCCCTCCCCCCTCAGGGTGCCGCTCCCTCAGGTGT
Organism: Closterium sp. Yama58-4; assembly: GCA_947470075.1. Classification (NCBI taxonomy): domain Eukaryota; kingdom Viridiplantae; phylum Streptophyta; class Zygnematophyceae; order Desmidiales; family Closteriaceae; genus Closterium; species Closterium sp. Yama58-4. Next base: position 98,255 of record CANIUD010000328.1, on the reverse strand, counting down.
GTCCCAGGTAGACCCGGGTGAGCCTGTCGAGGTAGCTGTTGACTCGCGTCCTGCGTCTGGGGGTGCTGAGCCTGGGGGTGCTGCGTCTGAGGGTGCGGAGCCTGGGGGTGCTGAGCCTGGAGGCGCGGAGCCTGGAGGTACTGAGCCTGGAGGTGCGGAGCCTGGGGGTGCTGAGCCTGGAGGTGCGGAGCCTGGAGGTGCGGAGCCTGGTGGTGCTGAGTTTGGACGTGCTGAGTCTGGACGTGCTGAGTCTGGGGGTGCTGAGTCTGGGGGTGCTGAGTCTGGGGGTGCTGAGTCTGGGGGTACTCCACCTGGAGGAGCCCTCTCCTCCCAGCAGCTGCAGGAGAGGTACCTCGAGTACTGCCGCCTCCGGAGAGGTGCTTCTGGAGCTCGTCCCGGTACTTCCCCTCCTACCCAGGAGCTCCCCCCCATTCAGGTGATCCGCGAGTGGTACACGCGGCGCTGCAGTCTTCGTAGTGGTGCTCCTGGTGCTGCGGACCCGAGCGGTGGTGCTGTTGCTGGTGCTGAGGACCCGGACGCTGGAGCTGCTGCTGGTGCTGAGGACCCGGGGGCTGGAGCTGCTGCTGGTGCTGAGGACCCGGGCGTTGGAGCTACTGCTGGTGCTGAGGACCTGACCAGTGGCCCTGCTGCTGGTGCTGAGGACCCGGGCGTTGGAGCTGCTGCGGGTGCTGAGGACCCGACCGGTGGTGCTGCTGCTGGTGCTGAGGACTCGGGCGTTGGAGCTCCTACTGGTGCTGAGGACCCGGGCGTTGGAGCTGCTGCTGGTGCTGAGGACTCGGGCGTTGGGGCTGCCACTGGTGTCCCTGCTGTTTCTGGAGACGCTGCGCGGCCGCGACCGTACTTCGTACCGCTCCTTCAGCAGGTTCTTGGTCAGGCTCCTCCTCTTAGTCCTCCTCCCTCCGTAGCGTGTCCTCCGCCTGTCCAGCCGCAGTCACAGTTACCGCCTGTCTCGCCTCTCCCTGCTCCCTCCCCTTACGCTGGTCCCACAGGAGGTCTTACAGAGCGTCGTGAGCCTGAGTCTCGTCCTGCGTCGCCTGTTCGTCCTGCTCGCACTGGTCGTCGTGTCCCACGTGAGCGTCCTCCTCCTGTCCCTGGCACTCACTACATGACTCTGCGTCCCTCCACTGCTCCGCAGCGTGTCCCACTGCCGTCTCCTCCTGCGTCCTCTCTTCCTACTCTTCCTGACCCGGAGTCTGACTCCCGTCGTGCTGCCAGTCCCACTGTTACGCGTCTCCTCGCTACAGTTGTCACTGACCCGACCTTTGAGTCCTCTGCTGCGTCTGCCCTGGTCGCTGAGTTGGTTGACTTTGCTGCTCGCTGTCGCCTAGACTACGCTGCCAGCCTTGTCGCTAGGTCTGAGTCTGCGTCTGCCTGTCCTCCGTCCGTCGGGGGTGAGTGTGCCCTCGGCACGGACGTCCTTGAGGACAGACAGGAGGAGTTCCACTGCCTTGCTGCTGCTTTGCCCCGTCTCGTGTCCTTGCTAGTTGCCCCTGAGGGAGACCCGGATGCACCAGACATCCCGACCCCACGCTCTTACGCTGAGGCGATGGCGGGTCCCTACTCCTCTCAGTGGCAGACAGCCATGGACGCAGAGATGGCCTCCTGGAAGTCCACACGCACCTACGTAGACGAGGTTCCCCCTCCTGGGGCGAACATTGTCAGTGGCATGTGGATTTTCAGGGTGAAGCGGCCGCCGGGTTCTCCGCCTGTTTTCAAGGCGCGCTACGTGGCTCGAGGCTTCAGTCAGCGAGAGGGAGTAGACTTCTTTCAGACCTTCTCCCCCACCCCGAAGATGACTACTCTTCGGGTGCTGCTGCACATAGCCGCTCACCGCGACTACGAGCTTCACTCTCTTGACTTCAGCACTGCTTTCTTGCAGGGCAGCCTGCACGAGGAGATCTGGCTGCGCCGCCCCCCTGGCTTCACTGGGTCAGTTCCTCCTGGCACCCAGTGGAGGCTTCAGCGGCCGGTCTACGGTCTCCGCCAGGCGCCACGTGAGTGGCACGACACACTGAGGACGACACTTGCGGCTCTTGGGTTCGCTCCCTCTACTGCTGACCCGTCGCTGTTTCTACGCACCGACACCTCGCTCCCGCCGTTCTACATCCTCGTGTACGTCGACGACTTGGTCTTTGCCACTGCTGACACCGCGGCACTCGCTCACGTGAAGTCGGAGCTGCAGAGGAGACACACGTGCACAGACCTGGGTGAGCTGACGAGCTATCTTGGCTTGCGGATCACCCGGGACAGAGCACGGCGCACCATCACCCTGACTCAGTCACACATGGTGCAGCAGGTTCTCCAGCGCTTCCGCTTCACGTACTCCTCGCCTCAGTCCACTCCTCTGCCTACCGGTCACTCGCTCTCAACTCTGCCTTCGGATGAGTCCGTAGAGCCGAGTGGCCCGTATCCAGAGCTTGTGGGCTGCCTCATGTACCTGATGACCTGCACTCGACCTGACCTTGCATACCCTCTTAGCATCCTAGCACGCTATGTCGCTCCTGGCCGTCACCGGAAGGAGCACATGGATGCTGCTAAGAGGGTGTTGCGCTACTTGTGCAGTACGTCGGGCATGGGGCTTGTGCTTGGAGGGCGAGACCGGGTTGTTCTCACAGGGCACTCAGACGCTTCTTGGGCAGACGACCAGGCTACTCAGCGGTCGTCCCAGGGTTACACCTTCAGCCTTGGCTCTGGCACAGTTTCTTGGCGTTCTACTCGCTCTTCTTCTGTTCTCAGCTCCAGTTGTGAGGCTGAGATCTACGCCACAGCCATGGCCGCTCAGGAGCTACGCTGGCTGACCTACCTGCTGACCGACCTCGGAGAGCGGCCTCGTTCTCCTCCAGTGCTGTACGTCGACAACAAGGCTGCCATTGCCTTGTGTGAGGAGCACAGACTGGAGCACAGAACGAAGCACATCGCTCTGCGGTACTTCCTGGCTCGAGAGCTGCAGCAGCGTGGTCAGCTTTGTCTGCGTTACGTGGCCACGGAGGCCAACACTGCTGATGTGTTCACCAAGGCGCTTCAGCCTTGTGACCATCAGCGCTTTTGCACTCTGCTAGGCCTTGTACCTACTGGGCCTCACTTACTTACCTCTTGACCTTGCTTGTACTGTGATCACTATATATATATGCCTACTTGTTTACGTTTGCTAGGTTGTGATCACTGTATCTCTTGCTTTGTTATAAACCTGCATGTGAACTGGTCTTGTGACCGCTTGCTTGTGCTCGGAATTTGTGTGGAATCCTTGAGATCCACCCTGAGCTTGTTTTGCTTTGCTTTGACTGGTCTTGTGACCCTGTAGCTGTCTCCCACTGCGCCTATGGGGGTGTGTCAAACATTGCATGTTTATATTGTCTAGGCTGTAGTGGGTTACACCTTAGGGGGTACACAAAGTTAGGGTTTCCTACTTGTACCAAACTCTGTTCTAGTTCATTCATTCCTGTTCAGTTATTCCTGACACGCTGATGCAGGTTATAAGCTGCTCGATGAGCGCTGTGTCCACAATTGTCATCCCAGAGGCGACATTGGTAGAGGATGCCCTAGATTCTCTCCAATTTTGCCGCCGTATGCACCTGGCTTGATGCTTGCCCTTGAATGTAAGATAATTTGTAGAAATAGTTTGCTTTAAATGATGGTTTTGGCAGCCCCTATAATCCAAACTTGCTCTCGTACCATGCTAGAATAAGGATCTTGGATAGAATAAAACTACCTTGTGAACCTTGGTAGCGGAAGTCTTGGTGATGGGAACCTTGTGCATAGTGAATGTAAACAATAATATATATATATTTTTTTAACAGAAACATAGTAAATAGTTTTAGCTAGCCATGTACATTCCCTTATTATAGCTGTAATACATGCATTTTTACAGTAACCCTAACTTTTGCTCTTCTCTTGTTACCGGGTTGTTGCGTGTAACTGTTCAGACAGTTACGCCTGTTGCCTTTCTTCGCGTGTAACCGTTCGATCCAGATTGTTATGAGTTGTGAAAGGAAAGAGTGCGCAGAATTCAATAACGCGGAAGTGATTATATGAGGCCTAGGACAAATTTAGCAATGCTAGCTAGGCCGAGGTCGCGGGGTCGCGAGATGGTTGGGTGCAGGTTCGGGGTTGGAAAACCCGAAGGCGACGCGGTGATGGTTCGGAAGGCGAGGTCGGCGGGCCGAGCCTGGTTGTCCAAAAACCGGGGTTGTACACGTACAGTTTGACCCAGTAAGGAATCCGAAAAATTCCTTACACTACCCCCCCCCTTTAAGAAAGGTGGTGAATATCCGAGACACCTCGGCGGGCCAGGTAAGCATCCACAACCGGATGTCCCAGTAGCGAGTCAGCCGCGACATACGTGTCATCCTCGCTCGTGCGGTCCTTCCAGCGAAGCAGGAATTTCATCGAGCGGCCGGCGGCAGTCACGATAACGCGATGATTTAAAATCTTCCACGGTTCCAGCGTGGGTTCAGCGACGGGGCGTGTGGTCGGCGCGATGGTTGGCCGAGCGACAGCTGGCGATTGCGGCTGTTCGTAGTGACGCAGCAGGCTGACGTGGAAAGCGTCATGTAGTTTCCAATCGTCGGGCAGCAGCAGCTTCGCGGTGACAGGTGTCACCATCTGGATGATGCGAAATGGTCCCACATATCTGGGCCGTAGTTTCGCTGGCTGTGGCAGTCGGAGGTTCTTCGTGTCCAGAAGCACAACCTGCCCTGCGCGGAAGGGTAAATTCCGTCGGTGCTTGTCCGCTTGACGGCTGGCCGTGGTATTAGCCTTTCGAATAAAATCGGCTGCTTTCGTGTGGGCTATCTGCAGCTCCGTGACAAACTGCTGCGATCGTGGTACCGGGTTGTCCAAAGTCGTTGATGAGGGTACCACGGGTCTATCCCGTAATACAGGTAGAAGGGTGATTGTTTAGTCGTGGCCGAAGGGGCGTTGTTGTACGCGAATTCCAGCATCGGCAGCGAATCCTCCCACTTGCAAATGTCCGGGAAGTTGGTGCGAATCAGTTGCTCCATGGTCTGATTTGTCCGTTCCGTCTGTCCGTCGGTTTGCGGGTGGTATGACGACGAAAACTGCAGGCGGGTACCGTACTGTGCCCACGTCTCCTGCCAGAACTTCGACGTAAATTTCGGATCTCGATCGCTGATGATCGCCGAGGGTAATCCGTGTAGGCGTACGACGGTGGAGATGAAAAGTTTTGCTGTATCTTCGGCTGTAATCGTTTTCGGCATGGGGCGAAATGCGCCATTTTCGTTAGGCGATCGACGATGACCATGACCGAGTCGTTGCCACTCGCGCCAGCTGGTAGCCCCGTGACGAACTCCATCATCACCTGTTGCCACGGTCGTTCGGGTGGCTCGAGGGGTTGCAGCAGTCCGGCTGGCCTTTGTCGCGACGACTTCATTGCTTGGCAGGTCGGGCAAGTTGACACGTAGCGCTGCACGTCAGTAGGCATGTCCGGCCAGAAATAATTCCGCTGCAGCAGCTTCAGTGTTTTGTACCTCCTGCGTCAGCAACTCCCGTAAAGGCTGATAGGCGGGTACCCAAATCCGGTTCGTAACGGCTTTTAAGTAATACCTGCCGTGTGGCGTGGCAGCCTGTTGGTGCGGATTCTTAAAAAACCTGTCGATCTTGTAGCCGTGGGTGAATAGTCCCGTCAGCATCAGGTTGGTGTGGGCTAGTTCCGCCGCGTTCTGCATGGATGGTCGAGTGAGTGCGTCGGCGATGTTGTTGGCGCCTTTCTTGTACGTGATGGTGTACCAAAAATCGGACTCGAGGAAGTCCAACCACCGGATTTGTCGCGGGTTGAGTGTCGGTTGCGTGCGCATGTACTGTAGCAATTTGTGGTCGGTTCGAATTGTCACGTCGGCTCCCGTGAGGTAGCAGCGCCAGGTACGAAATGCGTGGACGATGGCCAGCATCTCCTTGTCGTGGACTGGGTAGTTGCGCTCGGGTGGCTGCATCTTGCGTGATTCGTAGGTGATGGGTTGTAGTCGGTTGCTGAAGTCCTGTAGCAGGACGGCGCCGACGGCGAAATTGCTGGCGTCCGTGATGACTTCAAACGGTCGAGATGGATCGGCGAGGCGGAGTATCGGGGGCGAACCCAAAATTTGTTTGAGGGCGTCGAAGGCGGACGCTCCCTTTCCCCCCACCGGAAATGACTGTCGTGATGCAGCAGGTCGGTCAGCGGCTTGGTTATCCCTGCCATGTTAGGTACAAAACGGCGAACGTAGTTAACAAACCCAAAAAAACTTTGCAATTCAGGGATATTAGTCGGTCGGCGTCCACCTTACGCGGGTCGATTTAATTCCTTCGCCGAAAACCATGTGCCCCAAAAACTCCAACTCCAGCTTTAGGAACTCGCACTTAGACCCCTTCGTAATCAGCCGATGCCCCTGTAAACGCCGGAACACCTCCTCTAAGTCCCGCAAATGGTCTTCTTTTGTCGCACTGTATACCAGAATATCGTCCAGGTACACTATGATGTCCCGGAAGATCCCGTTCATCGTCAGCTAGAACGTCGATGGCGCGTTTGTCAGTCCGAACAGCATCACGGTAAATTCGTAACTGCCGTAACGTGTGCGAAAAGCTGTCTTCGGGCAGTCGTCGGCGAACACGCGAATTTGGTGGTAGCCTCCTGGCAGGTCGATTTTTGAGAAATATCGAGCTCCGCGAAGTTGATCCAGCAGATCGTCAGTTCGCGGGATCGGGTAACGCGATTTTATCGTGACCCAGTTCAGCGCCCGATAATCAATGCACATTCGTAGGCGCCCGTCCTTCTTATGCATGAACAGTATCGGCGCTGCATACGGCGACGTGCTTGGCTCTATAAATCCCCTTGCTAGCAGGTAGTTCAGATGGCTCCGCAACTCGGCGAGCTCTGGTTGGCTGAGCCGCCACTGTGTCCGCACAGTAGGTTGCGCGCCGGGCTCCAGCTGGATTCGATGATCTTCTGGGCGCTGAGGGGCCAGGCCATCCGGGAGGTCATCAGCGAAAATTTCGGGATACTTTTGAATAATGCTCGCCAACTCCTCAGGGACTGCTGCGCAGAGGGTGTCGATGTCCGCGATTTTCTCGAAAGCTGCCACGTTGTACAGGTGTACCAAGAAGGCCTGAGCTCCGCTGTTCATCGCTCGTGCCATGTTGACCATGTTGACACGTGTCGTCACCGGCTCCGGCTCCGTCCATTTCGGAAGCGTCGTCCTCCCTGCATATCCTCGCACGACGCACGCTCCCGTCGTCCAGTCGATCGTCGGGTTGAAGCGCTGCAGCCAATCTCTCCCCAGCAGCACATCGCAGCCGTCCAACGTCGTCGCCACGATCTTCATGCCAAACCCGAATTTTTCGCCACACTGGATCCGAATTTTTCGCGCCTCATCTCGGATGGCCAGCGGTGTCCCATCCACCAGCCTTGCATCGATCTCCGGCAGACACCTGGTCAGCTTCACCCCTGTTTTTTTGGCCGATGCCAGGTTGACGAGGCTGTGACTCGCCCCACCGTCAACGAATATTTTTATTTTATAACCGTTAACCCTCCCTACCACCAGTACAGGGTAGCCCACATGTTCACCCACGTTATTCGTCCGGTTCTGGTCGATAGCTCTGATCGGTACCACGACCCGGTGTGGATGGTGATTGTCGGGCGACAGGGTCTCGTCAGTAGGTGGCCCTTCTGCTACTGACTCACATCTTTTCCCGACCCTTCTCCGTCGTTCTTCTTCCCCTGCTTAAGCCTCGGGCAGTCTTTTTTCAGGTGGCCTAGCTGGTTGCATACAGTAAGAAGCACGGCCCAAGGGCTCGGCTTGGTGCATCCACGCCGTTGATCGTGGGCTGCTGAGTCGATCCACGAAATCGAGGGCCCTCCCGGGAGCTCGATCTCGCCCACTGCATCAGCGCATCCGTTGACTCGGCTTCCCGGACGGCGTCGTTGAAGCTGCGTGGCCGGGTTCGTCGGACCTCGTACTGTATCTCGTATTTCAGGCCCGCCACGTAGCGATCCAACCGCTCCGCATCGCTCATGTCGTCCATTTGGTCCGCCAAGTTGCAGAATGCGCTGGTATAGTCTTGGACTGAAGTCAGCTGCTTCCAGGCACGCAGCTTCATGCGAGCAGAGTCCGAGGCGGATATGTGCTCGAATCTGGTTCGCAAGGCGGCGCCCCACTCCCTCCATGTGCGTATCATAGCCGTCCCAAAAATTGATGCTGCTTGATGCGTGACAGGTGTCGAAGTCCCGTCGTTCGCACGTGCTATTCCTGCCGAAGTCCCTTCGTCCTGCAGCGTTCGCCTCCACCACTCCAGCGCAGGTCCTCGCAACAGTGAAACTGCGAAATTAATGCGGGTGGCATCGTCATAAATCATGGCAGCATTGAAAAACACCTCCACGCCGAACAACCATGCAAAAACAGTGACGAATTTGTCGCTCGGGTTAAACGGGGGCGGGTTTGTCGGTTTGATTTTAACAGTTGGCAAAGCCGTTGCTGCTGCTGGGACTGTTGGCATCGCTGCTGGCGTCGCTGTCGTTGTCGCTGCTGTCAGAATGTTGTATTTGTCTAGCCTGCAGTGGGGTACTCTATAGCGAGTACAGCCCAATCTAGGGTTTGCTATTTGTATCTCAACTGCTGCTAGTCCAAACCCCTCTTTCCTGTTTCTCGTTTTGCCTAGCTTTCTCGACATGCTATCAGAGCAGGTCGACCCTCCTGGGTCGATCCTGTGGGTGGGCCCACCACCTAAGCCTTCCGCTGCTACTGCTACTGCTACTGCTACTCTGTGTGTCGCACGCCCCGTGGCGTGCGACGGATTTTTTATCCCGCCGTGCGCCCCGAGGTGCGCGGCGGTTTTCTGCCCGCCGTGCGCCCCATGGCGCGCGGCGGTTTCCTGCCGTGGGGAGCCCGCGCGCGCCCCGCCCGTCCGTTGCGACGCCCTGGGGAGCACGCGAGCGCCCCGCCCGTTCGTCGAGGAGCCCTCGGAAGCCCGCGCGCGCCCCGCCCGTTCGTCGCGGCGCCCTGGGGAGCACGCGAGCGCCCCGCCCGTTCGTCGCGGCGCCCTAGGGAGCCCGCGCGCGCCCCGCTCGGTTGTCGCGGCGCCCTGGGGAGCCCGCGCGCGCCCCGCTCGTTCGTCGCGACGCCTTGGGGAGCCCGCGCGCACCCCGCCCGTCCGTCGCGGCGCCCTGGGGAGCCGCGCGCGTCCCCCCCCCGCCAGTCCGCCGCGGCGCTCTGGGGAGCCGCGCGCGTCACTTCCCTCCCCCCGCCCCGTCCGTCCGTTTTGGCGCCCTGGGGTTGCGCGCGGTCCCCCTCTCGCCGTCCCCCGCGCTCCTGCCCCTATCCCACCCGTTTTAGGGTTTGGGGATGTGGAGTGTGGGGGTGGCGGGTGTGGGGGTGCCGGTTGTGTGCCCCGTCCCCTCCTTCTCCTCCTCCTCCGTCTCCCGCTGCTGCAGCTGCCGCTCAGGGGGGTGGGTGTGTGGGGAGCCGACGGAGTGGTACTAGGGGGGTGAAAGGGGAGTGGAGCTAGGGGCGAAGCAGGGGGTGTGTGTCGAGGGGTGTGGGACTGTTGGGGGAGGTTGAGCGGAGGCCGCCGTCGTGTCGTCTGCAGCGCCTGTATTCCGGGGTTCTGATAGCCACCGGTAGCTCAGAGAGCCGGTTGCACCTGTCGCCCGTGGGTCCGTTGCTCCTGTCGCTGCTGATCAGACGCAGAGCCTGTTACTCCTGTATTCCGGGGCCCTTGCTCCCGGTAGCCACTAGAGCTGCACCAGAGCCGTCTGTTGCCCGTGTGTCTGCAGCTTCAGTCGTCGCCTCCACTCTTCTCTCCTCTCGCCAGCCCTTCTCCTCCTCACTTGCCCTCTGTGACTGCCTCTAGCTTTGCTCATAAAATGTGAACTACTATTATGACTGCTTGTTGTGCTGATTACACCCCACTTTGGCTATGGGGGTGTGTCAGAATGTTGTATTTGTCTAGCCTGCAGTGGGGTACTCTATAGCGAGTACAGCCCAATCTAGGGTTTGCTATTTGTATCTCAACTGCTGCTAGTCCAAACCCCTCTTTCCTGTTTCTCGTTTTGCCTAGCTTTCTCGACAGCTGCTGCACGTGTCGGCGCTGCACGCGACTGTTGCGGTGACTGTTGCTGCTGCGCCTGCCTCGCCTCGTCCGCTTCTATCTCGCCTTCCAGCTCGCTCCAGACCCGCTCATCTGGTGCAGTGCTGCTACTTGCGTCGTCCACGACAGGCGACTCCTGGCGCGCTTCACCACGCGCCTGGTGTAGTTCGGCGTTTTCCTTCTGGAGACGCTCCATTTCTGCAGACATAGTCTGCATGGTGGCCTGCATCGTCCGGAACTGTTGCATGAACTCGTTGAACACTGCCTGTTCCATGTGTCGCAGGCTTCGTCTAACGGGCAGGGGGTGGCTAGCGATTTTTCTGACTTCGGTGAAGGCGTTAATGCTATCGTAGTCGGAGTGGAATAATCGGATCTATTCCACGGGCCGACCGCTTTACAGCCCACCAAGTCTATCGCTCCCCTTCTACAAACTACCCCGGAAACGCGAGGGTAACCTAGGAAAGTAGCTCTGATACCAAGTGTTATGAGTTGTGAAAGGAAAGAGTGCGCAGAATTCAATAACGCGGAAGTGATTACAACGTCTGAGAACACAACGAGGCCTAGGACTAATATAGCAATGCTAGCTAGGCCGAGGTCGCGGGGTCGCGAGATGGTTGGGTGCAGGTTCGGGGTTGGAAAACTCGAAGGCGACGCGGTGATGGTTCGGAAGGCGAGGTCGGCGGGCCGAGCCTGGTTTTCCGAAAACCGGGGTTGTACGCGTACAGTGTGACCCAGTAAGGAATCCGAAAAATTCCTTACATAGATGGTCAACACTCGCGACAGTTGACTTGCGACTCTTGACATTCGTGCCAGTGCCCTAATTATCAGCCTTTTTACGTTGATTCAGCGTTAGATCAGCCTTTTTTTCTTTTTTCTTTTTTTTAAGGGTTAGGCTGATTCCAAATTTTTTGGTTATGTAACTTTCGGTGCTTTTTTCAGTGTGTTTTTTTAAACCTTCGATGCTTTTTCAGCCAATTTGTAGGAGTGTAGGCTGTGCACTCAGCCTTGTATAAGTGCACACTAACCGGTGTTAGGGGGTGGCATGAAAATTCCCCGAGCCCGCTACCTCCATTCGAAACTCCCCCCAGCCCGCTACTTCCACACGAAAATTCCCCGAGCCCGCTACTTCCACACGAAACTCCACCCAGCCCGCTACTGCTACTCGAATCTCCCCTCAGCCCACTTCTTCCACCTGTTTCCCCCCCCCAGACCAATTCTTCCATTCAAATTCCCCCTCGACTCACTTGTTCCACTAGAATCCCCCCCCATCACAACCCACTTCTTCCACTCCAATCTCCCCCCAACTGACTTGTTCCACTAGAATCTCCCCCCATCACAGCCCACTTCTTCCACTCGCCCACTTCCACGACTCTCCAACCCACGTTCCTCTCTCAGCCAACATGCCGGCCCCTCCCCCTAGAACACCTGCTTTGTAAGGAATTTTCTCGGATTCCTTACTGGGTCACTATGTACGCGTACAACCCAGTTTTCGGAAACCCAGGCTCGGCCCGACGGCCTCGCCTTCCGAACCACCATCGCGTCGCCTTCGGGTTTTCCAACCCCGAACCTGCACCCAACCATCTCGCGACCCCGCGTCCGTCGCCTAGCTAGCTCTGCTATATTAGTCCTATGTTTCATTGTTTGCTCGACATTGTAATCACTTTCGCGTTATTGCATTCTGCGTACTCTTATCTTTCACAACTCATAACATGCTTCCCTCACCACTCCCAAACTAACCATGAAAATGTACACTTTGTTTCTGCTGCGATCAGAAGTTGATCGTGGCCTAGGATCTACTCAGGAAGGTTCGCACGTAGTGAGATAGTGTTGGTGGGCCCTTTGACCTCAATAGCAGAGTGAATGTAAAATGCTTTGAGATGATTAAAACATGCAAATACAAGAAATATAAATATGAGTACAGGGAAGACGAAACGACCTAGCTAGCCATGTACTCTAAGGGGTACATTCCCTTATTCAAATACATTCCCAACCGTGCGGCGCGTACAGTTTCGTAACTGTTCCCGCCAAAACCACTCTGCCTGCTGCTGCCCGATGCCGTCTGCTCCGACGGTCCAGATGCGTCCCAACTGTCTGACGCTTCGAGTCAATTCCAACTGTTTGACGCTTCACGTTCATTCTCGATACTGCGTGCTTCTCTTTGCTGCGGTGAGGAGTGCACAGTAATATCAAATATTACTATTCGTAACACCCCCCTTCACTCCTGGCCGTAGCTCGACTTGACCTGTTTGACCACGCCGCTGAGTTCGGAGCAGTGCTGATACTGCTGGCGTGGCAGTCGCTTTGTGAGGAAGTCTGCTGCCATGTCACCGGTCGGGCAGTAGGTCAAGTTGACCTTGCCCTTGTCCACCTCATCCTTCACGAAGAAGTACCGCAGCGCGATGTGCTTGGTGCGGTTGACGAAACCAGGTTTGTTCGCGATGCGAATCGCGCTCTGGTTGTCGCAGTGAAGGCGGAAGGTCGGCGAAGTCGGAATTTTCGCCTCTTGCAGGAGTTCCTGCAGGTAGAGGCCTTCGCGAACTGCTGCAGTTGCTGCGATGAATTCCGCTTCGGCTGATGACAGGGCAACCAGCTCCTGCTTCTGCGAGTTCCAGGAGATTGGTCCCGTTGGCTCGAGTCGGAACAGGAAGCCAGTCCTGGACCGTCGATTATCGGGATCTGCTGCATGATCGGCATCCACATAGCCGATGAGATTGAAGGATGGAGTTGGTGCAGTTGAGTAGCACAGCCCAATCTTGGGCGTTGAAACGAAGAATTGAAGGGCACGCTGCAGGTCCAGGAGATTCTCAGCCGTTGGTTTGCGTGAGTACTGCGCCAGCTGACTTGCAATGTACGAGAGGTCTGGCCTGCAGGTGACAGAGGCGAAGAGAAGACATCCCAACTGCTGCTGGTAAGTCTGAATCCCAGCAGGGGATAGGGCTTTGTTGTCAGGTTTGTGGTTCGGTCCGGGGGTTCGGTAGGGAGTTGAGAGGGGTGCAGGTGAAATGTTGAACCGCTTCCCTAACTCCTCTGCGTACTTAGCCGCTGAGAGGTGAATGGCCTCAGGTGCGTAGGAGATGTTGAGGCCTAGGAACTGCTTCACCTCTTAGTTGTACGTGATGTCGACGCGCCCCGCCAAGGCCTTCTCGAACTGCTCGAGAAGCTCGTTGTTTGAGCCTGTGTAAAGCAGGTCGTCGACGTACACCGTGAGGAGAATGTATTCGCCGCGGAAATCGCGGCGGTACATTCCTGGGTCGTGCGGCATCTGCTTGAATCCGATTTCAAGCAGGATGTTGTGCAGGTACTGCTGCCACAGCCTCGGAGCCTGCTTGATGCCGTAGAGTGACTTGCGCAGCTGACACACGCGCGAGTCTCCTTCGCCGTAGGTGTGTGGCTGCTCCACGTAGATCACGGCGTCCACTAACGCGTACAGGAACGCGTTCTTCACGTCGATTTGTCGAAGTGGTAGGTGCCTTGCAGCTGCGATGGCGAGCAGGATGCGGACGGAGGTGTGGCGGCTAACCGGGGCGAACGTCTGGTCGAAGTCGATCCCGTGCCTCTGATCGTAGCCGCGAACCACCCATCGCACATTGAAGCGTTCGATCGTCCCATCCGCTGCGGTCTTCACGCGGAAGACCCACTTCTTCGAGAGGATCCTTGCGCCTTTGATTGCTGCGCGGTCGACGAGCACCCAGGTGTCGCGTGACTCCAGTGCCTTGATTTCCGCGTCCATCGCCTCACGCCACTCCTTGCTGTGTGGTCCAGAGAGGGCTTCGCGCGGGTTTCGGGGCTCGATGATGCGCGGCGCCTTCGAGGTTGCGGTGTGAAGCCCGAGCAGCTGCAGTCCTGAGACGGTGCTGTCGTGGCGACGTTGCGGGATGACTTCCTGCACATCGTCATCATCGCTCTTAGGTTCAGGTGCTGGCGGTGCTGCACCTCTGCCGCTTCCGCCTGTTTCGCTTCCGCCCGTTCCGCCTATTCCTCCTCCTGAGGAATCGTCGTCGTCGTCGTCGCTGCTGCGCCGATTTTCCCACGCGAACTCGCCCCTGGTGTCCTGCTCCAGGATTGCTGCAGCGGCTTCGTCTTCAGGCGTTGCGTAACTGTGGCCATCGTTCGCATAGACGCGGTTCGCGTTTATTTCCTCGTCGCGGCGGAACTGGTCGAGGGAGAGACGCTCGTAGAAGAATACGTCTCGAGAATACGGTCTTCTGGCTGAGGAGGTCCAGCACGATCCACGCCTTGTATTCGTGACTGATGCCGAGGTGAATTCCCCAGCGCGCGCGGCTGGCGAATTTGCCGATGGTTGAGGTCGGCGGGCGGTATTGCACCATGCACCCCCATACGCGGAGCATGGAGGTATCCCCTTTGGTTTCGCTCCATTTGACGTGCGGGGACAGGTTTTCCTGTCAGAATATTATGCTCTAGCCTGTAGTGGGGTGCTCTGTAGCGAGTACAACCCTTCTAGGGTTTGCTATTTGTATCCCCATTCTTGCTAGTATAAGCCCTCCTTTGTTCATTTCTTGCTTGCCTAGCTAGGTCAACCCTAGCTATGGCTTCTCACTGTCTTTACTATCTTGACAAGGTTGCCGGTGATGGCGGTGGTTGAAAGCAGGTTATGCACCCGCACGGCGTGGTGCATCGCGTAGGTCCAGTAGATCGGCGGCAATTTCGACTGCTTCATCAGCGCGCGCACCTTCGTCATCAGCGTGCGGTTCGTCCGCTCAGCTACGCCCTGCTGCTGGTGCGCGTAGGGGAGAGAGATGTGATGCTCGATCCCCTTTTGCGTCAGGAATGTCTGCATCTGATTGCTCCTGAATTCTGCCGCGCCGTCAGATTGCCAGATCTTGAGCTTCTTCCCAGATTGCCGCTCCGCATGCGCTAGCCAGAGGCGAAACACCTCGTAGGCTCTGTCGCGCGACTCCACGTTCACGACCCACACGTAGCGTGTTCCAGCGTCGATGAAGGTAAGAGTGTATAGCTCGTCCTAAACTCCGCAATTTCCCACGTTCAGGAAATCGCTGTACACCTTGTGCAGCTTGGGGTAGCGGTTCGTTCCAGGTTCGAGCAGCGGGAACGGTTGGTGGCTCAGCGCAGCTTCGGGGCAGACGGTGCAGTTGCGCGGATGTGTCGCGCCACTCACTTCGGAGCCATCAGGGCGCAGGAGTGCGCCAGGAGCGAAGACGCCTGCGTCGATGCAATTTTTCAGCGTCGCGCGAGAAGGGTGTCCGAGGCGCTGATGCCAGAGGGCATCGTCAGCGCGAAAGCCGGAGGTGCGCATGTAGCGCGCGCGCGCTTCCTCAGGGTCTTCGTCAGGTACGGGAGCAGGTTCCGCTGCTACTTCCTCTGCTTCTTCTTCTTCTGCCGCGGTAGTCAGCATCAGCGCCTGAAATTCTCTATCGCGGATCTCGGAAAGTGGGATGTTGGTCCCGGGAATAGTGCCAGGGACGAGGGTTGGTTCGCGTGGCTCGGGGGCAGGTCCGTAGACAGTGCGGCGCGGGGTTGACGGCTCGTTGCCCCAGATGATGGTGTCCCATGGATCGCGGCGCGGGGGGTTGTCAGGAGGAGGTAGTGCGAGTGGGACGTGGCGCGGGGGACGACCGAGAGGAACGACTGCAGGTGTTGCCTCAGTTTCCTCGGCTTCATCTTCTCCCCCCTTTCGTTCTTCGCGGAAAGTACCCCAGCCGCTGTCGTCGGCGCCTGGTGCGGCGCCCCATCCACCGCTCGCAGTAGCCCAGGTTCCGCCGTTGTCGCCTGTTCCCCTGCCGCCAGCACTTCCCCACCCCCCTTCATTGGAGGCGCTCGCTTCCTCCTCAGCTCCCCAGGCGGCGCAAGCGAAGGTCCCGCGGGCTTCCGCGAGGCTTTGCTGGCGAAGCTCCTCGGCTTCGCGGCGCGCCAGTTCCTCCTCTTGCTCCACGGTGAGCTTCTTTTTCGAGTCGCGCTGGGTCGAGTAGACGTCCAAGAATTTCTCGTAGGTGTAGGGGCGCGGCTCGCCAAGGGCATCAAAGGTCCCGACCCCAGTTCCGCGCAGCATGCCTTATAGGTGCTGTGAGGGGGGACCGATGAGAGGATGCTCCTTCGTGCTAAAAACGACGTGGGTAGCAACTTCAAGTTCGAGCTGCGACATCCCTTCCTCGGGGGGCGCGTTGCGCTCTGCTTCAGCGATGGCGGCAAGTCCGCGGCCCGCAATCGCGCTTGTTGAGGTCGTCGGCGTGTGACAATCCCTGCAGATTCCATCTGGATCGGGGTTGTGAAGTGCCGTTTCGCGTGGGTGGGGATGATGCGGCACCCACGGTCTGCCGTCAGGGTGCTTCCAATCCCTGCGGTGGATGTGCTCGAAGCGCAGTGGCACGAGGTCAATCAGCTCGTGCGAGTCGCCGCTGCAGTCGGGGATGTCAAAATCCAGGACGTATACTCCATTTTCGGAGTGCGCTCGTCCGATCTGCCTGCGGGGGAAGTTGCGTGCTTCGTAGTGCAGCAGGATATCTCGCGTTTCGCGGTCCGTGCTGAGGTCGACGCCGCAATCCATGAGCTGTGCGGCGGACAGAAGGTTGAAGCGCAGGTTCTGGACGATCAGCACATCATTAAGCGTGATGTGCGTGCGGCTTCCGCGTGCTTTGAGCATGACGATGCCTTGCGCGCTTGCGCGCAGGCGCGTATTGTTCGCCACAGTGACGTAAGTGACGGTAGGGGTGGGGACGGCGTTGGATATGTAACGCTCGGACCCCACCATGTGCTGGCCGCAGCAGCTATCCAGGTACCAGGTGTTGTAGCGCTTGTTGTTGTCACGTGCGAGCAGCGCCAGTCGCGGCGTGACGATGTGCGGAGTATCGAGCTTGAGAAATTGCTCGCGCGTGAGCCAATCAAGTGGCGCCACCCGCATATCAGGTACGTGCGGGGGACTTTCAAGCAGCGGGGACAGGAAGATTCCAGTCCTAGTCATTGTCGTCGGTGAAATCGTGGCGCGGACTGAACGGATTGTTGTTGGTGAATGCGCCAATGGGGTGCGGTGCCGGCTCAGGTGAAGGTGAGCGCACGCGGCGACGACGCGATTCGCCTGTCATGGCCATGTTGCTCATGACGTTGCGAACTGGGGCAGTCGATGACGGCTGCTGCTGCTGATGCTGAACCGCTGGGTTCAGGTTGCGCGCGGGAGGGGGCTGATACCCCTGGGCTGGACGCACGTCGCCTCGTGCGTCTTGACGGCCGGACCAGGTGCTCGGATTGGTCTGGCGAGGGCGAGATCGGTTCTTGCATCGATCCGCCAGATGCCCGAAATTTCTGCAGATTTTGCAGTAGAGGCGCCGTGGCTTTAGCTCTTCGAGGTTGTCGGCGTAGAAGGCGAGCCGTTCGCGTTCTCGTCGCGGCGCTGGTCGCTGCTGATCCATATCCCTCTGTTCGACGAGAAGGGCGGCGCAAAGGGCGGCCTCCGAGATGACCCCCTGCTGTCGGAGAAGCGCCTTGCAGGGCCGCCACTCTGGGCCGAGCCCTTGAAGCACGATGTTGACGAAAATTTCTTCCGATATCGTGCTTCCCAGCTTCACGATTTGATCGCGAAGGCTCCGACAGCGATTAAGGTAGTTGTTGACCTTCTCCCCTGAGGTCATCTTGGTTTCCCGTAGTTCCTGGAGCAGTCGGCTCGAGGAGACGGAGTCCTTGGGCTGATACACGCCTGTCAGGTGTCGCCAGGCGTTAAGGGCTGGAGCAGCTGAGGTCTTGTACGAACGAATGTTGAGCTGCTCCGCCGCCGACATATTCCGCAGGAGCACCCCGTACGCCATCAGCGATTCGTTGTAATACCTCGCCTTGGCGTCGTCGGTGTCCTCAGCAGGCTCCGCGTAGCTCCCGTCGAAGTAATGGAAGATTTGGGCGTTCTGCAGCAGGAGCTCCAACTCGAAGCTCCAGGTGTAAAAGTCTCTGCCGTCAAAGCAGGTACTTGTCTTTATTTTTGATATGCTGAGAAACCTTGATTGAGCGGAGAGAATTGCCTCTTCACTGGGACGGGGAGTCTTGGGGGTTGAGCCATTGGTGTCGAGGGAGAATGTTTGCGGGGTGGCGTTCTGGCCAGTCGGGGCCGGTTGAGAGGGTTGCGAGGATGTTCCCGCATCGCCATTCCGCAATGTTTGGAGTCCTTGCTCCAGGCTGGTGAGTCGCTGAAGGAGTTGTGCGAGAACTTCGGAGTTGATTGTCGTCGTGTTCTCGCTTGTCGCAGCCGGGTTGGGTTGCGCTTCAGCCGTCAGATTGGTCTGACCACCAGATCCTCCGGCCATCTTCACACGCGAGCGTGTGCCGGACGCCACTTTCCGAATGTCGCAATTTTCGGGAGTGGCAGTGCGAAGGATTCCCGAGCCGCTCTCATACCATGCTGCGATCAGAAGTTGATCGTGGCCTAGGATCTACTCAGGAAGGTTCGCACGTAGTGAGATAGTGTTGGTGGGCCCTTTGACCTCAATAGCAGAGTGAATGTAAAATGCTTTGAGATGATTAAAACATGCAAATACAAGAAATATAAATATGAGTACAGGGAAGACGAAACGACCTAGCTAGCCATGTACTCTAAAGGGTACATTCCCTTATTCAAATACATTCCCAACCGTGCGGCGCGTACAGTTTCGTAACTGTTCCCGCCAAAACCACTCTGCCTGCTACTGCCCAATGCCGTCTGCTCCGACGGTCTAGATGCGTCCCAACTGTCTGGCGCTTCGAGTCAATTCCAACTGTCTGACGCTTCGCGTTCATTCTCGATACTGCGTGCTTCTCTTTGCTGCGGTGAGGAGTGCACAGTAATATCAAATATTACTATTCGTAACAGTTTCTGTAAGCCGTACTTATGCTAAAAAACAAAACTTACACAATCAGCGTAGTTTCTGTAAGAACGCTGAATTTCAGCGGTTTTTTCTTAGGTAACTCTGATTGTCAGTGTTTCTTTCCGTACCAATGCTGACGGATCAGCCTGGTTCAAAACGAATCTAGGGGCAGGAAGTTCCTGCCCTTTATGGGCTGATCCGATAATGCTGCTGCTGTTGCTTCGGTGGTGGCAGGTGCAACACTGCTGCAACTTTGGGATTGCTAAAGTTAATTCCCGCTTACTCCACCATGTTACCTTTTCCAAAATGCTTTCGCTATATCGCAATTATCTCATTTCTTTGCTCATTGTCTTGTTTGCTTCAATAGTGCAATTTTTGTTAGCTCACTCAATTGCACACATACCGTAACAACTTTCAAGAGTTATAGTACACTAATTAGAGTCAATGATTGAGGACTTCCATGCGTCCACTTGTGCAGGTTTGCTGCTTCAAGGTTCGTTTGATTCTGCTCACGCGGCAGGCCTATGGGCACTGTAGTAGATCTGGTTACTGGACGCGCGATACACGTGTCAGACGACCGACCGAACTGGAGGTCTTGGGGGTGTCCTGTCGTGTCGTGTAGCCTCGAAAAGCTCCCTCCCTCTCAACTACCCTTCGTGACAACAACCCTCTGTTTCGTTGTCCTTCCGCTTACCTCAGCAGTAGGCAAGGCAACAAGCATCAACTTGTGTTTCTTGCTAGACTATTTTCTTGACTTTGGTTTCGCCTCTATCATCCTCTCCACCGCAGCCAGCTATGCGCCTTCCCCGCTCAGCCACGCCCCGTAAACGCCGAAGTAAGCGCTTATGTTTGAATTGAACGATACTACTCGCGTGCCCGACTCCCAGGTCCCCCAATCGCGGCGCTGACCTCACCGATTAGGATGACACTACTAGCGACGCAGCCGCGGTGAGCCAGCGGCTGACGGCCGTCGGCGGAGCGGTTCCGCGAGTCGATCTGCGCTGCGCTTTCCCGCGCCATGATGTCGGCGTCGCGCACAGCGAGGCGGGGCGGCGCGCGGCAGGAGGAGAGCTCGAGCCGGGATGCTGGGGGAGGCAGGGGGAGGCGGCGGGGAAGGGGCGCGCGAGGGCGCGGGCAAGGCCGAAGCAGCAGCAGCAGCAGCGCGCGGGGCGCTAGTAGGGGCGGTAGGATGGACGATGACGGTCCGGTGACCGCGGAGCAGATACTGCTGGGGGGAAAGGCGCTGGGACTGGCGCTTTCGGGCAGAGGTCGGGGGAGAGGCGGAAGCGGAGGGAGGGCGCGGGGCGGAAGGGGTGGGGGAAGGGGAGTGGCGGAGAAGAGAGGCAGGGGCAGTCTTGAGGGGAAGGAACGGGAGGGGGAGATGGAGGGAAGGGGGCGTGGGAGGGGGGGAAGAGGAAGAGGAAGGAGCAGAGGAAGGGGACGAGGCAGGGGCGCAGTAAGGGGTAGGGGTAGGGGCGTGGGGAGGGGAAGGGGAAGGGCGATGGAAAGGGGAAGGGGAAGGGGACGGGGACGGGGAAGGAGCAGTGGTCGGCGAGAGACTGTTGAAGAGGACTCTGATTCAGATGAAATACAGGGGAGGAGGAGGAGGAGGAGGAGGACGAGGAGGAGGAGGAGGAGGAGGAAGAGGAGGAAGAGGAGGAGGAGGAAGAGGAGGAGGAGGAGGAGGAGGAGGAGAAGGAGGAGGAGGAGGAGGAGGAGGATGAGGAGGAGGAGGAAGAGGAGGAGGAGGAAGAGGAGGAGGAAGAGGAGGAGGAGGAAGAGGAGGAGGAGGAGGAGGAGGAGGAGAGGAGGAGGGAGGAGAGGAGGAAGTAGAGGGAAAGGCAGGAAGAGGAGGGGGGGGGGGAAGGAGGGGGAAGAGGACCATGCCAAGAGAAAAAAGGCCAAGGATGTCAAGATGGGGCGAGAAGAGTGCGAAAAAATGGAGGTGGCGAGGGAGCAGCAGGGCGAGGGTGCGCGTGGCGTGCTTGGGCGTGAGATGCCGCCGCGTGGGGGGCATGGCGCTGCTGCTGAGGGGCTGGGCGCTGCCGCTGGGCGCGCACTGGCAGGCGCAGGCGGGAATGTGAAGAAGGGGGACGGGCATGGGGGGGAAGACGCGGAGGAGGAGGGGAAGGAGGAGGGGAAGGAGGAGCACGAGGCGGAGACGGGAGCAGGGAAAGTGAAGGGGCATGGCGATTCAGGTGCGGACGCAGAAGCGAGGGGTGAGAAGAAGACGATGGGGGGGGGTGTGGGTGGCAGTGGCAGTGGGTATAGGCGAGGCAGGAGGGGGTCTCAGCCTGTTGTTGGTAGGCGTGAAGCGGAGACACGGCATGGGATGGAAACTGGAACTTTGAAGTGTGGGGAAGAAGGAGAGGGGGGACATAGGGAGGATGATGATGATGAGGAGGAGGAGGAGGAGGAGAGTGACTGTGTGGTGCGTCCGAAGGAGGGGAGTGGTGGTGGAGGGAAGGTAGTGGTGAGCGCCGTGAAGATTAAACTGGGGAGGTTCAGTGCACGGGAGGAGGACGAAGAGAGGGGGGGATTGGGAGGTGCGGATGGGGGGGTGGGTGGCGGCTGTGGTGTGAAGGAGGTTGGCGCGAGGCTGGTGGTTACTGGAGAGCAGGGTGCTGACAGTGCCGCCGCACATGGTGCTGCTGCTGCCACTACTGCTGTAGAAGACACAGCAGCAGCAGCGGCAGCAGTCCCTGCAGCAGCAGCAGCAGCAGCAGCAGCAGCAGCAGCAACAGCAGCAGCAGCAGCAGCAGTCCCTGCAGCAGCAGCAGCAGCAGCAGCAGCAGCAACAGCAGCAGCAGCAGCAGCAGGTGCATGTGCGAGCGCGAGGGTGCCAAAGCGGTGTGACTGGAGCGACATTCTGCAGCGGTCAACGCGAGTGGCGCGCGTTGCCAAGGGTGGCAGCAGCAGCAGGCCTCGTGCTCTGGGATCTGTGGCGCGCGCGTGCAGAGGGCCGTGGGAAGCGTATGATCTGCCCTCGCCCCGCCCTGCTGCTGCTGCTGCTGCTGCTGATGGCGCTGCTGGTGAGGAGGAGGGTGCTTGTGCTGGCGGGGTTGGTGGGGTGACTGGAGAGGTGAAAGCTGAGGGGGATGCGGAGGGGTTTGGAGAGGTGAAAAAGGAGGCGACTGCAGAAGATGGTTTAACGAAGGATGGGCAAGAGGAAAAATCTACGGGTGATGGGGAAAGGGTAGGAATGAAGGTGAAGGAAGATGAGCCGTGTGAAGGGGAGAAGGAGGATGAAGTGGGGAAGGGGCAGTGTGAAGATGGGAGAGAGAGGGGCAGCGAAGGGGGAAGGAGAGGAAGAGGGAGGGGAGCAGTGGGTGCAAGGTGGAAGAGAGGTGGGGGTGGGGACAGGGGAAGAGGGCGAGGGGTTGGGAGGGGAAGCGGGGGCAGGCAGTGTGGCGGTAGGTGGGGAGCAGGCAGGGTTTCAATAACGGAGGAGCCAGAGGAGAGTGAGATGCAGGAAAAGGAGGGTGAGGAGGACCCGCATGGGGAAGGCGCAACGCATGTGAGTGGCAAGGGGTTGGAGAGGAAGGAAAGCGGGAATCTAAAGGCAAGTGATGCGTGTGCAACGAGGGAGGGAGTGACGGGTGCGGAGGAAGGGAGGCGGAACGAGTGGTGCAGCGGGGCAGGTGGTCTCTGGTGGTACGCAAGGTGCTGTGCACTGTGCTGGGGACCAGTGCCTGGATGCAACCATGCGTGTGGAGGAGGCGGAGGAGGAGGATGGAGAAGGAAGGAGAGGGCCAGGGTGGAGGGGGGGAGGAAGGGCAGACAAGGCAAGGCGGGGAGGAGTGTGGAGAGCAGGGCGTGTTGAAGGACCAGGAGCGGCATGGGGAAGGGCATGAGAATGAGAGCAGCTCTGCAGAAGGTGGTGCAACGGTGAGTCTCACCACCGAACATGACATGTTGCTGAGTTGGCTTGAGCAGCTCTGCAGAAGGTGGTGCAACGGTGAGTCTCACCACCACAGCTTGAGTTGGCTTGACGCAGCTCTGTTTCGAGCCAACCGGTTCCCCTTGGGCCGTCCCGGTCCCGCAAGCTCTTTTTCTATTTATGCTTCAATTCGAACTGACTGTGGCTCGTGTTGAATCGATCGGTTCGGTTCGGTTCGGTTTGGTTCGGTTCAGTTGGGTTCATGTCAAGTACATGTAGGTTTGATGCGATTTCGGTTCGCACCGAACCTCAGGAAGGAGCTTCGGTGCGGAAACCTGCGCGTCCTTCTGTTTCCAAATCGCGCGGTTGGAGCTGGACAGGGCAAGGGATCATATTGAGCTTTTCAGCATGGGAACATGAATGGGGACATAAGTACATCATACATAGGCACTTGCAGTCTTGGACGGACAGAGCCAGAACAACTTGTTCGAGCTGGGCCATCACGACACCGTTCCACACAAGTTGAGCCAGGCACAAACTCTTACTCGCCCTGTGCTCCATCATGCGATTATGCATGATTGCCCACCAAAGTGCTCTCCTCTCAATCCCCTCCCTTCCATTTCCTTCCCCCCCCCGCCCCTGCCCGCTGCCTCTCCATGGCCTGCTAAACAGAAAACCCCGTCAAGCCCACGGAGTGATGGCAGCAGGAAGGCGTGCAGGGCCCATTCTCCAGGGCGCACTGTAGGTGACTCCCACGAGGAGAAAGGGCCGCACGGGGGGCAAGGGGGGGATCTGGGAACCGGGCAGGGGCAGCAGCAAAAGGAGAGCACAGGAGGTGGTAATATCAAGGGTGGAGGAGATGAGGGGCGTGTGCAGGGGCAAGAGCGTGACGGCGCTTGCAATGACAATGACCCTCTTGTGAAGGACTCGCCTGGCACGCCTCTGTGTACAGCTATGGACCTGCTATGCCCTACCACTCTCCCCACATCCTCTTGCTGCTGTTGCTGTTGCTGCTGCTGCTGCCCCCCATCCGATGCGCGCCTCCCAACCCTCCCCTCCGCTGTCTGCATCACACTCTCCCCCGGCGTCTCCCGCATCATCTCTTTCACTGGGCTGTGGAGCAGCAACAGTGGCACGGATGGGAGCTGCGGGTAGGGCTGATGCAAAGGGCGGTGAGGGAGGGAGGCTGGCGGAGGGAGCAACAGCTGTTGGAGAAGTTGCTGATGCAACTGCTGGACAGTCTGTTGCTGCCATTCCTCCTGAAATGTCTGCTGCTGCTGCTGCTGCTGCCGAGACTGCTTCTGCTGCCGCTTCTGCTGCTGCTGATGCTTCTTCTGCTTCTTCTTCTGTGGCGCCTCCTCCTCCTGCCACTATCACTGTTGCTGGTGCTTCGCCTGTTGATCCTTCTCCTTCCACTGCTACTCAAGCTAGGGTTCCTTCTATCCTCCTCCTCCTCCTCTTCCTCCTCTTCCTCCTCCCGCTCACCCCGCTCCTCCTTCTCCTCCCCACCTTCCACTACCTCCTCCTCTTGTTTCTCTTGCCGCTGCTTCGTCTGGTGACGTTTCTGCCGCATTCCCTACTGTTGCTGCTTCTCCACCTCCCTCTGCTACTTCTGCTCCTGTTGTTTCTGCTGCCCCTTCTACTGTTGCTGCTACCACTGTTACTGCTGCTCCCACTGCTCTTGCTTCGGCTGCAACTGATGCTGCAAATAAGCCAGGAACTTCCACATGCTTACGCGACGAAAAAGCAGCTGGCCTTTCGACAGGGGCAACTGAGCTGGAGAAGCAAGGGGAGGGGGCAGTAGAGAACGCAGATGGGGAAGAAAGCACCCAAGTGCTATCCCAGGGGAGTGGTGGAGAGGAGAAGGAGAGCGCAGTGGAGTTGAAAAAGGAGATGCGCATGGAGCAGAGAGTGCGGAGCACGCAAGTGGGTGTTGGCACAGCAGCAGTGGAGGCAGCTGTAGGAGGTGCAGGTGAGAAGAGAGGGGAGGAGGATGAGGGTGGGACGCAGGCAGGAGAGGGTGGTGTGGGTGTGGAACGGCGGCGTGAGGATGGGGTTTTGGGCACGCGGATTGAGGGAGTTGTGAAAGGAGGGGAGCCTGCGAGTGGTAAGGTTGAGGGGAGTGGATGTGGAAGGGCGGAGGCGGGCACAGTGGGCTTGGTGAGTAAGGCAGGAGAGGAAGCACAGCAGGAAGAAGGAGAGCGGGCAGGGGAGGCAGAAGGGGGAGGGGAGGCAGGGAAGGGAGGAGAGGCGGATGGGAAAGGGGAGGCAGAGATGGGAGGGGAGGCAGAGGAGGAAAAGGATGGAGTAAAAAGCTGTAAGAAGCGCAGGAGGTGCGAAGCGAGTTGGACAGTGGCAGGGGGGGAGAAGGATGCAGGGTCAGCCATGGAGAAGAGTAGGGAAACGACTGGTGCAGTGATGCGCGCTGTTGCAGCAACGGGCTCAGATGCTGCAGGCTCAGGCAAGAGGGATTCAGCAGAGGAGGGAGGGTTAGCAGAGGGCAGATCAGGCGGAGGGGCGTGTGAGGAGGAGCAGCAGGGTAGAGAGGGGAGTGCGTTCAGTGGGAGGCAAGTGGTGGATGCGAAGGGTGGCAGGATTGCTGATGGCGCAGGCACTGATGATGTGCAACTAGATGGGGCAGCTGCCACTGCTGCTGCCACTGCTGCTGCCACTGCTGCTGCCACTGCTGCTGCCACTGCTGCCGCTTCTACTTCTGCTGCGTTGGCCAGCGGTTCTGGTGCCACTGCTACTGTTCTGGCTGTTGCTGGTGCTGCTGCTGCTGCTGCTGGTGGTGGTGGTGCTGGTGGTGCCAGTGAGTTGGATTTCAGAAGTATGCCACCATCTGAACACATGCACGAGACTACTCAGAGGACGGAGGGGGTAAAGACAAGTGCTAATAAAGAGGCTAAGGACATAAGAAGTGAAGCGGATGGGGGTGAAGTGCTTAAAGCGGATCAAGCCACAAGTAGTCTGGGTCATTCAAAGGAGAATAGTGGTGGGAAGGGAGGTGAGAGCGGTGCAGTGGGTGCCTCAGCAGCAGGCGCAGATGATGCTGCGGAGGAAGGGAGGGGTGACGAGGGGTGCTGGGTGGTTGGTGAGAGTGGGGATGAGGAGGAGAAAGGCAGCCGGGAGGAGGGGGCATCAGAGCAGGAGGGCCCGAAGCAGGGTAGTAAGAGGGAGGTTCGAAAAGGGGCGCAAGCAGAGAGTGAAGCAGTGGAGAGCGAAGCAGCAGCAGCAGACACGGGTGGGACACAAAAGGCCCGCAGAGGGGACGCGCCTGCTGCGCTTGTGCCTTCTTCTTCTATTGCAGGCGGAACTGCTGGTGTGCGGACAAGGGCAAGCAGGGGGGAAGCAGCAGGCGAGGAGAGCAGGAGGCGGGGCAGTGGGAGAGAGGGAGGCGTGGCGCTACGGAGGAGTGCGCGGGTGGCAGATGGCATGGGCGGGTGGAAACGAGGGTTCTGGGCGCTAGACGATGGGTGGTATGAGCAGGAGCAGCGTGAGGGGGAGAGGGCGAGGCGAGGGCGCAGCAGGGCCAGGCAGAAGACGGGAGATTCGGAGGTTAAAGCGGAGAAGGAGGAGGTGGAAGGGGGTAGAGGGAAGAAGAGGAGGCGAGGGGAGAGGGCGGGATCAGGAAGTGAAGGGGGGCGGGAGGTGGGTGAGAGCAAGGGTGCAGGGGCGGGGAGGGTAATAAGGCGTGCACAGGGCAAGGGTGCTGGGGATAAGACGGAGGATGCGAGTGGTGAACACAGCGCAGGGGAGAGAGGGTGGGATGCTGCAGAGGGTGGGGGGAAGAAGAGGGATCGGGGTGGTTTAGATTCTGATAAGAGCAGAAGCACCAGTGGTGGTACGTGCAAGCGACTGAGGGTGGATGGATTGATGAAAAGGGAGAGGGAAGGAGAGTGGGATGAAGGGGACAGGGACTCAGCGTTGGAAGGGAAAGGGAGAATGGACGGGAAGGGAAGGGATGGTGAGTTTTCTCAATACAATGAGAGCACGAGCGCAGTGAAGAGGGTGGAGGGGGATAGGCGGAGCGGGAGGGAAGGCAGGAGTGCCTCCGGTGGGAAGTCCTCTGTTGGCCGTGTGGGACGCGATGATGCAGAGGAGGAAAAGCAATTGCTGGAGGGGGAGGGGGAGCAGGAGGAAAAAGAAGTAGACGAGGAAAGGACGAATCGAGATAGCCAAGGGAGTGAAGATGGTGAGGAGAGACGGGATGCTAGTAGTGAAGCAGGAGAGACGGTGGGAGATGCAGGTTCAGGTTCAGGTTCAGGTTCAGGTGCAGGTGCAGGTGCAGGTGAGGGTGGGCGTGGCGATGGCGTGTTCCCTCTTGTCTCTCCTTGCGAGCCCATGTCTCTTCTGCTGTCTGCTGTGTCGGCGTTTGAAGAGATGGACTTGCAGCAAGCAGCACTGGCTGGCATTCGCGTGGTAGAGCGGGAGGAGAGAGGGAGGGTAGAGCCTGCTGCTGCAAGCGAGGGCCGAGAGAGGGAGGGGGGAGAGAGGGAGGGGAGAGAGAGCGCGGACTGGGAGGCAGGTGCCTTTGCAGCAAGGGACAGTGAGGGAGAGAACAAGGAGAAGGAGGTTGGAGGCAGGGCGGAGGAGGAGGAGAGGGAGAAGCGTTGGAGGAGGGTTAGGATTGGCAGATATGATGGTATGGAGGAACTGAAGGAGAGTGTGGAGGATAGGGATGGGCTAGGAGTGGTGGTGAATGGTGAGGATGGTGAGGAGGACAGCAGTAGAACCATGCGAATTCCCACCACTGCTCCTGGTTCCGCTGATGCTGCCTTTGCTTCCGCTGCTGCTGCAGCTGCCGACGCCGCCGCTGCTGCTGCCACTGCTGCTGCTGCGGCGGCTGTTGCAGCCGATGCAGCAGCAGTTGCTGCTGCTGCTAGTGGCAGCATGCGGCAGAGGAAGGCAGGAAGCCAGGGGCCTGCAGGCAAGCACAGCCCGCCTAGCAGCAGGGCGGAGGGGAGTGTAGGCAGGGGAGATGGGCAAAGTGGGCAGTGGAGGAGCGTGGAGGTGCAAGAGCAGGAGGATGGAGAGGAGGAGAGAGATGGCGGGGGAGAGGCGGCGG
The DNA here is from genome assembly GCA_947470075.1 of Closterium sp. Yama58-4. Lineage (NCBI taxonomy): Eukaryota > Viridiplantae > Streptophyta > Zygnematophyceae > Desmidiales > Closteriaceae > Closterium > Closterium sp. Yama58-4. The sequence continues at coordinate 70,411 of CANIUD010000328.1, read as the reverse complement.
CCTGTGGCAGAAGGGAGAGAGCAGGAGGTGTAGAGGCTGTGGCAGGGGCATGCGGAGAAACGAGTGGGGTTGGGGCGGTCACAGCGAGAAGCGAGGCAAGTCCGTCTGGAGGGGTTGCTGTTGCTGCTGGTGCTGCTGCTGCTGCTGCTGGTGCTACTGCTGCTGCCACTGCTGGTGTCACTGCTGGTGCTGCGTGCAGTGGCAGTGAGCGGGCAGTGCAAGCAGTGCAAGAGCCTGTGGTGGTGTGGCTCATGGGCCGGCCTTTAGTCATGGGCACCCGCCCTTGCCCTCCCTCCCCTGCCGCCACAACTCCTTGCACCACCATTCCTCCTCCTCCTCCCCCTCCTCATTCTGTTGCTGCCGCTGGCGCGGCTGCTTTAGATTCTACATCCACCCCTCCTGCGCCTGTGTCTGTGCTCCCACCCAAAGCTGCCTCTGCTCGTATTACCCCACCTGCCACTGCAGCGCACGCCGCATCTTGGGCTAACGCCGCTACCCTTCCTCCCATCCGCACCAGCACCACTGCTGTCACTGCCAGCACACCCATTGCTGCTCCCACTTCCGCTGTGCCGCCAGCCGTTGCTGCTTCGTCCCCCCCTGCGGCGCACATGGTATCGCCTCTGAATGCACCTGTGCCTGTGGGCCTTGCCCACATGCCTGGCAGCATGGCCGGCTGGTGGGGGTTGAGAGGCCAGCATGTGCCAGCAGCAACCACAACAGGAGCAGAAACAGGAGGAGCAGTGGGGGCTATTGGAGGGGCAGGGTGTGCAGAGGGACGTCAGGGACTACCTAACGTCCCTCTCATGCCCTCAAACCGTGGCCCCATGCCTCTCGCTCGTCCCATGCACGCCCACATGCATACCCATGCACCCCCAGTACACGCGCATGCGCCTCCCTCCCATTTTCGCCCGCACGCTCACCAGCACCACCCTGTGTTACATGTGCCATCCCCATCCTGGTCACTGCACTCTACTCCACCTACCAGCCGGCATGACTGGGCCAACGCAGGCCACCCTGCGTTTCAGCATGCTGCGTTCCCTCGTGGCCCTCCTCTCTCCCACCCCGTTCCCACTGCACCACCTGCATCATCTGCACCTGCCGGCACAGCTGGCAACTTCCCAGGGCAGAGCGGGGGAATGCGTTTGCAGCCGGGGAGTATGGGCAGCGCCAGTGACCCGTTGCATCCGCATTCACTAGCCGCACGTGGGAATAACGTGGCCGCGGCCGTGGGAGCAGCAAGGACAATAACAGCCGCAGGGGCAGTGGCAGGTGCAGCAGCAGCAGCAGTGCGAGGGGGCACTGGAGAAGCAGTGCCAGTGGGTGTAGGAGCTGGTTGCACAACAGCAGCAGCGGTCCCCATGCTAGGAGGCACAGCAGCAGCACCATCTGCTCTTGCCGCACCATATGGTGTGGAGCAAGGGTGGAGAGACAGCGGAGGAGGAAGCGGAGGAGGAGCAGGGGAGGTGAAAGCGAGGTTCCGACCGGGCGAGGTGGTTGTGCTTGATGACTCCCCGCCCTGCTCTCCCACCAATGCACATGCCGCGGACAGGGAAGCAACAGCAGCAGGAGCCACAAGCACCAATACTGCTTCTGGTGCCGTCGCACCCGGCAATACCCCTCTCAACCTAACACCACCGAGCGCCTCTTCTGCTCTTGCCCCGCCTCCTCACCCCATGCAGCCTCCGTTCAGGCCTCCCCTACTCTCCCATCCTAACCTCCATCCCGGCCTCACCATTCTCCCTCTTCCTGCCTTCTCCTCTTCTTCTAGCCCGGATCTTCCCCGTGCTTCTCCTCTCCCTCTTGCATCCTCTCTTGCACACCGCTCCCCGCAACCTCTCCCTGCCCCGCCCGCACCTTCCCTACCGCCCTCTCTCCCAGCATCCGCACCTGCAGCTGGGTTTGGAAGAGGCAGGGGCAAGGCGGGGCAGGTGGGGGAGAGGCGAGGCGGGGAGGGGCAGGGAGCAGAAGGTGGTGCTTATGGCGGTGGGCATGCAGGGGGCCCGGCACGTGTATCGGCTCACTCAATGCGCAACAGCATGGGCCGGGGGCGAGGCTCAAATGGTCACCTTGGGGGCACTCCACATGGGGCTGCTGCGCGTGGTGCAGGTGCTGCGAGTGCTGCAAGTGGTGCAAGTGGTGCAGGTGGTGCAAGTGGTGCAGGTGCTGCGAGTGCTGCAAGTGGTGCAGGTGGTGCAAGTGGTGCAGGTGGTGCGAGTGGTGCGAGTGGTGCTGGTCCGTTGAGTCGCTCCCGGTTGCACTCCCATGCGGTGCACACTCAGCCGCTCTCAGGACCAGCACGTGCTTCTCCAGTGCCAGCAGCACCACAAACAGCAGCTGCAGCACCTGCTCCAACACCACCAGCAGCAGCACCATTGCCAGCACCACCGTGTGCCTCCGGCCCAGCTCCTTACCTTTCAGTAGCTGCTCCAGCTGCAGGAGTTCGTGTGTCAGCCCCCCTACCAGCTTCCCTACCGTGGAACCCACACACCCCAACTTCACACCGCATGCCAACACCAGGGCCCATGCCATTCCCCAGAGGACCCATGCCATCACCACCGCCGACAGCAGCAGCGGCAGCGGCAGCAACAACAGGAGGCAGAAGAGGAGCCGGAGCAGTGAACAGTGATCACGGCGGTAGGCAGCGACCAGCAACCTCAGCAGGCGTGCAGGCAGCAGGCATGCCACGCACACACAACAATGCCACACCTGCTATGGCCGGCAGCAACAGCAATTCTTTACTGGCGTCTCACGGTCGCAGCAGCACTCATCATCACCCGGGGAACTTTTTCTCATCCTCTGTGGCCCGTCAGCAGCAGTTGGCTGCTTTGGTGCGGGATGTTGCGTCTGGCCAGTTGTCTGCAAATCAGATATCCAGTGCTGTTGATTCTATCTTTTCTGAGTGACTGCCCTGTGATGCCAGTACCTTACTGTAGATCAGATGTTTTGAAACACATGTTGCAAATCTGAGGGTACATTCCGCTGTGGACACATGTCCCAATCGATGTGTCCCAATCGAGTGTACCGCTCCGAACCGAACTAAACCAGAGACGCGAAAATTTCGATTGCAGGGTGCAATTTGGTGTAATACGATGCAGTGCGGTAGAAACGATTGGGACACATCGATTGGGACATGTGTCCACAGCGGAATGTACCCTGAGTGTATCTGCCAGATGGCTTCAGTAAGACAACATTTGTCAATGAGTTTACAGAGTTGTCACCGACTCATGGTACAGTAGCATACCAGAACGGAACCTCGCCCCCAGAAGTCAGCCGTTATGCTCATTTGCCTTTGAAAGACGGGCTTGTTTTTTATGCAATAGGCCAGGCCCTCAGATTTGTCGTCGCACAAATGAGTATGCTGAACATCAGCTGCAGTAAAAACAGCCATCAATGCAGTCTTGCTACAATACAAAATCATGCTGACATGGCTGAGCCCATACATCACTTAATCACAGCGTGTGGAAGGCGCGGCGGTCAAAGAGATCAGTAAACTCATTGAGAGCCCGTGTGAGGACGTGGGATGCAAAGATGTGATGGTGTGACCCCATAGCCCGAACACCCAGCTCCCTCTCCAGCCCTGCAGGGTCCTTCAAGAGTTGCGAGACGACATACATGTGCTCCAGTGCTGGACCTAGTAGAGGTGAGAGCGTGGAGAGCAGCGCCCACTCTGGCAGCGCAGCCACCATGACAGCACGGGTGAGCAGCGGGGCTGGTGCAATGCGGGGGAGAGGAGGCAGCAGTCGTGGTCTGTGGGGTGGGTGGTTAGGCGAGGGTGCACGGGAAGGTGCTGCTGTGGCAGAGGCAGCGGCGGCAGGAGTGGTGGTTGACGGGGGTGGAGAGGGAGAGGTGGAGGAGGAAGGGTCGTTGCCCAGGTCGAGATAGAGAGAGGCGAGGGTGGGGCACTTGATGGTGATGCTCGTGGCAGCAGGCGTGTGAGGGGACGATGGAGGTACACATAGTGTCAGTTTCTGTAACCTGGAGGGAGGGAGGAAGGAGAGGGGAGTAGGCGTACGGATATATTTTATGATGGGAAGTGACAAAGCATAGAGTAGCTATATAGCATGGTATTAAGCATGGGCGGAAGCATGGTATTGAACGGAGAATGTTGAGCATGGGCGCAAGGAAGTCTGGTGAAAGATTGGTGGCAAAAGCGGAGGCAGGCACTGTGGAGTGCATGTGAGACAGGAGGAGTGAAGCAGTGACCTTGGGCAGGCAACGGTAATAGACGAGGCAGCCACCTCCCACAGCAGCAGCTTCTGCAGACTCGCCCACTCCGGCCCAAACACCACCGCCCACCCACACTCCCCTCCCCCACTCTCCCTCCCTTCCCCGCCATCCCCGTTCCCCTTAGCTCCATTCCCCCCACCACCACTGCCCGTCACCCCGCCGCCCTCCCCACTCCCTATCCCCCTGCCCCACAGCCTGCTTGCTCCTGCCCTGCTGCCGGGTGCAGTGCCTGTGCGAGGGAACTCCCCTCCTGGGGCAGTTCTGGTGGGCACCCCCCAGCACTTGGAGATGTCCACCTCTCTCACCACCGCACATGCTGCTCCGAAACTGAACGATGGCAGGCATGCCGTGAGCGACGGCACGGCGCAGGCCGGGGGATGCGATGAAGACGAAGGGGGGGTTGGCAAGGAAAAGGCTGCAGGTGGTGCTGTGGAGGTGGTGGTGGTGGTACCACGTCGAGTGGCGGTGGGACGCGAGGAGAACGGGGGGATGAAGGGAGATAGAGAGGAGGAGGAAGGGCGGGCAGGGGAGGAGATGGAAGCGCCGCAGAGCATGGAGAGGTGTGCGGAGGAGAGGAGTGTATTGGCGTGGAGCATGGGGGTGCAGATGCGGCGGTGGCTGTTGGCCTGCACCCACTTGAAGCGCTGCAGCTGCGGGCACTCCACTGTGAACGTGTGTGGCTCTCTGCACATGCAGCATGGACACACGGCTCTTCCCCCAGTACACGACGCAGCAGCAGTAGCAGCGGCACCAGCAGAAGCAGAAGCAGAGGCATCAGCAGCAGAGGCAGGCGCACTGTCCTTCACACCATGCCCACCACCATCCCTACCCTCCTCCGCCTTGCTCTCTCCTCCCAACCCCTTGTCCCAACCACTTTCCCGCTCACCTTCCCTTCCCTCCCCTCCACACACCATCCCCCCACCACCTGCCACATATCCCGCGCCCCTATCGCCATGCACGAGCAGCAAGCTCCTGAGGGACGGGCACTGCACTCGCACATTCCCCAGTCGCCCCACACACAGCGCCACCTCTGCATGCTTCAGCAGCGGGCAGCACAGGTGAACGTCCACACACACGCGTGCACACTCACGCTCTCCCCTACTGCTGCCCCCACCACTGCCCTTGCCATTGTCCCCATGGCCGCTTGCATGCCTGCAGTCACTATTCCCCAGGCCATGCTCGCACCCACCACCACCATCACCCACCGTTCCCACACCCCCCTCACCCCCTGCCCCATCCACACCTTCCCGCGCCCCCAACACCGCCGCCCCTCCCCCCGCACCTCTACTCCCCGCTCCTACCCCTTCCCCTTCTCCGTATCCCCTCCCTTCCCTCGGCCTCTCTCCTTCCGTGTGCCTTCCTGCATCGTCGGAAGCAGCAGCAGCAGCAGTAGCAGCAGCAGCAGTGTGGGTGACATGCCTGACCGCGCGTGTGAATTGCTCGCCTATGCGCCCATACATGCCCGTTAGCTGACTCGATCGCCCCCACATCAACCGCCCTGCCTCGTGCCCTGCGCCCGCCCCTACTACGTCACCCCTCCCAAGCACTGCTCCTGCTGCTGCTCCTGCTGCTCCTTGCTGCGTTCCCCGTGCACCTGTTTGCTCTGCTTCTTCTGCCCTGACTCCCCGCCATGTTACCCCCCTGTCCCTCACTCTCTCCATGTCATCCCACTCCCGCACCCCTCCACTATCCCCACCACCACGCTCCACTCCCTCAGCCCGCCTCTCCCCTCCATCCACCAACCCAAGCCTTCCCACACCGATCTCATCCACTCGCCTCTGCCCCCACTCTCCCCCGCGCTCTGCACGCCCTGAAGCGCCCCTCCCACCCACTCCTCCGTGTGAGCTCACAGCACTGCTCCCCCCTGTGAGCCCACCTTCGTCCACCCATGCCACTCGCCTCCTCTGCCCTCGCCGCAACCCAGACACCCATGCCGCACTGCCTGCTGCTGCCGCACTGCCTGCTTGCCGTTCTGCCACCACTGCCACCGCTGCCACCGCCCCATCACCACCTCCTTCCACTGCACTCCTTTCCAACGCCTCCCCTGCCCCCCTTGCCTCCCCTGCACCTCTCGTCTCGCCTGTCCCCCTTGTCTCACCTGTCCCCCTCGTCTCACTTGTCCCCCTCGCCTCACTTGCTCCTCCCTGCATGGAATCTAAAAGGCCACCCGAAGCATGCTCACCACTCGCACGCCCTGATCCCACCTGCAAGCCCCCACTCATGCCACCACTCTCGGGCGCCCTCTCCCCCACACCACCCACCCCATCGCCTGCTGCACCACTCTGCACCGCCTCTCCCACCCCGCCTGCCTCCCGCCCTCCCTCGCTCACTCTTCGCCTTTCCTGACTCTCCTCACCAGCCCTCTCCCCACCTCTCGCCCCACGTTCCATCACACCCCCAAGCTCCATATCACGTCCCACCCTCTCCCCTCCAGCCCCTCTCTCCCCACGCACCACACCCACCACCCTGTCTTCTCTCTCCCTGAAAGACCTCTCTCCCACGCTCTCCCTCACGAGCGCCCTACCCAACGGCACATCAGGCACACGGCCATGCCTGATGGTGCGCGAACGGGCCATCCCCAACCCCCCAACAGGCCACAGAGCCGCCGAAGCAAACCGCACACCACCACCACCAACCCCTGCAGAAACACCCAGGCCCAGTCCGGTGCGCGGTGGGAAGCAGGAGGATGGGGGGGGGATGGGCGAGGGCGGTGGGACGGGGTGGCCTGAGTGTGCTCCGAAGGCAGCATCGAGGAGTGTGAGAGAGAGGTGCTCCAGGCACTCAAACGCTGCTCCCACATGGATGGCAGCACACACACAACGCGGCAGGGGACGGTCATGCGAGGCGTGGTGGTCAGGACGGGTTGTGGTGGGTGGGGAGGGTGGGTGGTGAGGGGGAGTGGTGGGTGAAGAGAATGACACAGGACGGGTTGGCTGGGAAGGGGGAGTGATGATGGGAGGAGACGAGCCATGCGTGCGCCTGTCCACGTGCTCTGCAACTCTGTGCAAGTCAGTGTTTCCGCCACGCGGACCGATATCCTCCACTTTCCTGCCCTCCTCCCCACCATGGCACTCACCAGCCACGCCTCCTATCACCTGTCTCCCCTCTCCACTGCCATCCACTGTGTCTACCCCCCTTTGACCATCCGACCCGCCCTCTTTTGCCGCACCTGTTGCTGTCTTCCCCCGCCTGCTCCTCTGCTCAGGTGTCTCCCCAAACGGCCCCTCACCAGCCCCATGGCTCTCTCTCGCCCTCTTCCCCCGCCGCCCCATCGCAGCACATGCCTCACTCAACAACGGCTGACACACACCTGCTGCGCCGCCGCCAACCCTCTCCCTACCCACATCCGCTGCACCAGCAACACTGCTCCTCCTCCTTCTGCAGATCCTGCCGTCAACCTGCCCTCCTCCACTCGCGCCTAGCACACGCCAGTCAACCAGGGGACCCACAGCCCGGAACACTCTGAGCTTGGGGCAGGCAGCAGCGATGGAGTGGAGCGCAGGCAGGGGGAGGACGCCGAGGTCAAGCAGATCCAATTCCGGGCACTCAATGCGGCAGTAGCTCACACGCCTGCTGCTCTGCCTCTCAGCTGCATGAGTGGATCGTGCAGCGGCGAATGGCGACGAGGGAGAGTCGCTTCCAGCGGCAGCAACTGAGGGGGAGAACGGTCGCAGCAGCACCTCGTGCCTACCACTGCTGCTGCTGCTGCTGCTGGTACTACTGGCACTGCTATCAGGTGCGGACCCGCACACGAGCGTGACGAGGCGAGGGCAGCAGACGTCCACCACGGAGATGGGCGGCAGCGGGCGGTCCTGCAGACTAGCCAGCGCATGCGCCACCTTGAGCACACGCAGCGCCTGGAACTCCCGCCCCACGCGCAGCACCCCCCCCGCCACATAGTCCACACTCAGCTGCTCCAGCCGCGGGCACGTGCCCCCCAGGCTGGCCAGATCTGCCACTACAAAGGGTAGCTCGAGTTTCACTATTTGAGGGCAGCGCAGGGTGAAGCGCACGGGCTGGTCCCACTCAGCCGGGCGCGCGCGGAAGTTGAGGTGCGTGAGGCAGGGGGCCGTGGCTTCCACCAGGCAGGGTGCGGACCAGGTGCAGTAGACTGTGAGGGAGGTGAGGCGCGCGCAGTGCACCTGCAGCGTGCGGCACACGCCGAGCCCGGATATGGACGCCCGTTCGAGTTGTGCAAACTCCTCCCCCAGTACCACGTGGTGGGCTTTCGGGCAGCACACCTCCAGGCTGCGCAGGCTCGGGCACCCGCGCCCGATGCTGTCGAGAGGCCCGGGGTCGATGCCCCCGAGGGCGAGCGAGCGCAGGGACGGGCAGTGGAAGCGGCAGAGGACCGCGTCGAGACCAAAGCTGAGCACGCGGAAGTCCTGCAGGAGAGGGCAGTCTACTGAGAGCTTGTCTGTGTGGGAGACGCCCAGGGCGACTGTTGCTTGGTGCAGGCGCGGGCACGCGAGGGAGATCTCCCGCGCGCCGTAGTTCTCCCCGAGCCCTCCCAGGAAAAGCTCCCGCAGGTGCTGCCAGGCGGGGCCTAAGTGGACAGTAGCAGGAGGGTGGCGCACGCGCAGGATGCGGAGGAGGGGGGATGAGGCAGCGAGGGCGTGCAGGGAGGGCGAGGAGATGAGAAAGTCGATGTCGAGGTCTGTGAGGAGAGGGCAGGCGAGGGTGAGGGTGCGGGAGGGCGGTGGGGAGAAGGCGTGCACGTCCCCGCGGTAGAGCTTGATGCGACGCACACGGGGCAGGGTGAGGGACATGGTGAGCGGCAGGCGGAAGCTCTCCAGCTCCACCTCCTGTAGCTGCGAGCTGGGGATGAGAGAGGAAACGGGGAGGGGTGGCCGGTTGGGTGTTAGGAGGGAGAAGCGGAAGATGGTGAGCGGCAGGCGGAAGCTCTCCAGCTCCACCTCCTGTAGCTGCGAGCTGGGGATGAGAGAGGAAACGGGGAGGGGTGGCCGGTTGGGTGTTAGGAGGGAGAAGGGGAAGATGGTGAGCGGCAGACAGAAGCTCTCCAGCTCCACCTCCTGTAGCTGCGAGCTGGGGATGAGAGAGGAAACGGGGAGGGGTGGCCGGTTGGGTGTTAGGAGGGAGAAGGGGAAGATGGTGAGCGGCAGACAGAAGCTCTCCAGCTCCACCTCCTGTAGCTGCGAGCTGGGGATGAGAGAGGAAACGGGGAGGGGTGGCCGGTTGGGTGTTAGGAGGGAGAAGGGGAAGATGGTGAGCGGCAGACAGAAGCTCTCCAGCTCCACCTCCTGTAGCTGTGACCTGGGGTGTTGCAGCGGGAGGAGATTGGCGGGCAAACAGGGAGAGGGGAGGAGAGGTGATGTCGGAAAGGGAACCTGCCATGCATGCACACAGACAGAATGAGCAGATGAAGCATGAGACTGACTTTCGGAACAACACATCACCACCGAACATAAAGAACCACAGCCCCTTTCCTCTCCCACGCCACGCCACGCCACGCCACGCCACGCCACGCCACGCCACGCCACGCCACGCCACGCCACGCCACGCCACCACCACCTCACACCACGCCAGGTGCACACCCAACCCCCGTGGCACGTACTCAGCAGGAGCGAGCACCTCAGTGGCGCCACCATCGTCAGCCAGGGACCCGTCATCCCCGGGCAGCGCATTCAGCTGCGTGGCCATGCGCAGGTGCGTGAGCTTGGGGAACACACGCACACACCGCTCCAGCACTGGCAGCGCCGTGGCCACGTGAAACACGAGCGTCACGTCCAGCCGCTGTAACTCTTTATGCCCACCTGCCAGCCCTGCGCCTACAACGCCTGGCAGGCGCAGGGATTGCAGGCAGGGGCAGCGCGCGAGGAGACGTTCAACGGCGCTGGTCATGATGACCGCGCCGTATAGGAGTGAGGTGGGACCACGTTCCACCAGCCGCACAGGCACGTCTGCTCCTGCTGCTGCCACGGCCGCTGCTGCTGCTGCGACTGGGCCGTCTATGTCGTCGTCTGTAGAGGCAGCAGCAGCGGCTGCTGCCGCTGCTGCTGCTGCGGCTGCCATGGCATTGCCTGCTTCGTCCTCTCCCTCCTGCTCCTGCTGCTCTTCCCCCGCTCCATTCCCACCGTCCCACTCCATCCCTCGGGCTTCTCCCAACCTTTCATCCTCCCCTGTCCTTGCCTCGACCGTGCCCCTGCCCTGTTCCCCTCTTGTCTCCCCTTCCTGTGTCCTTGCCTCATCCCTCTCGCCCTCCCCCCTCTCATCAACCACTCCTTGCACCTCTGCTGCTCCGTCTCTCATCCCATTAGGGCCGTCCCCAGCAACACGGTCGACAGTGTCAGCAGCAAGGGTAGCAGCAGGGGTGGCAGCAGGGGTGGCAGCAGGGGCGGCAGCAGGGGTGGCAGCAGGGGTGGCAGCGTCACCGTCATGTGCACTCCCCCTCCCAACCACACACGTCCCCCCAGCCTCTCCACATGCCTCTCGCCCCTCTAGTCTTTCACATCCCTCCCACGCCCCCTCCACAGCACCACCTCCCACACCCACACCAGCAACAGGCGCACTAACAGTGGGAGGAGACAGATCCAATGCAGGCCTGCCAGGCAAGGGATGGGGCAGCACCAGGTGAGCGTCCTGCACGTGCTGCAAGCAACCCTCGCCTTGCTCACCCGCTTGCGCACCCTGCGAGATCTCTCTGTTGTCCGCCCCCACCACTCCCTCACTGTCCCCTCCACTCCACCATCCGCCCTGCACCTCTCCCTCCCCTTCACCCTCCTGTGCTGCTGCTGCCGCAGCTGCTGCAGCAATGGCAGCGCGGTCAGCGCTGGTTTGTGAATGTAGGTGCCCTCGCACCACTGCCCTCACCACGTCCTGTAGCCGCACCCCCACCCCACTCACCCCTTCCTCACCATCCTCCCCATTCACCCCACTCTCTCTCTCCGTCCCCCTTCCCTCTCTTCCACTCTCACACTCACATTGACGCTCGCCTTCTCTCTCGTTTTGCTCCCTCCCCCTCCCTCCCTCCCAGCCCACTCCCAGACCGCACCTTATTCCGTCACTTCTCACCCCCACTTCCCCTGCTCCTACATCCGCAAGACCAGTGTACCCCTCGCCCTGCTCCCCCTGCTCTTCCTGTTCCCCCTGCTCACCCTCCTCTCTCTGCTCCCCTTGCTCCCCCTGTCCCCCCTGACCCTCTTGCTCCCCCTGCCGCCCCTGCTCCACCTGCTCTCCCTGCTCCTGACACCTCGCCATAGCAGCGCCCTCCAACCCTTCATGTGCCATCTCCCCTTGCGCCCTTCGCTGCTGCATTGTACCGTCTGCCGCATACACTTCTCCCTCGCCATCCCCACCACCAAGAGACCCCAAAGTAAAAGGGACGGACATACCCTCCTCTTCTTCCCTCCCCCGCCCCGCCTCATCATCCCCATCAGCATCCTCATCCGCACCCACCCCCTCCCCTCCCACCCTCTCACTCTCCTGATCCAACGACACCCCGCCTTCCTCTCTCTCATCGCCCTCCCTACCACTCAAACCAGAATCCCCACCATCATCACCATCACCAAAAGCCCCATCCCCATCCCCATCCCCATCCCCATCCCCATCCCCATCCCCATCCCCATCCCCATCCCAATCTCCACCCCCACCCCCGTCCCCATCCCCATCATCCTCATCCCACAACAGTGCAGGACCCGCCCTCACCTGCACCTCCTCCTCCTCCTCTCCACCCACCAAACCCGCTCTCCCTCTCATAACCCATCCCCCTCCCCACCCCCCCGCTCTCCCCCCATCCACATCCCCCTCCCCGGCGTCCCCCCATCCTCTACCCCTCCCCCTCAACCCCAATCCCCCAATCCCCCCTCCCCCCGGAAGCGTGGCCCCCAGCAGCAGCGCGCGGGCACGCGCACCCCTAAACCCAGCGAGCAGCTCCTCCTTATGCAGGCAGCTCCAAGTCACATGCAGGGAGCGCAGGCGCGGGCACGAGTCCGGGAGCACCTGTACCACAGCCATGGTGGGCAGGCTGTGGCGCCGCACGTGCACCACACCCAGTGTGAGCGACGTGAGCGATGGGCTCAGGAACATGCCCACGCTCTTCACGTGCCGGCAGGGGAGGTTGGTCCACGACAGCTCCGTGCCTCCCCACACGTACGCACCTCTGCCCTCTCCTCCCTGTACCCCTCCCTGGGACCCTCCTCTTCGCTCTACTGGTTCCGTGCGTGCCTGTGAAGGGGACGTTCCTGCTCCCTCTGCTGCTCCTGCCGCTCCTGCTGCTGCTGCGTCACCCCCATTACTCCTCACCGCGCATGCCTCACCCGCTCCTCCGCCTCGCAAATTCCCAGAGCCTCTTCCCCCACTCACACCCTCGCTGCCAGCAACACCGTCACCGCCAGATCTGCTACCACTACTGCTGCTGCTATGCACAAGGGCACCACCAGCAGCACCAGGAGCGGCAACACCAGCAGTGGTATGAGCAGCAGCAGCAGCAGCGAGGCGGGGGAAGCCGTGAGCGCGCATGGCTCGGATGTCAGCAGCAGCGTCTCGTTCGTTGTCAGGGCTCACCAGGCGCACCACATTCGCCGTGCCCAGGATGCCTGGCAGCACACGCAGCATCCTCGCCACCTCTATCACGCTGTCTCCCGCGTTGTCTATCACGCGCACCTGCACGCACACACAGGGGGTGAGAGAGGGGGAAGAGGGGAGAGATGGGGGAGAGTGGGGAAGGGGGAGAGGGGAGAGAGGGGGAGAGGGGAGCGAGGGGGAGAGGGGAGAGAGGGGGAAGATTGGAGAGAGGGGGTTCAGCAGCGCAAGCAGGGGCACAACACACCAGGATTAAAGAACAATGAGCAACAGCGAGCAGCGAGCGGCGAGAGCAGAGAAGCCAGAGCGCGGGCACGAGCGGCGCATGCGCGTTAAGGCACACGCGCGCACACCTGGTGGCAGAGGCGCACCTGGTGGCAGAGGCGCACCTGGTGGCAGAGGCGCTTGAAGCGGCGGCACGTGAGAGCGGCGCGCGTGAGGTCCAGCGCGCCCAGGCGCGACAGCACGTCCACCAGCTGGCGGCCCGCGGCGGGGGCGGGGGGGAAGAGAGGGGGGAAGGGGGGACGCGCGGGGGGTGGGGACCGATGAGGAAGACGGAACGAACACGGCCGGAACGAACACGGGCGGAACGAACACGGGCGGAACGAACACGGGTGAGGCGGGTGAGCGGGAACGGCGGGCAGCGAGGGACGTGGACGAACATGCAGGCGTGCTTTGTTCCAAGTCGACCCGGCGTGCACGCACACCTGCCGCGACCGACTCAAGCGGAACAACTAAGGCGCTCTGTCAGTAGGACGGGCGACTAGGGCGGGGCGACTAGGGAGGGCGAGTGCACGCGACTGCTACCACCACCCCGTGCGCACTCGCCGCTGCATGTGCATCCCCGCGCCCCCACTGCCGAGCCTTGCCTGTTCATCCGCCAGGCGGTCGCAGTGGTTGCGCCCATCGCCGCCCGCCCACCGCATGCGCACCGTTCGACACAACCGCCGCCACAGCGCGGCCGTGCTCTCCTCCTCCTCTTCCTCCTCCCCGCCCTCCCCTTCTTCCTCCTCGTCTCCCTCATCCTCCTCCTCATCCTCCTCCTCATCCTCCTCCTCATCCTCCTCCCCGTCCTCCTCCCCCTCCTCGTCCCCCTCTCGGTCCTCCTCCCCGTCCCCCTCCCCTTCCCGCTCGTCCTCCACCTCCTGCGGCTGCCGCTCCTCGTCCGTCATCCGCGCAACATCCACGGAGCTGCTGGCAGCACCCATCGCAAAATCCGCCTTACCGCACTCCACCCAACGCCCAAGAACGTTCCTGTGGGATCGGATCGGCGCGCAACCGCCTACTGTGATTCAACAGCCGCTGGCGCGGCGAAGACTAGTGAGCGAGCACGGAGGGATGTGGCGCAAAACGCGTCGCGCCTCATGGAGGAGGGAGTGTGATGATGGTGTCGCGCAGAAGAGCTTACACGTGTTCCCTGTCCAGTCGAGTTCAGTCGCTCCCTCAAACGAGGGTTTCCCAAGGGACTGCGGCCCGTGTTCCCTCACAGGTTCAAAGCATCGAATTTTTGAAAACATACTTTCAGGTTGAAATCGGTTAATATGTGTAACTATAAGTTTCTCCAAGTATGATTATAACACAGATTGATGACAATCCGGAGTATCGTTTCAGTCTTTTACTTATGGTTTGGAAGTTTAGTTAAGGTTACTAGCGTCTATTCGCGATCTTTGTAAGGGATATTAGTACTGTCATCACCCGGATAGAAGACATATGCCTCTTAGCCGATACAACTTGAAAATGTGGCTGCATACGAGGTCTATGGTTAACAAGGTGATTCACCTTTATGACCCTTACCGTACTATAAGGCTGGGTTTGACTATGCACCCTTTTTTATCAGAGTGGTAATTTTTTCTATCCTTACAAAAACAAGGTCTTGGTTACTACACTGATACAGGGCTGATTTTATTAGGGTAATTACCTTGATTTCAGGGTGATTATAGGAATGTCATTTGGTGGAACTTGCAATCTCAGTTTTTTTGCTTTGTGCACCCTGATCCAATCAGATAAGGTACTTAACGAACTCTGAAATTTTGTAACTAGGCTCAGAGTAGTGTACTTGCCGACTATGTCTATATAGGGTATGCGTTCGCTGGACCCTGAATGCGAGGGTATCGGGAGAAAGGTTCCTCGAAGTTTCGTCTCGATACCCCCCCCCCCCCCCCCTAGTGTGTAATTATTACTTCGCGTGGCCCCATCTTGCTGGACCGTGAATGCGTGCGAGGGTATCGGGAAGAAGGTTCCTCGAAGTTTCCTTTCGATAACCCCCCCTTGTGCGTTATCATTACTTCGCGTGGCCCCATTTGAGGTATCCCCTTCACGCGCGGGAGTGTGACGTAATACCGAAAAGGAAAAACACCCCCGTTCTGTACATCACAGCTGGCAACACCGACAACTCACCTAAATCAATGATACAGTGCTGCCACGCGCACCGCACAATGCACAGCATGCATCTGCCATTGGCTAGCACGGCCTGTTGACACCATGCGGTGGCAGCCAAGCAGCCCGCAAGTGAATTCGGCCTTGAATGCAAGGCCGAATTCATCGGCCATTGTTGCCATCAAGTCCTTGATGGCGCGGCGCGGTGGTTTCGTGCTGACCCCGCCATCTCCAACCTTCCCTTCCCTCCCTCTACCAACAGTCGTGGTCCAGAGTGCACCTCTGTTTTCTTTCCATTCCGTGCACTCAATCTCTCATTTCCCTCTCGCTCAGATTAGCCACCAATCTCGCCGCCATGGAGGCCATGCCGGCCGACGAAGCTGCTTCGGATTCTGGCCCTGACGAGCCACCTGTACTAGCGAAACTAATAGCCCTGTCCCAGCCGATGCTCCGCGTTCTGGGCTCGATTTTCTTCGAGCTACGGCTGCTCTCGTAACACCAGAGCCGCCTAGGTCCACCGTTCATGACTCCGCCGCTGTCGTGACACCTACCCCTACTGATTCGCCCACTCCTGTCGAGTTCACTCTCCCCCCGGCTGTTGCTGGCTGCAGCAAAGACCCTCCACCGCCCACGCCCAGTCCCATTCCAAGCACGGTGCAGGTCTCCCTAGGCCCGCCGTCGGCTACTTCCACTCCCAAGCGGGCGCGATCCGGGAAGTGGTCGCAGAGTACTCTGGTGGTGGGGGGCCGCCGTATTCCACCGCCTGAAAAGCCTGCTGAGCCTCCACCGAAAGAAGCTGAGCTGCCGGAAGAAGGTGACATCCCGGTGCGCGCGGATACCGGCTCACCCGCTCTCACCAAGGCGCAGCTGCACGAGCAGGCGTAATTGGAGGCGAGTATTAATTACGAGACGAAGTGGTCGGGGTACTTCTCGTGGCTCGTGTTTGGGAAAACCAAGGACGGTTTCCCCTACGTGAAGTGCAGCATCTGCATGTCGTACGGAAAGGGGAACACCAGGTACGCGATGCCAGGAGACGACGGCGGCCGTGACTTGCAGACTCAGTCGTTCCGCGCGCACGAGCATACGGACGCACACAAGGCGGCGGTGGACCGGCAGATGAGGATTGCGGCAAGAATTCGCGAAGGGCAGCAGGTGATTTCGGACTTCATCAACTCCGACGTGGAGGGCCGCCTCGCGATACGCCTGATGCGGTCTACTCAGTTCCTGTGCCAGTGCGACGCGCCGATTAGCATGTTTCCTAAGCTGATGCGGCATCTTGCGGAGCAGGACACGCCTGACATTCCCTGGCAGTCGTACGGCGTTTATCTCACACGGTAATTGAAGCTTCAAATAGAGTGCAGTGTGTACTATGTATGTTGCATTCATGATTGATAGTCTACTGATCACTTCTCTCATGTTGTTGCAGCTACGGCTTCCGGCAGATGGTGCACAGCATCAACACATACCTCACGTGGGTGCAGATGGACCACATCCTGTCATCACCGTTCCTGGGCATCCAATGCGATGAGAGCACTGACCGCACGCGAGGGAAACACATGATTGTGTACCTTACATTTCTGAAGAACCGCTAAGTCGCATGCGAGTTTTTCACTTTGTTGACGGTCGAGCGGTGTGATGCAGGGTCTCTTTTTGAGGTGCTTATGAACCATCTCCGCTCCGCTGCCGTGGATGTCTCCAAGATCGTCGGCATCAGCACGGACGGGGCGTCGGTCATGAACGGGAGAGAGAACGGATTGGTGGCGCGTCTTCGGGAACACGTGCCGCATCTCTTTTCATGTCACTGCATCGCCCATCGGTATGTCAGTTGGTCTCATGTACACTTGGTTTCCTAGTGTGCTTGATTAATTAACTAACATTGCTTTGTGTTACCTGTTCGCCACAGTGAGGCGTTGGCTGTGAAGGACACCGCGGACTCGAACCCGGATCTCGGCATGGTCGACAAGGTGGTGCGCACAGTGGCGACGCTGCTCGGAAACTCCAGCGTGTGGAGTCAGTGGTTCAAGTACCTGCAGCATGTGATTTACACGACCAACCTGGAAGTCCAAAGGGATCCACACGGTGCGGTGGCTGTCTCAAGGTGATACGGTGGGGAGGCTGTGCAAGGTTCTCGGCGCATGCATCGTCCTCCTCTGGGAGCACAATCACAAGGCCTACGAGATCGTGATCTGCTACAAGTTCCAGTTCTGCTTGTTCTTCTTGGCCGTCATCTTGGCAGACATGAACGACCTCAACCGCTGCTTCCAGCGACGAGAGGTAAAGTCGCATGTGTGGCTGTTGTTGCAACGTTATGTTTCTAACCACATAGTTGCTCATTACACTCCCTGTTGTTTACACCGTCTCCTCTGACAGCTGGACGTGACAGAGATTGCGAAGACGATCGAGTCAACCACGGGTGACCTGACGGAGCGCTACTTGACACCTGAGAAGCCTTTCGGGGGAGAAGGGAAGAGCTGGCTGGTGAACTTCCTCAAAGTCCACAAGGAGGGTGGAGGCAAGCAGGTCCGGGTGCGAGGCGTGGACGGTGCTGGACAGCCTATCAACCACCTCTACACCATGCATGAGAGGAAGCTGAAGGGACACAAGCAGGGGAGCAGTTACGCAGACTGCGTGAAGCTGTGCCGCAAATTCGCCCGTGACTGCGTTGACAACCTGAACGACCGGCTGGATGACCTTGGGAAGCTGGGGCCGACTAAGCTGTTTCGGGCTGGGAAGTGGCCGAAGATCAAGGCTCAGCGGGAGAAGAAGTGTAAGGAGTGGCTGAACGGATGCAGCAGGCTGTTCCGCAACAAGCTACCGGGATTCGACCTCAAAGCAGCAGAGAGGGAGCTCCCGACTTTCTGCGCCATCATGGAGAGCCACCATGAGATGGAGAGCTTCTCCCAGGGCCTGTCCAACTTTCTCGGGAGTCCAGACTCAAAGAGGTAGGCCAACTTTGATTAAATGACTCTTGTAATAGAAACTTGGGTTGCTAACTGCTACTGTTGTGTTGTTTCCCTTGTGGTGTGTGAACGAATGTGCCTAGCAGGAGATGGCCCAACCTCATCCTACTGTGGCAGGCGCTAGCTGTGCTCCCCCTCTCAACCGTGGAGTACGAGAGGGGGTTCTCCAGGCAGAACGTCATCAAGTCCTGGATCCGTGGAGCGCTGTGCAATGCGCGACTGGGGGGGCTGATGCAGATATCGCTCCTGAAGTATGAGATCGACTGGCCGGAGGCGCTGGAGGTGTGGAGGTCCCTGTGGAGGAGGCGCCCTGCGAAGAGCTTGAAGCTGGCTGTGGCAGAGAGGGAGAGGAAGGGGAAGCAGAAGGAGGGTGAAGATGTGGCTGCAGGACATGCTGGAGAGAACGAGGATGAGGTGGAGGAGGAGGAGGACGATGAGGTGGAGCAGGCCTTCGGCGACGATCAGGAGGTCTTGGGGGAGGAAGAAGTGGAGGACAATCCATCCCTGTCGGACGATGAGGACGTGGAGGAGGTGTACTTCATTGACAAGCCTGTGCACTAGATAGCATAGGAAAGAAAGAGCAGGCAGTTGTATCATTTTGAAAAATAGTGCAATGGTAATAGCAACCCTATTTCTGAGCTGTGAACCCTGTGCTGTCACAGTAGGCCTTCGTTTGACACAAAGCCATCAGGGTAGCTGCCTCGCGAAAAATGTGCCCTCATAATAGAGGGGCAAATTTTTTTAACGGAATCAGGGAGCCCCAAAACGAAACGTCAGCCCTGCACTGATATTTCAGAGCTAAGTGGTGTAGTAACACTGATGATATTGAGTTAGATCTTACGAGGTATAGCAAGATCACTCGAGTAAAATGTGCTCTCCTTCAGATATGCTCACATCGCGTCACGAACTTGGTTTCTTCGCGGAGATCTCGCCACAACTCACTACAACACCAACAACTAATTTGTGCGGAATACTTTATCGTATGTTTGAACACTTACTAGAAAGAGTAGTTTTTGTGATCTACCCTGACAGAAAAAGGTGAAAGCGGGGCGTTGGCCTTACACGAAAGAGCATCTCAAAACCTATCCAAGGCCCTGCTGCATATACATCTTATAAACGGGAGGAAAGCATTGAAGTAGCCTAGGAATCAATGTCGAGAGAATCGAGTGTGATCGGAGGTGCAAAGAGAAACCTAGAAAGTGTTGTACCCTCTAAAGGCAACTCACTTAGCCTAACAAAGCATATAAACATTATTTGGCACAACCCCATAGGCTAAGTGAGGTGCATCCTGTCAAGAAGCTAGAGTAAGTTAGGCTTAGGAGCCATGGCTTGGGTAGCTTAGGAACTTAGGTTTAGGGTTGAACAAAACTAGCAAGAAAGTTAACCAAAGCAAAGAGGGCTTCAACATGGAATTGCAGATACAAATAGATGAGAAACATGCAAGGAGTGGTGCACCACCAAACAGGACAGCTATGTAACTACATTACAGCTAGAACTATATGCACTTATACAGAACTATAAAGTATATTCTGACACACCCCCTAAGTGCATGCAGAAATAGCCATGTGCAGAACACCCCTTGAAGTGGTACACCCTGTAGGGCACAACAGAAGAAGAGGGCAAGTGAGGAGGAGGAGGGACTATGAGAGGAGAGGAGGTGGTAGGCGGCTGCTGAAGCTGCTGGCACACGGCGCAACTGGAGCAACTGGCACATGGGCAACTCGAGCAACTAGCACACTAGCAACTGGAGCAACTGGCACACACGCGATTGGAGCAACTGGCTCACGGGCAACTAGAGCTGCTGGCTTCACGGCGGCCACCCCCCTTCAACCCCCCATTTTCCCAAAAATCCCTTTCACACCCCTCGGCATCCCTACCGCCACTCCATCGTCTCCCCCACCCACCCCCCCCCCCCACAGCGGCATGTGCGGCAGTGGGAGAGAGAGGAGGAGGGGCGGCAGCAGATTACTGACACCCGCCAACCCCATACCCTCCCCCCAACTGCTACACGCGCAGAAGGGAGATGAAGGAGAAGGGGGGGGGGCGGGGTAGGAGATGCGCAGGCGACAGCAGGGCGCGCTAGCGGGCAGAAACCGTCGTGAGTCCAAGGCGCGCGACGGGCAGAAACCGCCGCACGCCCGAGGCGCGCGGCGGGCAGGAGTTGCGCGCCTCGGGGCGCACGACGGGCAAGAAACCGTCGCGCGCCTCGGGGCACACGATGAGCAGAAACCGCAGCACGCCCGAGGCGCATGACGAGCAGAAACAGTCGCGCGCGCGTGGCGCACGACGAGCAGGAAACCGGCGCACGCCCGGGGCGCGCGACGGGCAGAAAATAGGCGCATTGGCGATGGGCCCATTAGGTCTTAGGAGCTTCATCGCTTTGATAACATGTCAAGAAGCTAGATTACCGTAAGTTAGGCTTAGGAGCCATGGCTTGGATAGCTTAGGAACTTACGGTACCCAAGCCATGGCAGAGCACAGGCAGAGCAAGCAGCAAGAAACAATGCTACAACAACCTAGCACCAGTCGTCAGTCTCGGGGTGCTGCTCGCTCCACCCTTTCACGAAGTTGTTGGGAGACTCGGTTGCCCCAGTTGGTTCTAATGGAAAGAAATGTGACCATCACACGGATGCCTTCTTCAATCGCCCCTAGGTAGGAAAGAGGAGCTTATGGTTGAACCATAATCAGTATCGTGACCAAGTGCGCGAAGCATACGAGCGTACATACCGTTGCCATGGCGGTTTCGCGGCCTTGGTCCGATTCCTCGTCCTTCCACAAATCGAGACGCTGTTTGTGACGCTTCATTATCTGTACATCGGTGTTTCTTTTGTTCGTACAATGGCAAATCTGCTTTAAAAGAACGTTGTGCAAGTGCTCAATTAGGTTCGTGCTAACCACCCGTTCTAATGGATGAAACAAAATGCCGCATCAGGTGGGTTTTGATCAGGTTCCATTCTGAGTTCCGTCTTTCACCAACAGCTTTACAAGCCTGTGTCAAGAGGGGGAGAATGAAAAAAAGACCAGCCATTAATATGAGGCCTAGAAGATGTACTCCAACACCCCCTCATTCAGCCGCTAACACACTTACACAAGTAGTCTTTGCGTGCGCACTGTCGTGCATGCCCACTTTCCGCTCTAGCTCTCGTAGGCTGCCCTTAGTGTGAAGGGGGCTGTTGCAGTAGCTATACCAATCAAGGTAAGCTCGTATCGCCTCGAGTTGTTCCGCATATAGAATATCTGCCACTAAGAAAATTAACACATGCAACGATGTGGATGTGGAATGGGTTTGAGTAAGGACAAAGGGGCTCAAAAGCCTAGCCGCGCACATTGCCATGGGTTGTGAGAAAGGGAGAGCTGTGGGATGTTGCGGGGATATTACAGGGATGGGAGAAAGGAGACTCATAGGCCTGCGCAAGCACATTAAGGGTAAGGGGAGGGAGAGATGGGGAGAGCCGTGGGATGTTGGGGGGATATGACATGGGTGGGAGAAAGGAGAGGCAAGCTTTGTTGATGTAAGTAGGGGTGCCACCGCACCATGCAGAACGTAAGAGAGAAAGGGCAGGGTGGTGAGATGTGGAGTAAATGGGACCCCGGTTGGTTACACTATCGTTAAACTCATGAATGTAGGGGACAAGGCCTGACTTCAAGGCAAAAAAGGGTGGGACAAATGTGAGGAAGAATTTCGGTGGAACAATGCTTGGGGGGTAAAATGGTTGTAAGGTCTTGAGAGAGGTGGCACTAAGGTAAAAAAGCAAGTAGATAGAGCATAACGGAGGGAATGAGGAGGCATGCATGTCAAAACTGGTTTGCATACTAAAAATACATGGCTGGCCCAAAGACTTACCTGCATGACCGTCCTATGTAGGAATGCTGGGACCATTGCCTTGTTTTCAAAGTATTCCTTCTCCGGAAACCGCATCGAGCTGATGCGAGTTGGTTTTTGGACTGTTTTAAGCCTCCTGTTGTCGGGGATTGAATAAGTGGTTGCTAGTATACTACAAACCCAATCCATAATAAGTGCCAAAACCAATTGAGTGCTGGTTGCAAGATGCATCCTGCCATCGCAAGATCCCCTGCCCATTGACTAGGACATACTTATCAAGCTTCTTCACCACCCTCGGCACTGCTTTGTGAATGCACTTGATAATGTGGTCCAGGATCCCCAAATCCGATATATGCATGATATCCGGCATAACTGCTAGATAAGGGTTTGCCCATGGTTGCCCATTGCCACAGTGCGCACTGTTAAAAAATGTGGAGCAGTATAGGGTTCAATGGATGTTTTTTAAGCACTACCGAAATGACCATGCATAAGCATACAACATTACATGGTCAACACAAGTTACAACGTTGCATGAATCTCAAATTGCTCAGAACCAACACCATACGGAACCACTGATACTGTCTAAAAAACGGAGTAAGACTACGATGCAACTTGTAGGGCCCTAGTAAAGCTCACCTCAGCGTCGAACGTCAAATACTTTGATAGAGTGTTGTCATCATCATATGCTTCCCCCTCCGCCTAAGACAACACCCACTGTTGCTGTTATGGAGTGCAAACAATGTGTTCCATGTTGATTGATGAAAGATTGTTCTGCCGCAATAAAAAAAACATGCCGACAAAAGTGCGGCCACAGTTTGGCCTAGAGAGGATAGGAGACCATGGTACAAAGGAAAAGATTGAGACATGCCATAGTGAGAATAGGAGGCTCTGTGAAAGAGAACCCATTTACCACCGGCTCCCACACCTATGTTAGGTAGGAAGGGGAGTGGGGATCCGAATTTGGAGATGCTAAGGGCTGGTGGGAGCACGTGCGGCACCCTCGCTTTGAAAGGGATCTCGTTCCCCCCCTGCACGACACCTGTGGGGCCGAGGGGGATAAGGTTGAGGTAGGAAAGAATGGGGATGAGGATTTTAGGTTGCTATTGGCTGGTGGCAGCACGTGCATCACTGGCACTTTGAAAGGGAACCCGTTTGCCCCTTCCTCCACACTTGGGTGGCAGACGGAAGATGGAGCGGAGGGAGAGAGGGGGATGGGCGTGAGGATTTGTAGCTGTCCATTCGGCAGCTAAGCGTTGCGCTGGAACACCAACTCGCTAAATTACCAGAGATTACACCCTATCCACGTAGCAAATGCTGCATGGCTTCATGCAGCGCTGGCCAGAGAGTGTGCATGTCAATTTGCCCGATTCTGGGTAGTCACATGCCCACCCGAGCATCAGCGGTATCACCTTATGCTTGACACCGTTCGCATCCTTCAGGAGTACACCCCTGCATAGCATATGATGCACAAAAATACGAGAGTTGGTCCGAGACTAGACAGGAGCCTCATGTCCTGGGGGGAGCAAACTACCATCAGACTGTAGATAAGTACACACTTATGATTATGCAAAACATCTCATCTTACATTTCTTTCAGTTGAACCAGAGGTTACATCAACTTGGCCACGCAGGTGTTGAAGATTTTTGCACATGCCAGCTTCCATCGCTGACTCTTTCCCTCCCATGATTTCAGAATTTTTTTCATGCGACGTGAACGTCTCCAGTCCCCGTGGCAGGTCGGCTGCCTGGCGCATCAGTTCCCGCTTGAACTGATCCATCTCTGTGAGTATCAGCCCCATCTTCTTGGCAGCCAGGCAGGTAAGCATCATTTCTGGGTTTTTCGCACCCACTCCCCCTTCCATCTCTGGTGTGATCAGGAGCTCCTTGCTCCAGAAGTGAAAACATTTTTCTGACGTGACCTTGTTCTCGTGTTGGTATGCATGCCCTTCACCCAGCCAATGTATCGAGTCGGGAAGCCCATTTTCTCCATCACTTCGAAAATGAAGTTTCGGGACACCGAGTCGAACGCTTTTTTGAAAGCAACAAGCAGCATGAACCAGTCCTCCTTCCCGTTCTTGGCTGCATCAATGATATCAGCAACCAGCCCCACCGCGTCTGTTATTCTCCTTCCCAAGATGAAACTAAACTGTTCCCATGAGATCACCTTGTGAAGGACCTTCTTAATCCTGCCTGCCAAGACCCGCGCCATAATTTTGTAGCTAATGTTCAGCAATGTTATAGGGCGGTAGTTCTCAAACTGCTCTATCGCTCCCTTCTTGTGCAGGAGGATCGTCACCGCATCTTTGACGCTGGTCGGGAGCGAAGAGGTGAGGGTGAAATCCCGAACCAGGCCCATTACATGTTTCCCAAGCGTGTCCCAGTGCAGCTCGAAAACCTCCTTCGGCAGCTCGTCTTTCCCTGGTATTTTGTTGCACGACATTTCTTTTAACGCCTGCTTAACTTCTTTCTCCGTCCACTCCTTTTGCAGATTCTCTATATCAATGTACGTCAACTGTTTTCCCACGACCCGTTTCCAGTCCGAGATTGCTGTGTGCTTATCCTCCCCAAAGAGACTGCGGAAGTAGTCCGACGCTGCTTCCAGGATTCGCTTTGGTTCTGACACCATTCCTCCCGGGACCGCTACCTTCGCTATTCGAGTCCTGGTTTTCCGCGTCTTTATCCTCGCCGACAAATGCGGTGACGGAACTTCTCCCGATAACGCCAGCTCCATTCCAGCCATGGTATGCATCCTGTCCCTCCGACACGCAATGTCGAAGGAAATGGCCCCGCCCTCGCTTGAGCGTAGCTGATCTCGCTGTAGACGGGAAGTTCGCGACGGAACGGTTGACGAAATGGGCTTCTGCAGTTCGGCGGAAGTTGCGGTCGAGCAGGCTCTGCTCGACGGAATCTGGTCGACGAACTCTGCGCGATGAGCTCTGGTCGACGATCTCTGCGCGGCGAGCTTCCGTCGAAGAGCGCTGGTCGAAGAACTCTGGTCGAAGAGTTCTGGTCGAGAAGTTCTGCTCGGCGGATTCTGTTCGACCGAGCAGAGTCGAGCTGATCGACCGAAGTTGCAGAGTTGCGCGAAACTCTGCGAAGGCGTGCGAACATTCGCCCAGGAGATTTTGGCGAAGTTCTACCTGCGGAACGGCATCACGTGGTCGACGGTGCGCACCTGGCGAAACCGACGACACGTTTTCTACCTGGCACCTGCGCAATGTGCCTGACGGTGAAACCGCCAACCTGCACCTACTTGGTAGGTGCGCACATCTGCGCAGATAGACAATCTGCGGCCGTAGAAAGTTACATGCGATTGCAGGTAGTCACCTGCGACTGCAGCGTTGGCGAGCCGCGCTTCTGCTGCGCTGGCAGAGTTCGCCCTTGCTAGGAGTTCCATGCCATTCTAGTCTTTTGTTCTGCATGCCTCAATTGTACTCTATTCTTTCCTATCAACTTTGTTAATGCAAGTTGTTCTTTCCTTAGTGGAATTCTTGCCAAACTTCTCAGTGAACATAGCAAGCAGTAAGAACGCTAGCAGAGCGCTACGATCACTCGCACAACCCCGTGCCCTCCTCCGTAGTCCACTCCCGTTGTGTAGTGACTCTCCGCATGGTGCGGTGAGCGTGGACGGCCCCGCGTTAGAACCTTCAGATTAGCCGACTCTTGCGTTACTTACCTAAGTTGTAGTAGGCCGGCAGTCTAAACCGCCATGGTCGACCAGGAGGAGGTCGCTGCAGGCGTAGAGGATACCCTGCAGGCGCGGTTAGAAGACGTTCGGGCACGCCACGCAGCTGGCGAGTACGGCGGAGCAACCTTGGAGGTTATGCTCTTTGGAACCCGCGTGCAGTGGGCGCGCGAGCACCCAACGACCCGTACTGAGGCGGATGGACTGCCCGCCACTCCCCGACCGGCACGCAACGAAGGCGGCGTCGACGACCAGGTCGACGGCGGTGACCAAGTCGGCAGTGAAGGAGGCAGCACGAGGCTTTGTGGAGTGATTCGGGCCGCTGACGTCGGTGTCGGCGGAATGCAGGCGCGATTTCAGCGCTCGGCGGTAGCGGGAAGCTCGAACGGCAACGCCAATGGCCGAAGTCAATCTCCCCTACGGAGTGGAGTCAGACCAACTTCGGCAACTCATGCGTCGGCCGGTCGGGACGGAGGCATCGCGCCGGCGTACGGATATTTCAAGTTTTCGCCGAACAAGATTGCTGTGCTGAAGCTGCTCGAAGGTCGCCACGACTTGATCACATGGATTGAGTCCATCGAGCCGCAGCTGGAGATCGCCGGATTGAAGAAGTTCGTCGACGGCAATGTTGCGACGCCGGACGCAGACGACTCTGAACTCTGGGCGGAATTTCGCGCTGCTCATCTACTAACCTTCATGGTCATTTCGAGGTGTTGTTCGCCTCTGGTGCAGGTCGCATTGACGTCGTGCAGACAACAGGTGGATGCTGGCTACCAAGCGTGGCAGTACATTATGTGCACCTACAAAGCGACGGACGACCTCTACATAAGCCAGCTGGAGAGGAAATTGGCCAACCTTCGGATGGGCGAGCAGGAATCGGCGACCGAGTACTGCAATCGAGCGCGGCGAATTTTGGCCGACATGCGGATGGCTGGCTTCTAGTACTCGGCGGCGTCACGCATGTCCTCAATGGCCTCCCCTCGGGCTACAATCTGCTGCGTCGGATGCTGACGATGCCTGGCGCGCGTGAGTTGTCGAACATTGCATGTTTATGTTGTGTAGGCTGTAGTGGGTTTGACCTTAGGGGGTACACAAAGTTAGGGTTTCCTACTTGTACCCACCTTGCTGTTAGTTCATTCATTCCTGGTTCAGGTATTCTGACATGGTTTCAGAGCAGGTCCTTCGCTAGGACCTAAGTTTTTTTTTCGGGCCCACCACTACTACTGACTGCCTACTAGCGCCCTCGTGCGCCCTACTGCAGGAGCGCTCCCTAGCGACTCCTCCCCAGCGCCCTAGTGCACCTTTTTAACGGCCCCTTAAGGCCCCGTCGACCCCGCGCGCCGCCCCTTAGCGACCCGCGCGCCGCCCCTTAAGGCCCCGTCGACCCCGCGCGCCGCCCCTTAGAGGCCCCGCTGGCCCCGTCGACCCCGCGCGTGCCCCGCGTAGAGGCTCCGCTGGCCCCGTCGACCTCGCGAGCGCCCCGCTTAGAGGCCCCGCTGGCCCCGTCGACCCCGCGCGCGCCCCGCTTAGAGGCCCCGCTGGCCCCGTCTACCGCGCGCGCCTCCCCTTTAGCGGCCCCGTCGACCCCACGCGCCGCCCCTTAGCGGCCCCGTCGACCCTACCCACCGCCCCTTAACGCCCCGCACGCGACAGCCACGGCCCCGCCAGAACTAGGCCGCCCAAACAGAACCGCCCGAACCGAGCCGCCCAGTTCGATCCGAGCCGCGCCGCCCTACCTGAACCGAGCCGCGCCGCACGTACTGAGCAGCTTCTCTGGACCGAGCCACCCTACCTGCGTCGCGCTGCCTACTGCGTTTAGGGTGCTCTTACTGCTGCTACTACTGCAACTATGGCTAGTCCTCCTGCACTAGCTTTCGATGCTGAGGGCCGCCCAGTGAAATTTGACACCTGGCTAGATGACCTGCACCTCTTCCTACAGCTCACTGCCAAGGAGGACATCTCACTGTACGATCATGCCCTCGGCCATTCTACTGCCCCTGATGCTACTGCTGACAGTACTGTCCGCTCACAGTGGCAGACTCGTGACGCCCACGCTCGCTTCGCTATTCGCAACTCCCTGCCGATAGATGAACGCGAGCACTTTGGCCAGCACAAGACTGCTAAGGAACTGTACACTGCTGTCGTTGCCCGCTACTCCTCACCTGCTTCTGCCGCACTAGGCCGCCTCTCACTCCCCTACCTGTTCCCCGACCTGGCCTCCTTTCACACAGTTGCTGACCTCATCACCCACCTCAAGACTAGTGAGGCCCGCTTCCGTGCCGCTATGCCCGATGAGTTCCTTGCTACGAACCCCCCCCCGCTCTGGATCACTCTCTACCACATAGTCACCCGCCTCCCTGACTCTCTGCGTGCAGTCAGGGATCACTTCCTAGCTCGCTGCCCCACTGAGCTCACCATAGCCCTCCTCGAGAAGGAACTACTTGCAGCTGAGGCTAGCATAGTCGCTGTAGGTGCCTCTCGTGGCGACCCCCGCACCCCTTTCTTTGAGGGGTGTTCCCCTTCCCCCCTTCTTCCTTCTGCAGCCTCTGCTTCTGCTGTCGACCTCCTTGGTGCTGAGAAAGTCGGGGCTGCGTCTGCTCTGAGCTGGCACCGCAGGAGCAAAGGGGGAAAGGGAGGCAGAGGTGACGGCGGAGGAGGCGGTGGTGGAGGCGGTGGCGGCGGTGGGGGTGGTGGTGGGGCTGGAGGGACTAGTGGCAGCGGTGGGGGTGGTGACGGCAGCGGCGGGGGCGGTGGCAGGGGCGGGGGCGGTGGTGGAGGCGGCGGTGGTCGCAGCGGCGGCAGGGGAGGGGGTGGTCGAGGAGGTGGCGGCGGCGGTGGTGGTCGTGGAGGCGCTGGCGGTGGCCAGAGCCAGCAGCACACTCCGTCGCTCCAGGAGGCCCGTGAGTGGTACTCTCAGCACGGGGGGGGGGGGGGGGGGCGGGTGGCTTTACCTGCACGTACGTCATCCGCACTGGTGACCGCACTGGTCAGACGTGTGGGAGGCCGCACCCCACGCAGCGCTGTTTCTCTCGCCTTGACGACGCTTGGCGTACTCAGTTCCCTGATGCCACTGAGCTGCCCCGCTGGGCTGATCTGATGAGGAAGGGAGTTGATATCTATGCACTAGACTTTGATGCTATTCTCACTGCCATGTATGTGATGTTTACTAGTGGAGAGGGTGCTCAGTACCTGCGTGTTCCGCCCGACCCGGGCATTCGGACCAGTGAGGCTGCCGCTCTAGGTGCTAGTGAGACTGCCACTCCAGGTACTCGCGTGTCTGCTACCTCAGGTGCTGGTGAGGCTGCTGCTCTAGGTGCTCGTGAGTCTGTGCCCCCTGGTACTGAGTCGACTGCGGCACTGCACACCTTCACACTGGACTCAGGTGCTTCTCGCTGTTTCTTTCGTGACCGCACTGTCCTTGAGCCACTCGCTCGGCCAGTTGTTGTCTCCCTCGCTGACCCCTCTGGGGGTCCGGTCATTGCGACCTCCTCCACTGTCCTTCCTTGTCCTGCGGTCCCGTCGGGCACACTGTCAGGTCTCCACCTCCCCTCGTTCTCTACGAACTTGGTGGCGGGTTGTGCGCTCCAGGACGGGGGTGTTCACCAGTTCACCCCTGCCTACGAGCGCGTGACACACTGCACGTGTGCTCGGACGGGCCGTCACCTGGCTACCTTCACTCGGCAGCCGGGGTCGGACCTGTACACACTGACCACTGAGTCCCCTCAGGTAGCTGCGTCTGCGTCTGCGTCAGGTCAGCTGTCGGCCCCCTGCTCGTGTCGCTCTCTGGCGCACGACACCGTCCTCTGGCACCACCGACTTGGTCACCCGTCTGTGCAGCGCCTTCGTGCCATGCACAAGCGGTACCTTGTCTCTGGTCTTCCCAGGGTTCTCCCTCCCCTCCCACCCTCGCCTGCTCCTCCCTGTCTTCCCTGTGTCGAGGGGCGGCAGCGCGCCGCCCCTCATTCCTCCTCGTTTCCCCTGACGACTGCTCCCTTGCAGACGCTCCACATGGACGTGTGGGGCCCAGCCCGCGTCCGTGGACAGGGTCAGGAGAGGTACTTCCTGATCGTTGTTGACGACTACTCGCGCTACACCACGGTCTTCCCCTTGCGCACCAAGGGTGAGGTCCCTGATGTCTTGATCCCTTGGATCAGCAGAGCTCGTCTCCAGCTCAGCGAGCGTTTCCGCTCGGACTTTCCTGTCCTGCGCTTGCACTCTGACAGAGGTGGTGAGTTCTCCTCCGACCTCCTGGCAGCCTACTGTGCGGAGCACGGCATTGAGCAGTCGTTCACGCTTCCGGCCTCTCCACAGCAGAATGAGGTTGCTGAGCGCCGCATTGGCTTGGTCATGGAGGTCGCTCGTACCTCCTTGATCCATGCGGCTGCCCCCCACTTTCTGTGGCCGTTTGCGGTCCGATACGCTGCGCATCAGCTCAACCTCTGGCCCCGTGTCTCCTTGCCGGAGACTTCCCCGACACTGCGTTGGACGGGAGAGGTTGGCGATGCGTCGCGCTTTCGGGTCTGGGGATCCCGAGCTTTTGTTCGCGATACGTCCGCGGACAAGCTCTCCTCTCGCGCTAATCCTTGTGTCTTCCTTGGCTTTGTCCCGGACGCGCCTGGTTGGCAGTTTTACCACGCCACCTCGCGCCGTGTCCTGTCCTCTCAGGACGTCACTTTTGACGAGTCCGTCCCCTTCTACTGCCTCTTCCCCTATAGCACTGCCCCGCTCCCCCCCCCGCCGCTCTTCCTCGCTCCAGGTGCTGCTGTACTAGACCCCCTCCCCCCTCAGGGTGCCGCTCCCTCAGGTGTGTCCCAGGTAGACCCGGTTGAGCCTGTCGAGGTAGCTGTCGACTCTCGTCCTGCTTGGGGTACTGAGCCTGCGGGTGCTGAGCGTGAGGGTGCTGAGCCTGAGTGTGCGGAGCCTGAGGGTGCGGAGCCTGGGGGTGCGGAGCCTGGGGGTGCGGAGTCTGGGGGTGCGGAGCCTGGGGGTGCGGAGTCTGGGGGTGCTGAGCCTGGGGTTGCGGAGTCTGGGGGTGCTGAGCCTGGGGGTGCTGAGCCTGGAGGTGCTGAGCCTGGGGGTACTGAGTCTGAGAGTGCTGAGTCTGGAGGTGCTGAGCCTGGGAGTGCTCCACCTGGAGGAGCCCTCTCCTCACAGCAGCTGCAGGAGAGGTACTTACAGTACTGCAGCCTCAGGAGAGGTGCTTCTGGAGCCAGGAGTGCTGCTGGAGCTGGTACTAGTGCTTCCCCTCCTGGCCGGGAGCTGCCCTCCCTTCAGCGGATCCGAGAGTGGTACACGCGGCGCTGTAGCCTTCGGAGTGGCTCTCCTGGTGTCACGGACCCTGGTGCTGCAGGTACTGCTGCTGCTGGCGGTGCTGCTGGTGGTGGAGCTACTGGAGGTGCTGCTACTGGCGGTATTGCTAGCACTACTGGTGGTGCTACTGGTGCCGCTTGTGGGAGCTGCTGCTGGTACTGCGGACCCTGGAGTTGGAGGTACTGCTAGTGTTGCGGACCCTGGAGTTGGAGCTGTGGCTGGTGCTGAGGACCCGGGCGTTGGAGCTGCTGCTGGTGCTGCGGACCCTGGAGTTGGAGCTGCTGCTGGTGCTGCGGACCCTGGAGTTGGAGCTGTGGCTAGTGCTGAGGACCCGGGCGTTGGAGCTGCTGCTGGTGCTGCGGACCCTGGAGTTGGAGCTGCTGCTGGTGCTGCGGACCCTGGAGTTGGAGCTGCTGCTGGTGCTGAGGACCCGGGCGTTGGAGCTGCTGCTGGTGCTCCGGACGCTGGAGCTGCTGCTGGTGCTGAGGACCCGGGCGTTGGAGCTGCTGCTGGTGCTGCGGACCCTGGAGTTGGAGCCGCTGCTGGTGCTGCGGACCCGGACGTTGGAGCCTCGGGAGCTGGAGCTGCTGCTGGTGCTGAGGACCCTGGCGCTGGTGTCTCTGCTGGTTCTGGAGACGCTGCGCGGCTGCGACCGTACTTCGTGCCGCTCCTTCAGCAGGTTCTTGGTCAGACTCCTCCTCCTTGTCCTCCTCCCTCCTTAGAGTGTCCTCTGCCTGTCCAGCCGCAGTCACAGTTACCGCCTGCCTCGCCTCTCCCTGGTCCTTCTCCTTACACTGGTCCCACAGGAGGTCTTACGGAGCGTCGTGAGCCTGAGTCTCGTCCTGTGTCGCCTGCGTCTCGCTCTGCGTCGCCTGTTCGTGCTGCTCGCACTGGTCGTCGTGTCCCACGTGAGCGTCCTCCTCCTGTCCCTGGCACTCACTACATGACTCTGCGTCCCTCCACTGCTCCTCAGCGTGTCCCTCTGCCGTCTCCTCCTGCGTCCTCTCTTCCTACTCTTCCTGACCCGGAGTCTGACTCCCTTCGTGCTGCCAGTCCTGTTAAATTGTAATGTGTTATATGTTGGTAGGCTGTAGTGGGGTAGCCAATATGGGGTACAACCCCAACTAGGGTTTGCTACTTGTACCCAACTGTTTCATTCAATGCATCATTCTTGCCTAGTTCTTTTCACATGGTATTCAGAGCAGGAGGTCCCTAGGACCTACCGACCGTTTTTTTTTTAAGGGCCCACCACCGCTCGCATGCGGTTACCACGCTACCCCGTGCCCTAGCCTCGTAGCGCCCTCGTGCGCCCTCGTTAGCGCCCTCGTGCGTCCTCGTTAGCGCCCTCGCGCGCCCTCGTTAGCGCCCTCGCGCGCCCTCACTAGCGCCCTCGTGCGCCTCTCGTTAGCGCCCTCGCGCGCCCCTCGCAGCGTCGCCCGCCCGCCGAGCCGCCCGCTCGCAGCGTCGCCCGCCTACCGCGCTGCCCGTTTCGCAGCCCGCCCGCCGCGCTGCCTGCTCGCAGCGTCGCCCGCCCGCCCGCTGCCCGCTTGCAGCGTCGCCCGCCCGCCTCGCTGCCCGCTTGCAGCGTCGCCCGCCCGCCCGCTGCCCGTTTCGCGGCGTCGCCCGCCCGCCGCGCTGCCCGCTCGCAGCGTCGCCCGCCCGCCTCGCTGCCCGCTTGCAGCGTCGCTCGCCCGCCCGCTGCCCGTTTCGTCGCCCGCCCGCCTCGCTGCCCGCTTGCAGCATCGCCCGCCCGCCCGCTGCCCGTTTCGCAGCCCGCCCGCCGCGCTGCCTGCTCGCAGCGTCGCCCGCCCGCCCGCTGCCCGCTTGCAGCGTCGCCCGCCCGCCCGCTACCTGCTTCGCAGCCCGCCCGCCGCGCTGCCCGCTCGCCGCGTCGCCCGCTCGCCCCGCTGCCCGCTTCGCAGCCCGCCCGCCGCACTTCCCGCCTGCAGCGCCGCCTGCCCACCGCGCTGCCCGCTTCGTAGCCCGCCCCCCGCACTGCCCGCTCGCCGCGTCGCCCGCCCGCCGCGCTTCCCGCCGAGCTACCTACCTGCAGCGCTGTGGCAGCTTCCTTTGCTCAGTCGCACTGTCGCTATGGCTTCCATCCGCGTGCTGTCGTTCGATGCTGAGGGCCGCCCTGTGAAGTTCGCCACTTGGCTGGATGACCTGCAGCTGTTCCTTCTGAGCGATAGCAAGGAGCATGTGTCGCTCTATGATTACGCGTCTGGTGCTGCACCTGCCCCCCCTGCCACAGCTGAGCTTAGTGTTCGTTCCCACTGGCAGACTCGTGACGCAGCTGCTCGCCTA
The DNA here is from genome assembly GCA_947470075.1 of Closterium sp. Yama58-4. Taxonomy (NCBI): domain Eukaryota; kingdom Viridiplantae; phylum Streptophyta; class Zygnematophyceae; order Desmidiales; family Closteriaceae; genus Closterium; species Closterium sp. Yama58-4. Next base: position 37,186 of record CANIUD010000328.1, on the reverse strand, counting down.
GCCATTCGCAGTCACCTGCCGCTAGCTGAGCTCGAGCATTTTGGCGACTGCAAATCCGCTAAGGCCCTGTACGATGCTGTCGTTGCTCGCTACTCCTCGCCTGCCACAGCCGAGCTTAGCCGCCTCATGCTGCCGTACCTGTTCCCTGATCTGTCCACCTTTGCTACAGTCGCCGATCTTATCACCCACCTTCGCACTAGTGATGCTCGCCTGCGTGCCGCCCTTCCCACCGAGTTCTGCGCTAAGAATCCCCCTCCACTGTACTGGACACTCCACTTCATAGTCACCCGTCTCCCTGACACCCTCAGCTCAGTTCGAGACCACTTCCTTGCTCGCTGTCCCACTGAGCTCACAGTCGCCCTCCTAGAGGAGCAGCTGCTCGCGGCCGAAAAGAGCATTGTAGCTGTCGGTGCTGCTCGTGGCGCTCCTCGCACCCCCATCTTTGAGGGGTGTTCTCCCTCTCCCCTCGCTCCCTCCTACGCTACTGCTGCTGCTGTTGACTTCCTTGGTGCTGAGTCTGCTGGCGCTGCTTCTGCTCCTGGTGGGAGGCGCCGCACCGGCAAGGGCAAGGGGGGCAAGGGTGGCGGGGGTGGCGCTGGGGGGGGAGGAGGTGGGGGAGGTGGGGGGGGAGGCGGTGCTGGAGGGAGCGGTGGCGGGAGTGCTGGTGGGAGTGGGGTCGGCAGCGGAGGCGGGGGCGGCGGAGGGAGCGGTGGCGGTGGTGGCGGCGGCGGCGGCGGCGGCGGCGGCGGCGGCGGCGGCGGCGGCGGTGGCGGCGGCGGCGGCGGCGGTGGCGGCGGCGGCGGTGGCGGTCGGAGCGGAGGTAGTGGTGGTGGCGGAGGTCGGAGTGGAGGAACTGGCTCGGGTCAAAGCTCCCAGCAGCAGCAGCGTCCCCAGACGACCCAGCAGCTTCGTGAGTGGCTTGCTCAGCGTGGGACGTCGGGGGGCAATGGCCGCTGTTCCTATGTCATTCGCACAGGTGACCGCAAGGGACAGACGTGTGGGAGGTTCCACACCCCGTACCGCTGCTTCTCCCGCCTTGACGACGCTTGGCGTGAGGAGATGGGCGAGGATGTTGAGCGCCCCCGCTGGGCTGAGCTCATGAGGGCTGGTGTTGATATCTTTGCTCTTGACTATGATGCTATTATTGCTGCCATGTATGCATTGACTGTTAGTGCCGAGGGAGACTGTTACTTGTGTGTGCCGCCTGACCCAGGTATAGAGCCCGCTGCCCTGGGTACTAGTGAGTCTGCTCTCTCTGGTATGGTGCCCCCTGTACCTGCTCCCTCCAGTGCTGTCCCCGCTGTTTGCGAGTCTGCTCTCTCAGGTACAGCACCCACAGAGACTGCTCTCTCAGGTACCGCACCGGCTGAGGCCTGTCACACCTTCACCCTTGACTCAGGTGCTTCCCGTTGTTTCTTTCGTGACAGTACTGAGCTCACACCGCTTCCTGCACCGGTCCCAGTCTCCTTGGCTGACCCCTCTGGGGGCCCAGTCCTTGCCCAGTCCACCACTGTGCTCCCTTGTCCGGCGGTTCCGTCTGGCTCGTTGTCGGGTTTCCACCTCCCCTCGTTCTCGACGAACCTGGTGAGCAACGCTGTCATCCAGGATCAGTGGGTTGACACCTTTACCCCTGGAGGACAGCGTGTGGCGATCTGCACGTGCTCCAGGACCGGCCGTCACCTGGCTACGTTTACCCGTCGGCCGGGGTCGAGTCTCTACACACTGACCACTGCGTCTCCTCAGGTCGCTGCTGTCGGTCAGGTGTCCGCGTCAGGTCTGGTGGCCCACGCCTGTGAGTGTCGTTCCCTGTCGCACCGGACTCTTCTCTGGCACCACCGCCTGGGTCACCCCTCCTTGCCACGCCTCCGTGGCATGCACCGTCACCGCCTTGTGTCTGGTCTTCCCAGGTCCCTCCCTCCCCTCCCTGCCTCGCCTGCACCGCCTTGCCTTCCTTGCGTCGAGGGGCGGCAGCGCGCCGCTCCTCACTCCTCCTCGTTCCCCCCGACAGAGGCTCCTCTGCAGACCCTCCACCTGGACGTGTGGGGCCCAGCCCGCGTTCGTGGCCAGGGCGGTGAGCGGTACTTTTTGCTGGTTGTCGACGACTACTCGCGTTACACCACGGTCTTCCCCTTGCGCACCAAGGGTGAGGTCCCTGCTGTTCTGATCCCTTGGATCCGCACAGTTCGTCTCCAGCTCCGCCGCCGTTTCCGGACGGATCTTCCTGCCCTGCGTCTGCACTCTGACAGAGGTGGTGAGTTTTCCTCCGATCTCTTGAGGACCTTCTGTCAGGCGGAGGGCATCGAGCAGACCTTCACGCTTCCGGACTCCCCACAGCAGAATGGGGTTGCTGAGCGCCGCATTGGCCTGGTCATGGAGGTCGCTCGTACCTCCTTGGTCCACGCGGCGGCTCCCCATTTTCTGTGGCCGTTTGCTGTCCGGTACGCCGCGCATCAGCTCAACCTCTGGCCCCGTGTCTCCTTGCCGGAGACCTCGCCCACACTGCGTTGGACGGGGGAGGTTGGCGATGCGTCGCGCTTCCGGGTGTGGGGTGCTCGTGCCCTTGTCCGCGATACGTCTGCGGACAAGCTCTCCTCCCGCACGCTTCCCTGTGTCTTCCTTGGCTTTGTCCCTGACGCGCCTGGCTGGCAGTTTTACCACCCCACCTCGCGCCGGGTCTTCGCCTCTCAGGACGTCACCTTTGACGAGTCGGTCCCTTTTTACCGTCTCTTCCCCTACCGCACTGCCCCCCTCCCTCCCCCGCCGCTGTTCCTTGCTCCTGGTCCCCCTCCGGTAGACCCCCTTCCCCCTCAGGGTCCTGCTCCTTCAGGTGTCTCTCAGGTAGACCCTCCTCCCGTCGCTGAGCCTGTCGAGGTCACAGGTGACTCAGGTGCTGCTGCAGGTGGTGCTGCTGGGAGTGCTGAGTCTGGGGGTGCTGAGCCTGCGGGTGCTGGGCCTGGGAGTGCTGGGACTGCGGGTGCTGGGGCTGAGGGTACTGTGCCTGAGAGTTCGGCGCCTGGGGGTGCTGTGCCTGGGGGTGCTGCGACTGGGAGTGCTGAGCCTGCGTGTGCGGAGTCTGGGGGTGCTGCGCCTGCGGGTACTGAGCCTGGGGGTGCTGCTACTGAGCCTACGGAGCCTCGGGTTGCTGCGTCTGGGGGTGCTCCGGTTCGGGGTGCTGAGCAGTCTCTCACACCGCAGCAGCTTCGTGACTGGTACGTCCGGCGCTTTCGCCGTCCTCGTGGCTCGGCTGGAGCTGGCGGTGCTAGCGGAGTTGGAGCTGCCGACTCTGGGGGTGCTCTTCCTAGCGGTGCTGCGGACCCTGGGGGTGGCGCTACTGCTGGTGCTGCGGACCCACCTGGTGGAGCTGCTGCTGGTGCTGAGGACCCGAGCGGTGGCGCTGCTGCTGGTGCTGAGGACTCGGACGTTGGAGCTGCTGCTGGAGCTGAGGACCCGAGCGGTGGCGCTGCTGCTGGTGCTGAGGACCCGGCCGTTGGAGCTCCTGCTGGTACTGAGGACCCGGCCGCTGGAGTCTCTTCTGCTTCTGGAGACGCTGCGCGGCCGCGACCGTACTTCGTACCGCTCCTTCAGCAGGTTCTTGGGCAGGCTCCTCCTCCTTGTCCTCCTCCCTCCGTAGAGTGTCCTCCGCCTGTCCAGCCGCAGTCACAGTTACCGCCTACCTCGCCTCTCCCTGCTCCCTCTCCTTACACTGGTCCCACAGGAGGTCTTACAGAGCGTCGTGAGCCTGCGTCTCGTCCTGCGTCGCCTGTTCGTACTGCTCGCACTGGTAGTCGTGTCCGTCGTGCTCGTCCTCCTCCTGTCCCAGGCACTCACTACATGACTCTGCGTCCATCTACTGCTCCTCAGCGTGTCCCTCTACCGTCTCCTCCTGCGTCCTCTTTGCCTGCCGTTCCGGACCCTGAGTCTGACCGGTATCGCACTGAGCACCCTACTGTCACACGTCTCCTAGCCACTGTTGTCACTGACCCTACCTTTGAGTCCTCAGCTGCGTCTGCTCTGGTCGCTGAGTTGGTTGACTTTGCTGCTGCCTGTCGTCTAGACTACGCTGCTAGCCTTGTTGCTGAGTCAGAGTCTGCGTCTGTCTGTCCTCCGTCCGTCGGGGGTGAGTGTGCTCTTGGCACGGACGTCCTTGAGGACAGGCAGGAGGACTTTGACTCTCTCGCGGCTGCTGTACCTCATCTCGTGGCCTGGTTGCTTGCCCCTGAGGGAGACCCGGATGCACTAGACATCCCCACTCCGCGCACTTACGCAGAGGCGATCTCAGGTCCCTACTCCTCTCAGTGGCAGACAGCCATGGACGCAGAGATGGCATCCTGGAAGTCCACAGGCACCTACGTCGACGAGGTTCCCCCTCCTGGGGCGAACATCGTCGACGGCATGTGGATTTTCAGGGTGAAGCGGCCACCAGGTTCTCCGCCTGTCTTCAAGGCTCGTTACGTTGCTAGAGGCTTCAGTCAGCGTCAGGGGGTCGACTTCTTCCAGACCTTCTCCCCCACCCCGAAGATGACCACTCTTCGGGTTCTGCTGCACGTTGCTGCTCAGCGTGACTACGAGCTTCACTCTCTTGACTTCAGCACAGCGTTCCTGCAGGGCAGCCTGCACGAGGAGATCTGGCTGCGCCGCCCACCTGGCTTTACTGGGTCGTTTCCTCCTGGTACCCAGTGGAGCCTCCGCCGGCCAGTCTACGGTCTCCGCCAGGCGCCACGTGAGTGGCACGACACACTGAGGACTACACTTGCGGCTCTTGGGTTCGCGCCGTCTACTGCTGACCCGTCGCTGTTTCTGCGCACAGACACGTCGCTGCCGCCGTTCTACATTCTCGTGTACGTCGACGACTTGGTCTTTGCTACTGCTGACACTGAGGCACTCGCTCGTGTGAAGTCGGAGCTGCAGAAGAGACACACCTGCACTGACCTGGGTGAACTGCGTAGCTACCTTGGCTTGCAGATCACCCGGGACAGAGCTCGCCGCACCATCACCCTGACTCATGTCAGAAATAACTGAGCAGGAATGGGATGAACTAGCACAGAGTTTGGTACAAGTAGGAAACCCTAACTTTGAGTACCCCCTAAGGTGTAACCCACTACAGCCTACATAATATAAACATGCAATGTTTGACACACCCCCATAGGCGCAGTGGGAGACAACCACAGGGTCACAAGACCAGTCAAAGCAAAGCAAAGCAAGCTCAGGGTGGATCTCAAGGATTCCACACAAATTCCGAGCACAAGCAAGCGGTCACAAGACCAGTTCACATGCAGGTTTATAACAAAGCAAGAGATACAGTGATCACAACCTAGCAAAAGTAAACAAGTAGGCATATATATATAGTGATCACAGTACAAGCAAGGTCAAGAGGTAAGCAAGTGAGGCCCAGTAGGTACAAGGCCTAGCAGCGTGCAAAAGCGCTGATGGTCACAAGGCTGAAGCGCCTTGGTGAACACATCAGCAGTGTTGGCCTCCGTGGCCACGTAACGCAGACAAAGCTGACCACGCTGCTGCAGCTCTCGAGCAAGGAAGTACCGCAGAGCGATGTGCTTCGTTCTGTGCTCCAGTCTGTGCTCCTCACACAAGGCAATAGCAGCCTTGTTGTCGACGTACAGCACTGGAGGAGAACGAGGCCGCTCTCCGAGGTCGGTCAGCAGGTAGGTCAGCCAGCGTAGCTCCTGAGCAGCCATGGCTGTGGCGTAGATCTCAGCCTCACAACTGGAGCTGAGAACAGAAGAAGAGCGAGTAGAACGCCAAGAAACTGAGCCAGAGCCAAGGCTGAAGGTGTAACCCTGGGACGACCGCTGAGTAGCCTGATCGTCTGCCCAAGAAGCGTCTGAGTGCCCTGTGAGAACAACCCGGTCTCGCCCTCCAAGCACAAGCCCCATGCCCGACGTACTGCACAAGTAGCGCAACACCCTCTTAGCAGCATCCATGTGCTCCTTCCGGTGACGGCCAGGAGCGACATAGCGTGCTAGGATGCTAAGAGGGTATGCAAGGTCAGGTCGAGTGCAGGTCATCAGGTACATGAGGCAGCCCACAAGCTCTGGATACGGGCCACTCGGCTCTACGGACTCATCCGAAGGCAGAGCTGAGAGCGAGTGACCGGTAGGCAGAGGAGTGGACTGAGGCGAGGAGTACGTGAAGCGGAAGCGCTGGAGAACCTGCTGCACCATGTGTGACTGAGTCAGGGTGATGGTGCGCCGTGCTCTGTCCCGGGTGATCCGCAAGCCAAGATAGCTCGTCAGCTCACCCAGGTCTGTGCACGTGTGTCTCCTCTGCAGCTCCGACTTCACGTGAGCGAGTGCCGCGGTGTCAGCAGTGGCAAAGACCAAGTCGTCGACGTACACGAGGATGTAGAACGGCGGCAGCGAGGTGTCGGTGCGTAGAAACAGCGACGGGTCAGCAGTAGAGGGAGCGAACCCAAGAGCCGCAAGTGTCGTCCTCAGTGTGTCGTGCCACTCACGTGGCGCCTGGCGGAGACCGTAGACCGGCCGCTGAAGCCTCCACTGGGTGCCAGGAGGAACTGACCCAGTGAAGCCAGGTAGGCGGCGCAGCCAGATCTCCTCGTGCAGGCTGCCCTGCAAGAAAGCAGTGCTGAAGTCAAGAGAGTGAAGCTCGTAGTCGCGGTGAGCGGCTATGTGCAGCAGCACCCGAAGAGTAGTCATCTTCGGGGTGGGGGAGAAGGTCTGAAAGAAGTCTACTCCCTCTCGCTGACTGAAGCCTCGAGCCACGTAGCGCGCCTTGAAGACAGGTGGAGAACCCGGCGGCCGCTTCACCCTGAAAATCCACATGCCACTGACGATGTTCGCCCAAGGAGGGGGAACCTCGTCTACGTAGGTGCCTGTGGACTTCCAGGAGGCCATCTCTGCGTCCATGGCTGTCTGCCACTGAGAGGAGTAGGGACCCGCCATCGCCTCAGCGTAAGAGCGTGGGGTCGGGATGTCTGGTGCATCCGGGTCTCCCTCAGGGGCAACTAGCAAGGACACGAGACGGGGCAAAGCAGCAGCAAGGCAGTGGAACTCCTCCTGTCTGTCCTCAAGGACGTCCGTGCCGAGGGCACACTCACCCCCGACGGACGGAGGACAGGCAGACGCAGACTCAGACCTAGCGACAAGGCTGGCAGCGTAGTCTAGGCGACAGCGAGCAGCAAAGTCAACCAACTCAGCGACCAGAGCAGACGCAGCAGAGGACTCAAAGGTCGGGTCAGTGACAACTGTAGCGAGGAGACGCGTAACAGTGGGACTGGCAGCACGACGGGAGTCAGACTCCGGGTCAGGAAGAGTAGGAAGAGAGGACGCAGGAGGAGACGGCAGCGGGACACGCTGCGGAGCAGTGGAGGGACGCAAAGTCATGTAGTGAGTGCCAGGGACAGGAGGAGGACGCTCACGTGGGACACGACGACTAGTGCGAGCAGTACGAACAGGCGACGCAGGACGAGACTCAGGCTCACGACGCTCTGTAAGACCTCCTGTGGGACCAGCGTAAGGGGAGGGAGCAGGGAGAGGCGAGGCAGGCGGTAACTGTGACTGCGGCTGGACAGGCAGAGGACACTCGACTGACGGAGGAGGACTAGGAGGAGGAGCCTGACCAAGAACCTGCTGAAGGAGCGGTACGAAGTACGGTCGCGGCCGCGCAGCGTCTCCAGAAGCAGCAGGGACACCAGTGGCAGCCCCAACGCCCGAGTCCTCAGCACCAGCAGCAGCTCCAACGCCCGGGTCCTCAGCACCAGTAGGAGCTCCAACGCCCGAGTCCTCAGCACCAGCAGCAGCGCCACCGGTCGGGTCCTCAGCACCAGCAGCAGCTCCAACGCCCGGGTCCTCAGCACCAGCAGCAGGGCCACTGGTCAGGTCCTCAGCACCAGCAGCAGCGCCACCGGTCGGGTCCTCAGCACCAGCAGCAGCTCCAACGCCCGGGTCCTCAGCACCAGCAGCAGCTCCAGCCCCCGGGTCCTCAGCACCAGCAGCAGCTCCAGCGTCCGGGTCCTCAGCACCAGCAACAGCACCACTACGAAGACTGCAGCGCCGCGTGTACCACTCGCGGATCACCTGAATGGGGGGGAGCTCCTGGGTAGGAGGGGAAGTACCGGGACGAGCTCCAGAAGCACCTCTCCGGAGGCGGCAGTACTCGAGGTACCTCTCCTGCAGCTGCTGGGAGGAGAGGGCTCCTCCAGGTGGAGCACGCTCAGGCTCAGCACCCCCAGACTCAGCACCCCCAGACTCAGCACCCCCAGTCTCAGCACGTCCAGACTCAGCACCCCCAGGCTCAGTACCTCCAGGCTCCGCACCTCCAGGCTCCGCACCTCCAGGCTCAGCACCCCCAGGCTCCGCACCTCCAGACTCAGCACCCCCAGGCTCCGCACCCTCAGACGCAGCACTCCCAGGCTCAGCACCCCCAGACGCAGGACGCGAGTCAACAGCTACCTCGACAGGCTCACCCGGGTCTACCTGGGACACACCTGAGGGAGCGGCACCCTGAGGGGGGAGGGGGTCTGGTACCTCAGCACCTGGAGCGAGGAAGAGAGGCGGGGGGGGGAGCGGGGCAGTGCGGTAGGGGAAGAGGCGGTAGAAGGGGACGGACTCGTCAAAAGTGACGTCCTGAGAGGCCAGAACCCGGCGCGAGGTGACGTGGTAAAACTGCCATCCAGGCGCGTCGGGAACAAAGCCAAGAAAGACACAGGGAACAGCGCGACGCGAGAGCTTGTCCGCGGACGTGTCGCGGACAAAAGCTCGAGATCCCCAGACCCGGAAACGCGACGCATCGCCAACCTCTCCCGTCCACCGTAGAGTCGGGGAAGTCTCCGGCAAGGAGACACGGGGCCAGAGGTTGAGCTGATGCGCTGCGTACCGGACCGCAAACGGCCATAGAAAGTGGGGAGCAGCCGCATGGGTCAGGGAGGTACGAGCGACCTCCATGACCAAGCCAATGCGGCGCTCAGCGACCCCATTCTGCTGTGGAGAGGCCGGAAGCGTGAACGACTGCTCAATGCCGTGCTCAGCACAGTAGGCTGCCAAGAGGTCGGAGGCGAACTCACCACCCCTGTCAGAGTGCAAGCGCAGGACAGGAAAGTCCGAGTGAAAGCGCTTGGCTAGCTGGAGACGGGCTCGGCTGATCCAGGGGATCAAAACACCAGGGACGTCACCCTTGGCGCGCAAGGGGAAGACCGTGGTGTAGCGCGAGTAGTCGTCAACAACTATCAGGAAGTACCTCTCCTGACCCTGACCACGGACGCGGGCTGGGCCCCACACGTCCATGTGGAGCGTCTGCAGGGGAGCGGTCGTCGGGGGAAAGGAGGAGGAGTGAGGAGCGGCGCGCTGCCGCCCCTCGACACAGGGAATGCAGTCAGGAGCAGGGGAGTCAGGAAGGGGAGGGAGCACCCTGGGAAGACCAGCAACAAGGTCCCGTTTGTGCATGGCCCGCAGGCGCTGCACAGACGGGTGACCAAGGCGGTGGTGCCAGAGGACGGTGTCGTTCGCCAGAGAGCGACACGAGCAGGGGGCGGACAGCTGACCTGACGCTGATGCAGACGCAGCTACCTGAGGGGACTCAGTGGTCAGTGTGTACAGGTCAGACCCCGGCTCTCGAGTGAAAGTAGCTAGGTGGCGGCCCGTCCGAGCACATGTGCAGTGAGTCACACGCTCGTAGGCAGGGGTGAACTGGTGAACACCCCCGTCCTGGAGTGCACTACCTGCCACCAAGTTCGTGGAGAACGAGGGGAGGTAGAGACCTGAGAGTGTGCCGGACGGAACCGCTGGACACGGAAGGGTGGTGGAGGAGGTCGCAAGGACCGGACCCCCAGAGGGGTCAGCAAGAGAGACAGCAACCGGCCGAGCTAGAGGCTCAAGGACAGTGCGGTCACGAAAGAAAGAGCGAGAAGCACCTGAGTCCAGTGTGAAGGTGTGCAGTGCTGCAGTCAACTCAGTACCAGGGGGCACAGACGCACAAGCACCTAGAGCAGCAGCTGCAGTAGTACCTGTGGGAGCAGACACACTAGCACCTAGAGCAGCAGCGGGGCTGGCCTGAATGCCCGGGTCGGGCGGAACACGCAAGTACTGAGCACCCTCTCCACTAATAGACATCGCATACATGGCAGTGAGGATAGCATCAAAGTCTAGTGCCCAAATATCAACACCCTTCCTGAGCAGCTCAGCCCAGCGCGGCAGCTCACCCCCACCAGGAAACTGGGTGCGCCACGCGTCGTTGAGGCGGGCGAAGCAGCGCTCCGTCTGGTGCGGCCCCCCACACGTCTGGCCAGTGCGGTCACCTGTGCGAATAACGTACTGGCAGGTGACGCTGCGCCGCGCATACCACTCACGGGCGGCCTGAAGGGTCGGGGCAGGCTGCTGACTCTGACCGCCCCCCGGGCCTCCACGACCACCACCCCCGCCGCCTCCGCCCCGGCCACCTCCACCCCTGCCGCTGCCACGACCACCTCCGCCTCCGATGCCACCTCCGCCCCTGTCACCACTCCCACCGCCGCTGTCACCTCCACCACTGCCGCCACTAGCCTCTCCAGTCGCACCTCCACCGCCACCACCTCCACCTCCGCCTCCTCCGCCACCACCCCCACTCCTGCCACTCCTGCCCCTGCGTCGTCCGCCTGAAGCAGACGCAGCTCCGACCTTCTCAGCACCAAGGAGGTCGACAGCAGCAGCAGAGGCGACAGAGGGGAGGAGGGGGGAAGGGGAGCACCCCTCGAAGAAGGGGCCGCGGGGGTCGCCACGAGAGGTGCCTACAGCGACGATACTAGCCTCGGCTGCAAGCAGTTCCTTCTCGAGGAGGTCTACGGTGAGTTCAGTGGGGGAGCGAGAGAGGAACTGGTCCCTGACAGGGCGCAGAGAGTCAGGGAGGCGGGTGACAACGTGGTAGAGAGTGATCCAGAGCGGGGGGGGGTTGCTAGCGAGGAACTCGTCAGGCATGGCAGCGCGAAAGCGAGCCTCACTAGTCTTAAGGTGGGTGATGAGGTCTGCGACAGTGTGAAAGGAGGCTAGGTCGGGGAACAGGTAGGGGAGAGTGAGGCGGCCTAGCGTGGCAGAAGCGGGTGAGGAGTAGCGGGCCACTACAGCTGTGTAGAGGTCCTTAGCAGTCTTGCACTGGCCGAAGTGCTCGCGCTCATCTAGTGGCAGGGAGTTGCGAATAGCAAAGCGAGCGTGCGCGTCACGGGTCTGCCACTGTGAGCGCTCAGCTGGGGGGGCAGTAGTGAGTGGGGCGGTCGCATGGCCGAGAGCGTGGTCGTACAGAGTAATATCTTCCTTGGCAGTGAGCTGTAGGAAAAGGTGCAGGTCATCTAGCCAGGTTTCGAATTTGACCGGACGGCCCTCGGCGTCGAAAGCTAGAACAGGAGGACTAGCCATAGCGACAGCGGCAGTAGTAGAAGCAGTAAAGTCACTGAAAAGGCGTGCGCAGGGTCAGCGGGGCCGGTGGGGCCTACGGACTGTAGTGGCGCACAAGCAGCAGTAGCAGGAAGTGTAGTAGCAGGATCTGCAGTGGTGCACAGGCGCAGCAGGCGGCAGCGAGAGCCGGCGCAGCAGGGGCGGGCTCAGCAGCGGTGATACGCGGGCAGCGGCGGGCGCAGCAGCGGCGGTGCGCGGGCGGCGGCGGGCTCAGCAGCGGCGGTGCGCGGGCGGCTGCGGGCTCAGCAGCGGCGGGCCGGTAGCAGGCAGTGCGCGGGCCGCGCGGGCCGTATGTGAGCTGTGCGGGCAGCGTAAGCGGGCGGCGGTCAGCGCACGAGCCGCGCAGGCTCAGCGCGGGCTGCGCGGGCTGCTCGCGGGCTGCGTAAGCGGGTCGCGGGCGGCTCGCGGGGGTTCGCGGGCAGGTCGCGGGCTGCTCGCGGGCAGTTCGCGGGCTGTGTGCGGGCTGCGCGGGCTGGTCGCGGGCTGCGCAGGCGGTTCGCGGGCTGTGCGTGGGCGGTTCGCGGGCTGTGAGCGCGGCGCGCTGTGCGGTTCGCGGGCGGCGTGACGGGGCCGATCGGGGCGCTAAGGGGCGACGCGACGGGGGCCGTGAGAGGCCGCTAAAAAAAAAGTTCGACGGGGCCGCAGGGCCGCTAGATCGTGCTAGATCGACGGGGCCAGCGGGGCCGGAAACAAGTGAAGGTAAGCAGGTAGGTAAGTCGGTGGGCCCTAAGAACAGTCCTAGCGAAGGACCTGCTCTGAAACCATGTCAGAAATAACTGAGCAGGAATGGGATGAACTAGCACAGAGTTTGGTACAAGTAGGAAACCCTAACTTTGAGTACCCCCTAAGGTGTAACCCACTACAGCCTACATAATATAAACATGCAATGTTTGACAACTCAGTCACACATGGTGCAGCAGGTCCTTCAGCGCTTCGGCTTCCAGTTCTCCTCACCACAGGCCACACCTCTGGCTACCAGCCACTCGCTCTCAGCTCCACCTTCGGACGAGTCCGTAGAGCCGAGTGGCCCGTACCCAGAGCTTGTAGGCTGCCTCATGTACCTGATGACTTGCACGCGACCTGACCTCGCGTACCCTCTTAGCATCCTTGCTCGTTACGTTGCGCCTGGGAGACACAGGCGAGAGCACTGGGAGGCTGCTAAGAGGGTGCTGCGTTACTTGTGCAGTACATCAGGCATGGGGCTGGTGCTTGGAGGACGCGACAGAGTTGTCCTCACTGGTCACTCGGACGCTTCTTGGGTGGACGACCTGGCTACGCAGCGGTCGTCACAGGGTTACACCTTCAGCCTTGGCTCTGGTTCTGTCTCGTGGCGGTCCACCCGCTCTTCCTCTGTTCTCGGCTCTAGTTGTGAGGCTGAGATCTACGCCATAGCCATGGCTGCACAGGAGTTACGCTGGCTCACCTACCTGCTGACTGACTTGGGAGAGCGGCCTAGTTCTCCTCCAGTTCTGTATGGTGACAACAAGGCGGCTCTTGCCTTGTGTCAGGAGCACAGACTGGAGCACAGGACGAAGCACATTGCTCTTCGCTACTTTCTTGCTCGAGAGCTTCAGCAGCGCGGTCAGCTTCGGCTTGTGTACGTGGACTCGAAGGCCAACACTGCTGATATCTTCACCAAGGCGCTCCCGCCTAGTGATCATCAGCGGCACTGTACTTCTTTAGGCCTTGTGTCCACGTTTCCTCACTTGCTCACTGCTTGACATTCTTTGTACTGTACTTTATATATATATCTTGTTGCTTGCTTGCTAGGTATTGATCACTGTGTTGCTTGTCTTGTACTATATCTAGCACTACATGTGAACTGGCCTTGTGGCCTTTGCTTGTGCTCGGAGTGTGGTGACGTTGTGATCCACCCTGGGCTTGCGTTGCTTTGCTGGACTGGTCTTGTGACCCTTTGTTCTCCCCCACTTTGCCTATGGGGGTGTGTTAAATTGTAATGTGTTATATGTTGGTAGGCTGTAGTGGGGTAGCCAATATGGGGTACAACCCCAACTAGGGTTTGCTACTTGTACCCAACTGTTTCATTCAATGCATCATTCTTGCCTAGTTCTCTTCACAAGTCCCACTGTCACGCGTCTCCTCGCCACTGTTGTCACTGACCCTACCTTTGAGTCCTCTGCTGCGTCTGCTCTGGTCGCTGAGTTGGTTGACTTTGCTGCCCGGTGTCGTCTAGACTACGCCGCTAGCCTTGTTGCTGAGTCTGAGTCTGTCTGTCCTCCGTCCGTCGGGGGTGAGTGTGCTCTTGGCACGGACGTCCTTGAGGACAGACAGGAGGAGTTCCAGTGCTTTGCTGCTGCTTTGCCCCATCTCGTGTCCATGCTAGTTGCCCCTGAGGGAGACCCGGATGCACCAGACATCCCGACTCCGCGCTCTTACGAAGAGGTGATGGCGGGTCCCTACTCCTCTCAGTGGCAGACAGCCATGGACGCAGAGATGGCTTCCTGGAAGTCCACAGGCACCTACGTTGACGAGGTTCCCCCACCTGGGGCGAACATCGTCAGTGGCATGTGGATTTTCAGGGTGAAGCGGCCGCCAGGTTCTCACCCTGTCTTCAAGGCGCGCTATGTTGCTCGAGGCTTCAGTCAGCGAGAGGGGGTAGACTTCTTCCAGACCTTCTCCCCCACCCCGAAGATGACCACTCTTCGGGTGCTGCTGCACATAGCCGCTCAGCGCGACTACGAGCTTCACTCACTTGACTTCAGCACAGCTTTCTTGCAGGGCAGCCTGCACGAGGAGATCTGGCTGCGCCGCCCTCCTGGCTTCATTGGGTCGTTTCCTCCTGGTACCCAATGGAGCCTCCGGCGGCCAGTCTACGGTCTCCGCCAGGCGCCGCGTGAGTGGCACGACACACTGAGGACTACACTTGCGGCTCTTGGGTTCGCTCCTTCTACTGCTGACCCGTCGTTGTTTCTACGCACCGACACCTCGCTGCCGCCGTTCTACATCCTCGTGTACGTCGACGACTTGGTCTTTGCCACTGCTGACACTGCGGCACTCGCCCACGTGAAGTCGGAGCTGCAGAAGAGACACACGTGCACAGACCTGGGTGAACTGACGAGCTATCTTGGCTTGCGGATCACCCGGAACAGAGCACGGCGCACCATCACCTTGACTCAGTCACACATGGTGCAGCAGGTCCTTCAGCGCTTCCGCTTCACGTACTCCTCGCCTCAGTCCACTCCTCTGCCTACCGGTCACTCGCTCTCAGCTCTGCCTTCGGATGAGTCCGTAGAGCCGAGTGGCCCGTATCCAGAGCTTGTGGGCTGCCTCATGTACCTGATGACCTGCACTCGACCTGACCTTGCATACCCTCTTAGCATCCTTGCACGCTATGTCGCTCCTGGCCGTCACCGGAAGGAGCACATGGATGCAGCTAAGAGAGTGTTGCGCTACTTGTGCAGTACGTCGGGCATGGGGCTAGTGCTTGGAGGGCGAGACCGAGTTGTTCTCACTGGGCACTCAGACGCTTCTTGGGCAGACGACCAGGCTACTCAGCGGTCGTCTCAGGGTTACACCTTCAGTCTTGGCTCTGGTTCAGTTTCTTGGCGTTCTACACGCTCTTCTTCTATTCTCAGCTCTAGTTGTGAGGCTGAGATCTACGCCACAGCCATGGCTGCCCAGGAGTTACGCTGGCTCACCTACCTGCTGACTGACTTGGGAGAGCGGCCTCGTTCTCCTCCAGTGCTGTACGTCGACAACAAGGCTGCCATTGCCTTGTGTGAGGAGCACAGACTGGAGCACAGAACGAAGCATATTGCTCTGCGCTACTTCCTTGCTCGAGAGCTGCAGCAGCGTGGTCAGCTTCGTCTGCGTTACGTGGCCACTCAGGCCAACACTGCTGATGTGTTCACCAAGGCGCTTCAGCCTTGTGACCATCAGCGCTTCTGTACTCTTCTAGGCCTTGTGCCTACTGGACCTCACTTGCTTACTTCTTGACTCTGCTTGTACTGTGATCTCTATATATATACCTGCATGTTTACACTTGCTAGGTTGTGATCACTGTATCTCTTGTTATATTATCAAACTGCATGTGAACTGGTCTTGTGACCACTTGCTTGTGCTCGGAATTTGTGTGGTATCCTTGAGATCCACCCTGAGCTTGTTTTGCTTTGTTTTGACTGGTCTTGTGACCAATTGGTTGTCTCCCACTACGCCTATGGGGGTGTGTCAAACATTGCATGTTTATGTTGTGTAGGCTGTAGTGGGTTTGACCTTAGGGGGTAAACAAAGTTAGGGTTTAATACTTGTACCCACCTTGCTGTTAGTTCATTCATTCCTGGTTCAGTTATTCTGACATGAGTCGCTCAACGAGGACACGCTGTCGAGCCAGATCATCAACGACGAGTTCATGCAGGAGTCCGAGAGGTCCGCAGAACTGCTTCCGCAGGCCAACTACGTTGCTCCGTCGAAGCAGGGGCATTAGACGGGGCAGCGTGGGAAGTCGGGCGGAGGTGGAGGCGGTGGCGGGAAGTCGTCGAACGCGAAATCGACGGAGGGCGTCGACCGCGGAAAATCGGCGAAAGGAGGAGATCGCGGCAGCAGTGGCTCGCGTCGAGAAGGCCGCCGTTGCTACATCTGCGATGCTCCCGAACACCTCTCGTACGACTGCCCTGATCGAGACGAGTCTGATGACGACCGGGACGCCAACCGCAAGAAGGGCGAAGGTGGCCGTCGTCGTCGGGACAACCAGCCGCGCAAGGAGAAGCAGCCGTCGAAGACGTCTTCGACGAAGGATGCTGACTCCTCTGGCGATAAGGAGGCTCGTGGCGAGGAGGCTTCGTGCTCGATGGTCAGCGTGGTGGAGCCGACGATTTCCCTGGCGCTGGAGGCTGGCGAGGACTTCAAGGCGGTCGCTGCTGCTGTGGAGGCGAACCCGGCGGTCGTGCTCCTTGACAGCGGCTGCTCCCACCATCTGATGGGGACGAAGGAGGCGTTCGTCGAGATGAAGCCTCGCGGCGATGTCAAGCATGTGCGTGGCTTCAACGGGGCGCTGCAGACCGTCGAGGGCCGAGGCACCGTCGCTCTGCAAGGGGAGACGGGGAAGCAGATTCTCGTCCCCGACGTACTCTACGTTCCGGGTGTGCACGCGAACCTGCTGTCTGCTGGGCAGCTCAAGGAGAACAGCGTGAAGTTCCAAGTGTCAGAGGTCCACTGGTGATCCCCGATTGATCCTAGGGAAGGGTTACAGGCATGGCGGCCTGGGGGGTTATGGGCGCACTCACCCGCTACACAAACAAGCCCTTTTATCCCAGTGGTTAGTGGCTGGGATTCTGACATGGTATCAGAGCGAAGGTCTCGGGTTCAAATCCCGGTGTGTGCACCTCGGGCATCCCAGTGCGGGGGGGTGTCAGAGGTCCACTGGTGATCCCCGATTGATCCTAGGGAAGGGTTACAGGCACGTCGGTCTGGGGGGTTATGGGCGCACTCACCCGCTACACAAACAAGCCCTTTTATCCCAGTGGTTAGTGGCTGTGATTCTGACACCAAGACGATGGCGCGGAGACGCTGCTGGTGTCTTCGGCCGGCGATGTCCTCGGTCGCGCACGCTACTCTGGCAGAGTACTCTGCACGGACCTGCGCCTCTGCTCAACGAAGTCGACGGCGACTTCGACGGAGGTTGTGGCTCTGCGGACGATCGCGTCGGCGACGAAGTCTACCCCGGGCCAGCTGCACGCTCGCCTTGCGCACGTTGGCATCGACACGATCAAGAGCTCGGCGAAGCATGAGGTCGCCACCGGTCTGGACATCAAGAAGTCGACCGCAGATGATCTGCCGTGTGCCTCCTGCGTCGGCGGCAAGCTTGCACGCCATACCTTCCCCAACCACGGATCGGACGCCAAGAACGCGCTCGACGTGGTGCACATCGACCTCTGCGGACCGTTTCGAGTGGCTGCCACTGATGGTAGCCTCTACTTTCTTCTGCTTAAAGACAGGAAGACTCGCTACGTGTGGGTGAGGCCGATTGCGAAGAAGAGCGACGTGCTGGTCGTCTTCGAAAAGTGGCTGAAGGAGGTGGAGCGGCAGACATCGACGACGGTGAAGAAGCTGCGTTATGACCGTGGCGGGGAGTTCCTCGGTCGCGCCTTCACCGACCTCGTCGAGGACAAGGGAATCCTCCACAATTTGACTTGCCCCTATACCCCCCAGCAGAACGGCATGGCAGAGCGGGAGATGCGTACAGTGGTCGAAGCCGTGCGAACGATGCTTCTACACATTGCGTAAAGCATCATTGGTGGAACCTCGCTATGCGGCAGGCCGTGTGGGTGTGCAACTGCCTCGAGCGGGCTTCCCTGCCGAAAGGGACGACGCCGCATGAGCTGTTGTTCAGAGCAAAGACGGATTTGACGCTGGCGCGCGTCTGGGGCTGCATGGTGCAGTTCATGGTCCCCAAGCAGCAACGCGGTGGGAAGCTATCGCCAAAGGCTCGTTGGGGTCTTCATCTCGGAGTGTCGCCAGAGAGCAAGGGCTGGGAGGTGCTCGATCTGACTGCCAACAAAGTCGTCACGACGGTCGAAGCGATCTTCTACGAAAACCTGTCGATGGAGAAGTGGAAGGCAGAGTACGGGCCGGCGTCGCAGAGGACGCAGTCTGCCCCGCCACCAGATCCCTCCTCGACGATGCCTTCCTTGCTCGCCGAAGGTGACGGGCATGATGACGAGGACGTCGAAGAAGTCCCTCTCCCCTCTGTTTCCCCGTCGGCGACTTCGTCGCCCTCCCCTCCCCCACCCGTCGTCGACGCCCTTGTGCAGGGATCCTCGTCGGTCGCCGGCGATGACGGGAGACTCGGTGCGTCGCCTGTTGCGCCCACCGGTTGCATCGCCGGTGGCCGACGTGACACTGAGAAGGTCCGCGACGGGCAGCGGCAGACGACAGGGGAGCAGATGACTCAGAAGCTGTCTGCGACGAAGCTGACTTCAGAGAAGCCAGCGGCAGAGGCGCCAGCTTTAGGGGAGCCGTCGGCAGAGAAGCCGATCGTGGGGGAGCAGGCGGCAGACGAGCTGCCGACAGGGGAGCAGTTCGACGACGACTCGTCGAGCGATGACGTGGTGGAAGTCGTCGGTGCGGCCGGCGGCGGTGAAGGGGAGCTGTCGACAGGGGAGCAGTCCGACGACAGCGACGTGGTAGAGGTTCCGCTTGAAGAGGCGAAACTGCGACGGTCTGCCCGCTCCAACATCGGCAAGCCGCCGGAGAAGCTGAGTTACCACACTTGTCTGCCACCGACCTCCTACAGCACTCTGCTCGACGACGCTGAGGCCGACGTCGTTCTGCCCGAGCTCGACCCCGACATGCACGCCGATCCGGACCATCGCTGGGACATCGCCAACATGACGGTGAAGGAGGCGTTAGCGAGCTGGAAGGGCGACGCAGTGAAAGCTGCTATGGACGAGGAAGTCAAGAGCCTCATCTCCAACGGGACGTGGGAGCTGGTCGAGCGTCCGCGCGGTGTCAACATCATGAAGAACCGCTGGGTGCTCATGACGAAGTACCACGTCGACGACACGGTCGCTCGCGAGAAGGCTCGTCTGGTGGTGAAAGGCTTCACGCAGGTCTACGGCGCATATTACAACAAAACGTATGCGCCAGTGGGGAGCTACGTAACTCTGCGGATCTTCCTCAGCATCGTAGCAGTCCTCGACCTGCACCTGATGCAGCTGGACATGAAAAACGCGTTTCTGCAGAGTAAGCTACATCGCGTCCTCTACATGTACCAGCCTGACTACTACAATGACAGAACTGGCCGAGTCTGCAAGCTGCTGAAGAGCTTGTACGGCCTGAAGCAGAGTCCGCTGCTGTGGTACTCGGCGCTTGACGCGGTGCTGACTGGCGCTGGCTGGCAGAAGAGTCAGGTCGACGAGGCACTCTACTTCAAGGCCGGAGATGGCGGAGTGATGTGCTGGGTGCTCGTCTACGTCGACGATCTGCTCGCTGCAAGCAGCAGCACTGCGATGCTGAAGGAGCTGAAGGAGCTGCTGGAGGCTGCCTTCGAGCTGCGCGAAATCAGCCCGGTCGAGAAGTATCTCGGGCTGGAAATCGTGCGCGACCGTCCTGCGAGGAAGCTGTGGCTGCACCAGCAGTCGTACGTCGACAAGCTGCGTCGGCGTTTCATCGACGAGGAGCAGACCGGGCGAGTGCCGAAGACGCCGGTCTCCGTCGACGCCTACGCGGAGCTGACGTTCGACGACGAGGAGTTCCAGTCGCGCGAGGAAGCAGAGTACCGGCAGAAGGTCGGCTCGCTGCAGTTCGCGGCCACCACGACGAGGCCCGACATTGCCTTCGCGTGCAGCAAGCTCGGATCCGGCCTGACTGTGCGGAGCGACAACCACTGGCGTGAGGTCGATCGCTGTCTGCACTACCTCGCTGAAACTCGTGACGCCGCTCTGGAGTTCGGCGGCGGACCAGAGTCGCTGGTTCTGGTCGGCTATGCAGATGCAGACGACACTGGCAACAAGCAGAATCGGACGAGCACGGGCGGCTACATTTTCATCTTCGGAGGAGCAGCAGTTTCGTGGTCGAGCCAGCGCATCAAGTGCGCGACGCTCTCGTCGACGGAGTCGGAGTACGTCGCGGCGACAGAAGCCGGCAAGGAGGCTCGCCGTCTGCGCTTCCTCCTCGACCCAAGGAAGCCGACTGTTCTGTACGTGGACAACCAGTTAGCGATCAAAGTCGCAGAGGGCTTGGGGCTCAAGGGCAACCTCAAGCACATGGAGCGACGCTACGCATGGCTGCAGCAGATGGTGAAGCGCGGGAAAATTGCTCTGCAGTACATCCCGACCTCCGAGCAGCCGGCGGATTTTCTGACGAAGGCGCTGCATTTTCCGGCTTTCAACCGGTGCTCCGTCGCAATCGGCCAAGTGCGTCTGGCCGACGTCGGCGACGGGGATGACGAGGTGCAGCAGTAGGTGCCGTGCCCTTCTGCACGGCTGGTGCGGTGAACTACGTGCTATGAGTTGGGTGCACGTAGAAGGATTTTCTCATTGTATTCTATCCCTCTGGGTTCTGGGCGACCCTTCTGTGTGGGGTGCCCAAGCGTGAGCGCGGCAGGGGAGTGTCGAAGGAAATGGCCCCGCCCTCGCTTGAGCGTAGCTGATCTCGCTGTAGACGGGAAGTTCGCGACGGATCGGTCGACGAAATGGGCTTCTGCAGTTCGGCGAAAGTTTTGGTCGAGCAGGCTCTGCTTGTCAGAGGTCCACTGGAGATCCCCGATTGATAGTAGGGAAGGGTTACAGGCACGTTGGCCTGGGGGGTTATGGGCGCACTCACCCGCTACACAAACAAGCCCTTTTATCCCAGTGGTTAGTGGCTGGGATTCTGACATGGTATCAGAGCGAAGGTCTCGGGTTCGATTCCCGGTGTGTGCACTTCGGGCATCCCAGTGCGGGGGGGTGTCAGAGGTCCACTGGAGATCCCCGATTGATCCTAGGGAAGGGTTACAGGCACGTTGGCCTGGGGGGTTATGGGCGCACTCACCCGCTACACAAACAAGCCCTTTTATCCCAGTGGTTAGTGGCTGGGATTCTGACACTGCTCGACGGAATCTGGTCGAAGCTGTGATCGGAGACCGGCTGATCCGGCGAGACATGTTCAGCTGTTACCAGGTGCGGGAGTAGGGATTGAGAGACCAGCGCTCGATCAATCCGCGAGCTCTCCTGGTGTGCCTGTGAGAAAAAGGTAAACTCTAATTTGCTTGGGTGAAGGGGAACGGAAAGCGTCTTAAATGCCAAAAGCTTGGCAGTGGTGGTAAAGAAAGTCATTCTCTCTGGTTGATCCATGTCTAGAGGTCTTATCAAGCAGTGGGTTCACCTTTTAAGAGTGTTTTGATCCAAGCTCAGGATATTCTTATTCCTCTCTGAAACGTAAACCATCTGCATGTTTACAGTGTTCGAGCTACGACCTTATTATTGAAACTTTGACCGAGCCTTGTTGCGCCCCGCTTTGGGATTCGCAGGGTCCATCTGTTTGAATAGTAGATGGTGATGTGGCACGCTAGGATTTGTGCTGATCGTCTGTGTCAACTGCTCTCCTTTCAAAGTGATTCTCCCCAAAGTCTGTCAGATCGCCCGCCCTCCATTTCCAAACACCTAAATTGCGACGCGACGACACAAAGC
The DNA here is from genome assembly GCA_947470075.1 of Closterium sp. Yama58-4. NCBI lineage: Eukaryota > Viridiplantae > Streptophyta > Zygnematophyceae > Desmidiales > Closteriaceae > Closterium > Closterium sp. Yama58-4. The sequence continues at coordinate 15,663 of CANIUD010000328.1, read as the reverse complement.
TGATCTTGTTACGTGGCGTCGCACGCGGTTGTCTGAGGCTGTGGGTTTGATTCGACGGCTCAATCGTTTGGACTATGTTCTCCCGTGGACGATCCATACGACCATGTGGTGTGCGACGAATTTGGGCCTCCAACAAGCATGGGTGTGCTGCTTGTTCCTCCAACCATCTCCCCCATTCCCCCTATAGCCGTTTTTGTGGCAAGATTCCAAATCAGGTGTAGCTCACTTCCGCCCGCACCCATTCCACTGACCTTTTTCCACAACAAAAGCACGCGCCCTTGTGCAATCACTAGGGGGGCTTTTCACACTGTGTTTCCTATGCTCAAGGCCAGCCTGTCAGAGCCCTGGACGCAGTGAAGTGACCAGCTACCCTCCGGTTCCCGTGTCGTGCTTCGACCCTTGCTACACTCGCCATGGCTGCCAACGCGTTTTCCACGGTGAGTGTGCCGATAAGGTCAGCATTGCCTCCTTCAATTTCGCCGCGTACTGCAAGTTTTCTGGCCGTCGCTTCATGTTTTGAATGCTGAAACACGACATATGCTCAGGCACTTCGTTCTCAACTTGTCAATTTCTCCCCCTCTCAGCTGACACACAGAATGCCCGTGGCGCCTCGCGCCCTCTCTGCCACAACGGCCGTGCGCGCGTCGCTGGACACGCGCGTGCTGGAGAGCAAGTCGCTGGGGGAGCTGCGCGCGCTGGCGCGCCAGCGGGGGCTGCGCGGCGACACCAAGGCGGAGCTCGTGAAGATGCTCAGCAGGCAAGCTTGCGGCTTCTCTCTTTCGTGCGAGTGCGGGTAGCTAGCCACGGCACCGCTCGCTGTTCAACGGCGTCCGAGCAGCAGCGGGTGCCGTCGCCGCGACGCGACGCCCGATAGCTCGTGTGCAAAATCGTTGCAAGGGTTCATTCGTTTTTGCTTGGCGTTGCACAATCTGTCTCTCTCTCCCCGCTCCTTTCCCCCGTCCCCTCGTACTTGCCTTTATCCTATCGTTTCTCTCTTCCCGCCTTCTCCCAATTGTTCCCCCCGAATGCAGCGGAACGAACGGCGCAGTCGGCGCCACGCCCGCAGCGCAGGGAGCGAGTCAGTCGGCGCAGGCGCGGCAGCTGGAGGCGATGCCGCTGGGGCAGCTGCGCGCCATGGCGCGGAGCCGCGGCATCTTCGGCAACACCAAGGCGGAGCTCGTCGCGGCGCTCCTGTGAGTGCCGCCTGTGCAACACGCCCCTTGCCGTGACATCGCCTCATGCGTCGTTTCCGTGACCGATGCTCGACTGTGGCGCAGCCTTGCTGTTGCACACGCGGAACAACTAACGACGTCTGACTCCGGACTAACTCTCCCGTCCATCTTCCCCCTGCCGCCCCAGTGCCGCGTCCGGTGCGCCTGCCGCCGCGCCCGCTGCACCGGCAGCCGCTCCGGCGCCGGCCCCTGCTGCACAGTACTCCGCTGCGCCGTCCGCCGCTGCGCCGTCCGCTGCTGCCCCCGCGGGCGGCAGCGCGTTGGCGCGGCAGCTGGAGTCGATGCCGATGGGGCAGCTGCGCGCCATGGCGCGGCAAAAGGGGCTGCGCGGCAACACCAAGGACGAGCTCATCGCTGCGCTGCTGTGAGCCCCTGGGGAATGGGGAGGGTTGGGGGGGAAGAAGGGGCGGGATGGGGGAAGGGAGGGTTGGGCGGGGTGATGGGAGGCAAGGGAATGGACGGTCGGGGCAAGGGGACAACGCGGCGTGAGTGCTGCGCAAGTTCTGTGTGGGATTTCGGTTGGACGCGCGCCGCTATGTTGTGTCCTTGAATCAACTTCAGATATCCCCCTCATCCATTCCATGCCATGCGTGCCCAATCCATTCAGTCCTCTTGTTATGCAAATGAAGGGCTTTAACTCGCTCCCACATTCCCGAGTCCCATTAACGCCGTGTCCGACATGTCCAGTGCGAGTGTCTCTGACATGTCTTCTTGTTATGTCCAGTCGCTCCCGAGTCATCTCTTCTCGCTTCGCCCTCACCCCCCACCCCCCTACCCCCCCCCTCCCCTCCCCTCCCCCCTCCCTACCCCCTCGTGCATCGTTAACAAACCAGCGGCACGTCATCCAGACCCTCTTCCGCCGCAGCACCGTCCGTTTCTTCTCCACCTCCTGCCCCCGCCGCCCCGTCCGCGCCCGCACCCGTCTCCGCTTCCGCCCCCGCCTCCGCTTCCGCACCCGCGGCGGCGGGCGTGAACCCGCAGGCGCTGTCGCGGCAGCTGCAGGCGCGGCCGCTGTCCGCGCTGCGCGCCATGGCTTCCGCCAAGGGCATCTCGCCCGCCGTCTCCAGCAAGGAGCAGCTCGTGCGCGCGCTCGTGTGAGTCCCGGGCGGACGAGGTGCGGGGATGGGGATGGGGATGGGTAGGAAGAAGGCAGTGGGAGGGGGATGGTGAGGGGTAAGCGGGGAGTAGCGGACAATAGGGGCTACAAGAAGAATGGGAGAGGAGCTGGCATTGGGTGACCAGTGACTTCCGTTATTAGTTGAGCGCCCCGTCTCTCCAAGAGGCGCCAGCAGACTTGCTCCTTTCTTTGCCCCTCCATCTCCCCGTTCTGTGTCTCCCTTTCCACTATTTCTTGTTCCCTCCTTCATCCTCAATTCATCACACCCTACCCTCCCACCCATCACTCCGCCCTCTCTCCCTCCCCTCTCCCCTCTCCCCTCACACCTCTCCCCTCCCCCCAGCGCGGCGGTGACAGCAACAGCGGCGGGGGTGACGGAGGTGCGGGCGGCGGCGTCAGTGCAGGCGGCGGAGCTGCAGAGGCGCCCACTGGCGGAGCTGAGGGCCATGGCCAGGCAGAGGGGGCTCCGCGGCGACACCAAGGCCGAGCTCGTTAAACTGCTGTGAGTGGGCTGCCTGGCCGGCTGTGCGAATGGGTGGGTGGGTGGGTTGGCTTCAGATTGTGGTGTCCATTCAGTGTGGTGGCTGTTGGAAGGGGGTTAACATCCTAAACTGGTGCCCCTAACCTTGCAGTCTTTTCCTTGTGGTTGCTATCATGCTCCATCTCTTGCCTTTTGCCTTCCTTCCACTCCCTCAACCGCATTCCGCCCTCGTTCCACCAACTGGCACTGTGCCTTTTCCAGAGCCTTCATTTCTTTTCAATCTTGAACTCCCTCCCTGACCCCCTCGGCCCAACTCCCCTCAATCCCCTTCGCAGCACTGCCAGCGAACCCCCCGCCGCCACTTTCACCGCTGCGCCCACCACCCCTACTCGCGCCGCCGCCGCCACTGCCACCGCAGCAGCAGTGGCAACCGCCACGGCCACAGCCACCCCCTTCTCGTCCGGCATCAGCATACCTTTCCAGTCCGACACCCCTGCTGGCGGCACCACGGCCATCCAGCCCGCTCAGTCCACCACAGCAGCAGCAGCAGACTCTGACGCGCCCACAATCCAGGAGGCGATAGAGCTGTTCTTCTCACCGGATGGGGCGCAGGAGCAGCAGGCGGACGGGCTGTCGGAGCAGGCTGCCTTCCTGCGCAATGTCATGGTGGCGGGTATTGGCGTGGCCGTGCTGCCGCTCATCCTGCCCATGCAGATGCCCACTCCTGTTGCTGTTGCGCCCTCCTCCCCGCCACCGGCCATCACCGCCCCTGCTGAGGTATGTCACAGGAAACCTTGGCCCTGCTTTCCCATTACTGCCTGCATGGGATGTGTTCCCATGTGTGCTGATGACTTCACGTCCACTACTTGCAATCTGTGTCTACCTCCCGTGCCCTTCCTCATCTCGTTACCACATGCCTTGGGTTTATCAGTCCAGTCTTCCTGTAATATGTTCTGTCTTCCGCTGCATCACTAAGCTCGTGTTCTCACCACCACACCCACCTTAAAGCCGAGTCCCAAGTTGCAAGGGTTTTTAAATCTTGATGCTGAGCGTTGCCTCTCTCTATTCATCTCTGCCCCTGCCTGCTCCTGCCATACGTGCAGCCCGTGGCTACGCCAGCGGAGCCTGAGCCTGAGGTGAAGGAGCTGTCTGCAGCGGAGTTCTGCCGCATGCTTCCTGCCTCGCTGCTCTCCCCCGAGGCTGCCAAGTTCTGCGCTGCTGTTGCTGACATGAAGCTGTGATCTCTGAGCTGAGCCCTCTCGGCCCCACTATTCAGCCCCCACCAAGTTCTGCTCTGATTTTTATCTTATTTTTCTGTCATCACGAGTGTCCTATGTCAAAGAGATGTGCTTCTTCTGCATATTAAAGATGCAGGAAGTTTTTGTGTTTAGTTCGTGTGTTTTTGGAGTGACTCCATTCCATAGACAGCATTCGTTGCAGTGCCGTGCACACTTATCTGGCTTCGAAACTCAGGGCCACAGTGAGCAGCAGGGCCCTTGCTAGGAACCAAGACAGATGCCTGGTGCTACATCACTTGAGCACAATCAACATAATTGGCACAAATAAATATCCAACACGGATATCTGGTGGTAAACGCAAATAGAGAACCCCGAATTGTGATTTACACAACTGGGAACGCAAAGAAAAATGATAAACCAATAGGGTTATGATGATCAGACAGGCACCTCTGGGAAACAGAAATAGATGCTGAGAAAGATTCAATCACACTACTAATCACATATATACAGAATGTCAGCAACACAAACACAAATTGGCTCCACCGACCACAAAGCAATGGCCATGCTAAGCAAGCCATGCTGCCCGACCCACACTCCCTCAAGACTAGTGACTGATCTCAGGCATTGCAGCACAGCACTCTTGCACCTTCACGCCCCCACAGCATACAAATAACACAATCACAGTGCACAGGTAGAATGTGCCCTCCTTAACCACCTTGGGCACGACAGCTTCGCTCACAGCTACCCCTTGTACTAGTAGCCAACACACTCATTCCCGTGCTGCAGCCTGCCACCCCTAGTAGTGATTCCCTTCTCTGCTTGAAGCAGCAGGAAAGGGAAGAAGAACACTGAACCACCTAGACTGAGCTCCCACCCCCAGCACAGCTCTGTTCCAAACATAACCCGCCACCAGCAGAAACTACCATCAGGGAAAAAGCTGTGGAGAAGGATGGGCAGACGAGGCGATCGAGACATGGAGGCCGGAGCATAGGGGGCGGCAAGCAGGTGCGAGGGGCGATGGAGAGAAGCGGGTAGTAGGAAAAAGTGGAAAGGGCGCAGAGCACAGCAAGGGTACCGGTATAAAGGGCAGGGGCGAGGGAGGCAAGGTGCAGTGAGAGCTTCCATCACAAGCTGTAGAGTCTAGTCAGTGCTGCGCCATGGGTAGATATGCACAAGGGTATAGACCACGGCAACAACTTGCAGGCACTGCGGTAGGTGTTGGAGGTGGGCGGGAGAGCTGTGTCAGGGAGATGGGCTGTACTGTATATGGATGAGGTTGTGAAGATGGTTTCAACTAGTTCACTGTCCTGCTATGAACCCGTATTATGCACTCCCCGTTATGCAATCAAATCTCTCATTGACTCAGCTTGAAGGTTCTCCCCTGTTGGATCTGAGGCAAATGGCCTCAGCGTATGTGAGATCTGTACGTTCTTCCTCATTCCCTCCTCAGCGTTTCTCTTGCATGAATTCTTCCCCCCTCATCTCTTTCCAACTGCCCTCCCGCACCACCACCGCGTTCACACGAGCCCGCACCCTCCTTACTCCCACTCACCCACATCCCCCTGTCCCTCAGGCCCCCACCTCGCACCAGCGGCGTTGAGCGCCAGGATGAGCGATCCCGAGAAGCAGCAGCACTGCGCCAGCGACCCTCGCCACGCGCCCTCCACCGCCGCCGGCACCGCGCTCGACAACGACAGCCCCTTTTGCGCCGCCGCCACCGCGGGCGGAGCCGGCGCCGCCGCCTGCGGGTTCGCCATGATGCACGCGGCAGCGCGGCGCAGCGCAGGAGGCGCGGAGGCGGAGGCGGCGAGCGCGGTGCCCAGCACATGGCAGAAGCAGCGGGAGAGCGAGAGCCAGCAGGCGATGCGGTACAGCAGCGACGCGCCGCGCTGCACGCCCCACGCGCCCGCCCGCCAATTGCGCGAGAACTGCCATGCCCACATGTGCACGAGAGACCACACGCTGCTGGGATTACCGACAGGGGGTACAGTTGGGTGTTCCCGCTGCAGCAGCCACCACCAATCGGCGTCCCGCCATCCGTTCCCTCCCTGCTCCCACTCCCGCCACCACGGGTCGTCCTCACCCCCGCCGCCCTCCCCGCCGGCGCCCCCGGCACCGGGGTCGCCGCCAGAGGAGCCGCCGCCCCCGCCGTTCCAGCTGCCGCCGCCGCCGCCGCCGCTGTTCCCCCAACCTCCGCCGAATCCGTCACCGCCGCCGTTAACCGGGAAATCAGAGCCGTCGAAAGACCAGGGGTCGCAACCGGAGAAGCCTGCGCCGTCCATCCCGCCATCCCAACCATCTGAGCCCGAACCACCGCTCCCGCCGACCCGCTTCCGCCCTATGCTGCGCGCGCGGAAAGTATGAGGAACCGTGACGTGCCACGTGTCAGTCTTACTAGGCGGCGGCGCGACCGCGTCTTGAATGGTAGCAGAGTCCGAGGTGACAAACGAAACTGGATTCGATGAAAACACGTATGAGCTGTACAAGGTAGATCCGTAATAAGGAGATCCAGCAACAAACTTCCCTACTGTGGAAGGATGTGCGTATAACGGGGTCGGGCCGTAAGCTGCGTCACGGCCAAGTATGTGCGGCGACCACTGGTGCGCCGGATGCGGAAGAGAGGACACGTGTCTTCCACTGCCATCCGCCTGCGTGGGCGTGACTGTACAATAAAACGTCGAATCAGGGAGCCGGTAGGCGGGGGAAGTGAACAGAGGCGGAACGCGACGCCCGCTGGTGAAGCAGGTACCGGTGGAGTTGCCGTCGGGCGGTAGCGACGTTGACGGCCATGGACTGACGGCAACGGCAAGTGTCCATGGCGCAGACGCGGGAGATGACGGGTCGGCGTCCGCGGGAGTGTGAGGCTTGCTGCCGCTGGTTGTGGACGCGTCGGTGGCAAGTGCCGTCGCTGCCGTGGAAATCGAGAGGCCGGAGCGTATGCACAAGTCGGCTAAGGGAGCCAGGGACGCGGCGGGGAAGGACATATGCTGCGCCGAGGAGAACGAAAGGAGAAAGGAGGAGAGGAGAGGTTGGCTTGCGAAGGACGAAGCGGAGGACAACATAAGCGCGCTTTCCGCCATGGCTGGTGGCTATCGCAGGCGGCCACGAGCAGAAGCCCTGGGCTTGTGGTGGCTCACGGCTGATTGCTCTAATCAGGGGCAGATCTCAGGCGAACTTAGACCAGCATAATGTACAACCAGAAGCTTTACGAGCAGAAGAGGGCAAACCTCTCAACTCGGTTGCCACTACAGTACAGCCTGGCTAGGCTAAGCCGAGGCTGGGTAGGAGGTTTCGCTGAGCAACCAAACCAAACAAGCCGGAGGTGGTTCGTTCCAAACCAAGCAGAAGAGGGTCCAGGTATTTGTGGGTAGCCCGCCCTTCTTGAGTGAGGAAATTTGAGCGTCAACATACGTGTTCCCACTGTGGTTTTTTTGGAGTGGATTATAATCTCGCCTGATGCCCCTCGATTGTGATTACCAACCGAAATTAGAAGCTCATGCTCGAGATTTCGAGCACACAGGTTGGCAAGGGGAACATGGTCGAATGTACGATGAATAATGTTGAACTACAGGGTATGCACGTTGCACTTGCCGAACCCAACCCTACCCGACGGTTCCGTGAGGGCGAAGCGAGTCTGTTCGGTGCAGAATCCCCTAAAGAACCCATACAGGAAGAAACTTGCAAACCAACTCCGCCAATTTTTAAAATCAGATTGTTCCCGGCTACTGCGATTCTTGGCAATGTCTTTAAAAAAAGATCGACTTGTGAAAAACCAGTGTGGAAACCTTCCAGTTAACCCCTTTTCATGAGCATCACTTAACATACATCCTTTCAAACTCGCAACATTCTTCGCCTGCAAAGCGTTGAGTCGATGCCGTAGCATTATCCCCAGAGCATGTGGTACGAAACCCGTCATTTTGTGAGCTGTTTAGATTCTGGCCAGTAAAACAGCTCGGAACATTATGGTTACCCCGATTTAACGACCTGCAGTGAACCCGTCAGATTCCATGGCTAGGCCCCTGCGAAATTCATCACCTGCCCTTGCGCCAGCTCCATGAACCAAGACGAGCCGCGAACATCGACTTGTACTTTGATTGGTGTAAACAATCCACCTCACAGTCAGGGGCAGTGTGTCACGAAATCAACGTGGCTTGCATAGATTGGCTAATACTCACCTAGGAAACAGCAAATTGAATCGTGGACCACGTGGCATAGCGTCGACTAAGACTCAACAGAATCTGTGTAATTGGCAGGCAAACCACATCGGCCAATAACTACTGATGAAACGAAGACCCATGCGTTGAAGATTCTTTTCCGTCACAAACAAACGAGCAACACTTGTGAGGATGTTGAACTGCGTGCTCCATCAGAGCATACGCTGTAGTGATGGGCGTGTTTCGTTATGAGGCAGTCCTCTATAATGATATCTAACAGGGTGACCCTTAAAAATAATTTTCAAATGGATGGAAAAATGACACTTTAAAATAATGCACTGGTCCACATGTTTTGAAGACATTATAGATGTTTATTTTCTACAGTTTGCATAATGTCATTGCAAATATTACACCGAAGCAGTAGCATATGTTATGAGAGCTAACATTTCCTTGCATTGTGCAAGGACAAAAAAAAAAAAAAAAAAAAAAAAAAAAAACAAGAGGCGACGGAAGTCGTCGTAGGCTTATGATAATTTTTAAACACACATAGTGTTTTTTAAAATTACGTATTTCGAAAGCGCAGCTGACTGTAACGGGAATTTGGCATCGTCGAAGCGCGCTAAACGCCCATCTCCAACTACAAATCGTGGGTTGGAGTTCATTTCCCTCCACCCACGTCTCTCATTTTTCAAACGGCTCATGCAACTCTCAGTTCCTCGAGCTCATTTTTAGTTTTCCGTTCAAGCTGGCTAGAACCCGCTCTCTACCGAGAGGCGTTTCACCTTCAACATTATTAGCCGACATTCTCAACCACAACGCCACGACGATGGCTGCTACGCCGACACTTAACCGCGCGAACAACACCGTCGTCAACGACCCGATTAATTCCGACAACGATCGCAATGCCCGGGAAACGTCGGGCGAACGCCGCAACAAGCGCCGGGCAGACGGCGAAACGTCCGCCCCTACTGCCGTCGACGTGCTGCTGGGCGGGCTCGAGGTCAACAAAAACGCCGAGCGGCACCAGCAGCACCCTTCGGCGCCTGTGGCGCCTGTGGCGCCTGTTGCGCCAGTGGCGCCTGTGGCACCTGTGGCGAACGTGGCGCCACACGCTGCTGACGCGGAGCACGCGCCTGAGGCACACGCGCCCCTCAGGCAGTCGCGTCAGCGCCAGAGGCGCAGGACGGCCGCCTCGTCTGACGCGACCGTGGACCCTGACTTGACCGGGGCGTTGACCCCGGACCAAGTCAAAGCGCTTCTGTCCCTGTTACAGCAGCGACCCGCCAGCGTCATTGAAGCCGAAACTACACAACCGGCAGCATCGATTTCGGCTAAAAACGAAAATTCGAAAAAGGAGAAGGGAGCAAAAGGAGCGCCCACACGCCGTCACAACAAAGAAGCAGCCACCGGCATTCCCGAAGCCGCAGCCGACAATCAGGACTCCGACGACTCAGACGACGACGCTGGTGAGGCTCCAATCAACGCAACAAATTTTACATCCATGGAAAATCTCCCCCCCCTTCCTTCCACCACCCCCACCTTCTCGACCGCAAACTTCATGAAGACAATCGTGCGCGCGAAAGCGGAGCCCCTGGAGGACGTGAGGGCCTACCTGAAACACGCGGAGTACAAGCTGCAGCACGACGACACGGCGGGCGGACTCGAAATGGTCGTCAACGCCCTCGACTATATTTCGGAGCGCTTCGTGATGTTCCAAGTCGAGGACCACACCGACGACCGCGTGGCGAAGCGATTCAAGCTCTACCAGCAGAAGAGTCTCCTCACCTCCCGCCCGTTCAAGCAGGCGGTGGCTGACGTGGCAGCTATGGATCGCGCGGAAGGCGCGTACGCTCGTTCCCACCGCGGTGGAGGGCACGGGCCGACTTCATACACCCCAAAGCGGGGACCGCCGCCCACGGGTGGCTTCCATGGCTTCCGTGGGGCGTGCTTCCGTTGTGGCCAGCCGGGTCACATGGCAAGTGGCTGCCCGAGAAACGGAAACGGTGGCCAAGGACCCGCACCCGTGGTGTAGGGGCGGGCCTTGAGCGATGACGCCTTGTGCGCGTGGCACGGTGCACGTCATGTGCAAAGACCGTGGGCAACCCAAAGGGGTTAGCGGTGGCGGTTGGCCAGCCCTAGTTAGGGGTGATTAATAGGCTAGAGGCCTAGGATGAGGGGGAGGGAGAAAAAACCTCTGGGCCCATTGGTAGTAGCCCATGCGGTAGGGGCGAAGGCATGCTAGGAGCATGGCAATGTATGGCCCGGTTTATATACGGGCGGATTTATTAAAGAAGCATTTTTTGACTTGGCTCATGGTGTGACAAAAAAAAAAAATAAATAAATAAAGCAAAGGGGGGGGAGGTTAGAGAGAATAAGCGGAAGAAGAAGAGACAAGGAGAGAGGGCGGAGCAAAGAATGGCAATGACACTTACCATATGACCCCAATCAATGACCTTTGCACTCATCGGACGTGCAACCTTTGCTTTGGCCAAAGGGCCAAGAAGCATGACCCGACTAAAGGGTGAGCAAGAGCAAGAACAAAGGAGAATTTGTGTGTGTGCGCACGTGTGTGTGAGAGAGAAAAAGAGGGAGAGAGAGGGGAGAGAGAGAGAGAGAGAGAGAGAGAGAGAGAGAGAGAGAGAGAGAGAGAGAGAGAGAGAGGGAGAGAGAGAGAGAGAGAGATAGAGAGAGAGAGAGAGAGAGAGAGAGAGAGAGAGAGAGAGAGAGAGAGAGAGAGAAGAGAGAGAGAGAGAGAGAGAGAGAGAGAGAGAGAGAGAGAGGAGCAAGCCAAAGATAAACGAGAGGGAGGAGAGTCGAATGGAAGGCACGAGGCATGAAAAAAAAAAAAAAAAAAAAAAAAAAAAAAAAAACAACTCGTGATCACATGACCGTGCGGGAAGACTCACACCCGCTCTTTGGTTGAGGGATGCCAAAAAAAAAAAAAAAAAAAAAAAAAAAAAAAAAAAAAAAAAAAAAACGAGGGCGTACAATGCGGATGTAATTGCCGACAAATGATTATTCGAATGGGTCAATGCGCATACACCCATCGCATGCACCTACCCTTCACACACGAAGGATGTGTATCATATCCATAAGAACCTCAATTTGCAATCCTGCCCCATTGTCACTCCGCAAACATGCAGAGGCAACAAGCGAGGAGATGTTAGACGACGATGATCCGTACGAATTCGCCGTCACAGACAAGACCGTCACGCGAATGCGCGGGAGGCTTCGCGCAACCCTTGTATGGTGGAGCTCGTGGTGCCCAAGTAGCCTCATCCTCTCGGTCATCGCCAATGGCTACTGGCTACCATGGAGACACAACCCTCCACAACCGTTTCACGAACGCAACCATCTCGGCGCACACACACACGCGGCATTCACGCGCACGGCCATTCGCGAACTGACGGAGACCGGAGCGGCGGTCGTTACCCCGGCAGCGGAGCTTACATGCATCAGCCCTCTCAACGTGGTCGAGCAACGTGACAAATGCAGGCTTATTCTCGACCTTCGGAAAGTGAACGAGCACCTGATCATTCCGAAATTCAAATACGAGGGATTGAGCCGCGTCGCCGACTTGGCGCGCATAGGAGACTGGATGTTCTCCATCGACCTAAAATCCGGATACCATCATGTCGACATACACCACTCTTGCTGGAAATTCCTCGGCTTCGAATTTGAGGGGCGCACGTACTCCTTTCGCTCACTGCCCTTCGGCCTCGCAACAGCACCGTTTGTCTTCACACAACTCATCAAACAATTAGCCAGGCGCTGGCGCGAACAAGGCATTCGAGTTGTTCCCTACGTGGACGACATCTTGTTCTTATGCACGTCCAAGGCACATGCACAGGCAACATGCCAGATGATAATCTCGGACCTCAAGATGGCAGGTTTGGTGATCAACGCGAAAAAATCACAGTTGTCCCCGTCACAACAGCTGCGATTCTTGGGCGTCGAGCTGGATACCAACTTGGGACAATTCTCTATTGGCACCGATCGACGAGCATCACTTCATGCACACATTCAGAATCTATTGAGCGCAAGCAAAGCACGTCGACAGGTTCCAGTCCGCCACCTCGCCAGAATCACGGGCACGCTCGCGTCAATGGCTGTCGCGCTAGGTGCTACGACTCGCGCGTTCAGCCACGCCATGCTACAAACGATCAACGACGCGCCGTCCTGGGGAAGCAGTGTGAGCATTTCCCCACCTGTGGCGGAGGAGTTGCAATTCTGGCTCGAGGAGTTTGACAAATTTAATGGCGCACCATTCCACGTCCGGAATAGCTACGACGCTGTAATCCACGTGGACGCCAGTTCCCACAGTTGGGGTGCCACTTTGCTCACCTTCCCTGGCGAACTTGAAGAAGCCAGTGCAGCCATGCCAGCACCACTGCAAGCAACGTCCAGCACCCGACGAGAAATCGAGGGTGTCCTTTGGGCCATCCGAACGTATGCGAACAAGGTCCAACAAAAACACGTGCTCGTAAGGGTGGACAACCAAGGGGTCTTCTTCATCCTTCGCAAAGGCGGTTCCCGCACCCCCGACCTGACCACCGCCTGCAAGGACATTATCCGTATCTGCATGAAGCTCGGCACTCGACTAATCGTCGAATGGATCCCGCGAGAGCTTAACTCCCATGCTGACGAGCTGTCAAAGCTGATCGACCAGGATGATTACTCTTTGAAGCAACCATGGTTCCGGATCCTTGATCGCCGTTGGGGACCGCATTCAATCGACCTCTTCGCCAACCATCACAACACGCAGCTACCACGATTCTGTTCGAAGATCCCACACCCCAAGGCTACCGTGGTTGATGCATTTTCATGCTCGTGGACAAACGAGAATGGCTTCGCGTTCCCACCACCCCAACTGATCCCGGCAGTCATCCGCCACGCACAACGCACCAATGCATCATTCACCCTAATCGTCCCCCACTGGACGGGGGCAAACTGGTGGCCACTGCTACAACCCTCCCCACCTAGCTGGGCCCCGCACGTCCGAGCGCACATTCCCATAACGCACGGCAGCCAATGCCTAGCAGTAGGAACGCACCGCACTGCCTTTTCAGGCATAGGACTGCCTCATAGCACAATCATTGCACTACGAGTGGTCTTCGACTAACCCAACCTGCACGCCTTCGCGCAGACGTATTACCGAAGCTACAAGTCCAACTATTAAAGATGCTCTCACAGTCTCGGGCCGATTCAACGATCCGAACATACGAGCCATACTGGGTCAAGTTTCGAGCATTTTGTGCAAAGGTCAACCTCCCATTCCTTCCCACGTCGGACATGACCCTCGCGCTGTACCTGGTGTACGCTATCCAACACAGAGCCACACTGCCCATGGTACAACTTACATGCTCAGCGGTGAGCTTTGCACACCGCATGACTGGGAGCACATGCCCAACGACCGGCCCATTCACCACTCAAGTACGCGACTTCGCGAAACGACACTGTCCTCGCCCCACACGAGTGAAGGAGCCTGTCTCGCTGCAACAGGTCCACGACATGTCTGCGAGCTACCTGCAGTCCGACAACCCCGGGGAGCTAATCCCTATCCTCATGTACACTGGATTCCTAAGATACTCGGACCTCATTGCCATCGAGTGGCAAGACATCCAGTTCGACAGTGAGGTCATGTGGATCCTAATCCCGTACTCCAAGACGGACCAAGCTGGAAGGGGCACATGGATACCCATCGCCGCAACTCATGATCCCTTCTGCCCTGTCCGCTGCACCCGACGGCTCATCCAACTCGCGGGATACGACCGACAGTCCGCAGGGCCGCTGATTCGCATCTTTGGACGTGGCTCACTACAAGGCCAAGCAAGGTCGCCGTCCTACCCGACGATCCGGAACTGGTGCAAAGAAGCCTTTGGGAAGATCGGACTAGGGGAACAGCAGCTGGGCACTCACTCCTTTCGCAAAGGAGCAGCCACTGCTGCGGCGAACACCGGCGTGCCGGACAGAATCTTCAAACGACTGGGCAGATGGCGCAGCGATACAGCGAAGGAGATGTACGTCACGCCCAACGCCGAACATCTCATCAGCGCCTCCCGCCAGCTGCAAGATCTGGCCTACGCCCCTTCTTCAGCACAGCACGCAGAGGCACTCGTCCGTCATCGAAAACCCCCGCTGCCCATGTCTCAGAGACCCCAGTTGAAATGAGAACGATGCCAAATGATAATTATTAGAAAGCAAGCTTTCTAAATATGATAATTTTTAAACACACATAGTGTTTTTTAAAATTACGTATTTCGAAAGCGCAGCTGACTGTAACGGGAATTTGGCATCGTCGAAGCGCGCTAAACGCCCATCTCCAACTACAAATCGTGGGTTGGAGTTCATTTCCCTCCACCCACGTCTCTCATTTTTCAAACGGCTCATGCAACTCTCCCACCCCCCGCCCAACACCGATGGACATCAAGGCCGCCGCTTACACAGGAGGACACAAGTGGTACAATGTGGGTTAGCGCACACCTATTAGGATTGATAGCTTGACGAATGATTGATAGGAAGTATCAGGACATGTACTAGCGCTTATATTGTCTAGCTCGAGGTGCATGTTGTAATTTGCCAGTTGAAATGAGAACGATGCCCCAGTTGAAATGAGAACGATGCCAAATGATAATTATTAGAAAGCAAGCTTTCTAAATGCGAAGCTTTTTCAAATTGGAAAAACAATCGCTAAAATAAGTTCTTGGTAAGGTGATGTCCAAGAGATTCGAACCTAAAACCATTCGGATCTTAGTTGACATTCAATCGACTGAGCTACATTCCCCGTACTGGTTCGCGCGTTTTATCTTGACGTGAAGTATCAATGCGACGAAGTTTGCATTCCCTAGGGTTTCATTTCTTCCCTTTTTTTCTCGCTGCTCGCTTACTCTCCCCAGCAGCAGACGCTAGTTCTTGCTTGTCTTCTCTCCTAGACACACTGGTATGTTCGTTTTTTCCCTAGATTGCATCTTCGTCAGCTCAAGTATATAGTTGTCGCGATATAGTTCCCTTCAATTTCGTTTTCCAGCTATGACACTTTTTGGTTTTCTGGTCGTTATTTCGTTTTCTCAACTTTGATTTCCACCTCATTGCTCAGTAACGTAGCCGTTTTCCTTATTCCTTTCTCTTCCGTTTTTACTCGTCGTAGTTTTCGTGCATACTCTTTTTTCTACATTTTCTCGTTCTCGTTCTCTCTCTCTCTCTCTTCTCTCTCTCTCTCTCTCTCTCTCTCTCTCTCTATCTCTCTCTCTCTCTCTCTCTCTCTCTCTCTCTCTCTCTCTCTCTCTCTCTCTCTCTCTCTCTCTCTCTCTCTCTCCCTCTCTCTCTTTCGTCGTTCTTTCTCTCGTTCTCTCTCTCTCGTTCTCTCCTCGTTCTCTCTCTCTCTCTCTCGCGTTCTCTCTCTCTCTCTCGTGTTCTCTCTTGTTGTCTCTCTCTCTTTCTC